>CM025851.1:30012663-30415403 GCA_003952965.2 Morella rubra
GGGTCTAAGGTTGTTTTCATAAATTTATAATGGAGTCTATATACGACAACAAGGTATTGAGCACCTTCCATCATATATATATTTTTATTTTTTAGGCGTGCTCTCTAACTTGGATAATTGGATTTTTTTTTCTCCATTTTTTTTTCTCTGAACTTGGATAATTGGATTGTTCGGGCGAATATACTTTTTATCTTCTTCACATTTGCAAAGGAGTCCTGGGGCTGACTTTTGCTTCTAACATGAACCCATACAACAAATTTTGAAAGAGGAAAGGCTACGGAAAGGTTTTCTATATATTAGACAATATTATGGAGAAAATATATTTTATGCTCTCTAACTATTCATTTTTGTTGTAATTAGCACTTAAAACTATGGCTAAAATACAAGGCATGTCCATGTGGTATGGCTTTTTCTTGAAAATGTCCTTAGGGTTCAATTTTTTTTCCCGCCATCCCTATTATTTTATGCATTTCTCATAAATGCCCCTCCATCCATAATCCGTCTATAAACTAACGAAAGATGCTGACCTGTCAAAACCTTCCACGTCATATCTAATAAAAACAAACACGTGTCCAAGTTACTGACTGAATTAATGTCATTTGTCTTATGTACATTCCATGCCATCAACACAGTTTAAACTAACGAAAATGCCCCTGCCACGTCATTTAAAAAATATTACACACTTTGGCCCCCATCGACGTTTTCCCAAAATCAATCGAATGTCCCTTTCGATCTCTTTCCCAAATCAGTTGAACCCTAAGTCAGCTCCCACTTCTTTCTCCAAATCCACAAACCACAGATCTTGCCTCAAATCAGTGGTTCACATCCAAGATCCCTTGTTATAATTGCATTCAGAGCCTCTGATAAATGTACTGATACAAATTTGATTCTCTTCGGCCATGTACAGTTCTCATATTTAGCATCTTCGCAAACCAAAATTTTGATTTGCAGTTGTCTTCAACAGGGTTGTGACTATTTTTTGTTAAATTTTGTCTGTACATCTTGGCTGGTCCTCTATCTTCTCAACTCTCTCCTCCCTAGACTCTCGTTTTTTGTCTGTCCATCATGCTCTGTTCTTCTATTAGGAAAATATATAGCAAATGAAAGCTGTGAGTTCGATCATTTCAATTTCAATTTTTCTATAGATCTTATTATTTGCTGTTTTTAACTATTTGCGAAATACACTAAAAAAATTATATCGGAGTTCAAAGAAGATCATCGGCAAAACCGGGTTTTGATTTTGTTCCATAACCATCGGCAAAACTGGGTTTCTTCGGCTAATGGTGGGTAAGAGTGGGGATTGACCTAATAGAAGGGACAAGATGGTCGATTAAGAGTATTTTTTGTCAATGACGTGGCAGGGGCATATAAGGCATTTCAAGTTCAAATGCTGGCGTGGCATGTACAATGGCAAAGGAGTTGCACCCAGTCAACAACGTGGACACTTGTTCTAATATTATTGGACATTACATGGAGAAGGCTTAAACCATCAGCAAATTTTCGTCTAAAACTTAACGGAAATTGGATGGAGGGACATGTATGAGAAACGTATAAAACCACAGGAATGGAGGGAAAAAAATTGAACGAGCATTTTCATGAAAAAGGCCATACCACAAAGACATGCATTATATTTTAGCCTAAAACTATCAATAGATTCATACTTGACACCTATATTCTAATTCTACCATTAAGATTGCACCACATAATGATAGTAGTAGTTTGTAATGTAATATATCAAATTTGATAGTTTAAAGTATAAATTCTAAAAAGTATGATAATTAAATTGTGTAAATATAATTTTTTTTAGATTATTTAGGTTGGGATAAAAATTACCTGGATCATAAGCAGTCCTAAGTGTTTTGTTTGAGTATCGATTTAGCCATGTAGTTAATCTTCATCCAAAAAGGGTATCGATCCAATACATTGTTTCTAATAATAATTCAACATGTGTCCCTTTTGGTGTCATAAAACTAACAGATCATGCTCATGTGAACTCATAATACCACAGGAATTAAAATTCAGGCCATGTGGTCAAATAAAAATTCACACCATTAAAACGATAAATTAATTAGGTGCCAATAACTTAAAACTTTAAAACATAAAAATTAATTTAAAAAGTTAAAAGTTACTTAAAAATTAAAAGCTCAAAGAAAATAAAGAAGACAGGTGGAACCAGGGATGGAGGGGGTCCCTTCCCCTTCCCCCACCACTTTGCTTGGTGGCTGCATACCTCTCGGCAAGAGCGGAGCCCAGCCATCCCCATCAGGACTGGCTCAAGGGTAAGGTAAATTAGGCCATAACCTAAAGCCTCACTCAGAGTAAGGCCCCATAAAAGAGCAAAAAAAATAATTATTTTTTGTGTGTAAATTGATCCAAAAAAATGAAAAGATGAGCTAATGAAAATAAAAGACAAAACGATGATGTAATTTTTTTTTTTTTTTTATCACAAGTGGATTATCTCTTTACCCATTGTGTATTATATTTCTCTCATACTTTTGATCTTTCTTTTTTAGATTTCTTATCAAGACAAATTTGAAAAAAGAGAAAAAATACCCTATAAATTTCGTAATGATAAACGTCCAAGCTATGGGGTCTTGATGTCATGTATGAGAACCCCGTATAAAATAATTAATAGGGCATTTAAATATTTTATATTAAAAATAACAATTTTCAGTTAATATTAAAATTTATTTAAAAGTTCTAGTAATTTATACCGCCTTAGGCCCTCATTTGGATTGAGCCGGCCCTCATTTGGATTGAGCCGGCCCTGATCCCCATCATGGGGTGGCTGCAAAACACCTCGTGAGCCTCGCGCTGAGGGACTGTTCCAACCTACCCATCCACCAGAAATTAGGCTGGAAAGGGTGGAACGAACCCCTGGCACCAGCTATCGGTGGTGGGCTCCACCCACTCTACGAGGTGGCTATGAGCCACCAGCCAATACGGGTGCCTGCCCGGAATGGGAAGGGGTTCCCTCGACTCCCTTATCTTTTTTTTTTTTTTCTAAAAAAAAATTCTTTTATTTTAATTTTCTATTTTTTATTAAATGTGAAATTGTATGTTTTTAGTTTTCTGTTTTAAGTTTTTAGTGCAATGTTTTTTTATTTATGTTACTTGATTTTGCCTTTTTGGTCAAATGATATGGCTATTTATTTGATGACATGGCCTTACTTTTGATTGACGTGGCATTATGAGTTCAGGTGGACATTATGTGTTAGTTTTATGTTACCAAGAGGGACAGGTATCAAATTTTTATTGAGGGTGATGTGTCGAATTGTTAACTTTTTTTTTTTTTTTTATGAATATTGGGCTAAGATTGATACTCAACAAAAAATCTAGGACGGGTTATAGTCACACTGAAAATTCAGGAATTATTTTTAAAAAGTAAGTAAAACTTAAAGACTAAATAGGTAATTAAACCATAAAGATAAGATGCAACTCATACTCTGCATATTTGATTCTATTTTACTATCATGCATATCTTCTCAGTTTTTCTTGCAGACATCTTGCTTAGTTGTTTAATTGTAATGTGCAAAATGCCAAAGTTCTAATTAATCTTTAGGAATCTTTTCGAATTCTTTGTATTTATTCGTTTATTAAAGGCCAATAACTCCCATCCAAACTTATTGGTTTGTTATCATCGTACGACCAAAAAAAAAAAATTCGGTGTGTATAAAAGTTTCTTTAGTTGGTAAGAAAAAAAAAATTGCAAACCAAAATTATTATAGCCAAGAACAAAGCTACAGCTAGCCTAATAAGAATCACCATGACCCTTTTTATGTTACTACTATCACGATTTTTGTATTTTACGTCTCAAGTTACTAAACTCGATATATTGTATCTTAAATTATTAATAAATTTATCCTTTGTACCTCATGTTAAAATCAATTAAAAATTTGGTGTCACGATTTTAACCGTTAAATTATAACACAAAATGCAAAGTATAATCTCATTAATAGTTTGCAATAGAATGTGTTAGATTTGGTTGGTTAAAGAGTGCAAAACGTGCCTAATTCCTGAAAGAATATGGAGGAAAGCATAATTAATCTTTCGTCGTGAAAGGGATGCTCGACTCAAAAGATGCTTAGTGTGTCAATGAAATTCGAATGTTCAATAATGGAGTAAAATCAACAACAAGCCGACAAAGACTTCTTACCGTCCACACATGAATAGATAATCAAACACAACATGTGTTACAATTTTGGCATGTCAAAATTGTGGTTAATGAGAGTTGGTGAAAAAATAAGAGAGAAATATTTGAATAAATCTTTTTTATGTTTAAGAGGAGAGAGATATTGTTTTATAATTATTTTATTAAACCAAAATTTTGGGATGACCTATTTAGGACTCAAACACCACTAAATAGATATATGAAACTTGCATGCTTTGACTTTTTTGGAGATAGATGGTAAGTTAAAACATTTCTATAAACATATTCAAACGCTCCAAATTAAGCACAATCAAAATAAACCACCCCCACCACCCCGGCCCTCTTAAAAGTTCCAAGCAAATACTACAAATAGGTCAAGTTGAAATCCTTCTAAAGCGAATTTGTGCACCATATTGAGGCTGCAAGGTTAGAAGGAGCATTGGGGCATGAACATACGTTGGAGCTACCACAAAGGAGAACTGCCGGAGGATCATGGCTAAGACGACTTTTACCTCAACCATGGCCAAATTCTGGCCTACGCAGATTCTGGGACCCAGCCCAAACGGGCAGAAAGAAGCTAAATGCTTTCGAGGCTCCGAAAATCTCAATGGGTTGAACTTATCAGCATCTTCACCCCACATCTCAGTGTCATGATGAACAGCGGTCAAGGCCAAGTAGAGCTGTGTGCCAGCAGGAACGTCGAGGTTCCCAAGCTCAACTTTCTTACACACTTGCCTCGTTAACATCACAGCCGGAGGATAGAGGCGAAATGTTTCATTCAGTATCATGCTCACCTGTTAAAAAATGGAAACCCATCAAAAGATTGGCAACCCACCTATGCGGTTTCAGCGAAAGCTGAATGTTCAAAACCCTATGCACCCACTAATTGAACTTACGATCTTAAGGTTATTTAGCTTGTCTGCAACTGGAAGCTCATTGTCACCGAAGACGTGAACCACTTCTTCCCTTGCCCTGTATTGCCAATCCTGATGCAGTGCTAAAAGAAGAAATGCCCAAGTTAAGAAGTTAGCAGTAGTATCCTTTCCTGCAAAGAAGAAGGTCTTGCATTCATCAATGATTTCCTCGACCCCTAAGATATCTTCTTCCCCATCCTGATTCTTATAAGGAGACGTTAGTAGTCCAAGAAGATTTCTTGAACCTTCTGTTGCGTTTCTATTGGTCTCAATCAGCATCCTTATGGAGTCGCGAGTTTCTTTGTCTAGTCTCCATCTTTCTTTGTTCAACTTAGTTGGCAACCACCTACGAGGTCATAAGAAGCCAAAGAATCAATTGATACTCATCAATGGACATAACAAGAAGGTAAAGCATTTAGAAGAACACATTTGGCCTGTATGAAAAAAGATAAAGCCGATGTTCCATGGAATTTGACTCATTAAATCGTTCAGAGCAAAACAAGGCTTCACTCGGCCCTTTTTCCTGTCAATACATGACCAAGACAGAGGAACAACCAATGCTACTATGAAATTTGCACCTGTATGTGATGACATTGGTAATTAAAGAATTCATGGAAGTGACAAAAGAGTCATGACTTGTATAAACCCCTAGACATCCATATGATCCTATATTGTTAGAGAATATAATTCAAATAATAAAGTATATCCCTTCCTATCAGCTTAACTTTTTAGAATAAGTAGTAAATGGATCATATGGAATCAGAGCCAAAATCCTGAGTTCGAAACTTGACTCGCATTTTACTCTAATTTCAATTAAATATTGCACGTGTTAGTCCTTCTAATGTTCGGCCCACATGTGAAGGGAGTGTCAGAGAATATAATTCAAATAATAAAATCTAACTTCTCCTAACAGCTTAATCTTTTAGCAAGTTATGCATTTATTTGGATCATCATAAGTTTCAGATTATCGGGGTTCTATATACTTCTTCTAGATAGCAAGGTTCTAGCTTTGATATAAGTCAATGGGGCATGTTATGCATTTGGAGTCAAGCACAATCTAGTTACGGTTGCTAGATAGATCAATATCACAGATTTTCCAGTCGAGTAGTAGTTCAAAATGTTGGAACGTAGGTCACCTGAACCCAGGAATGTATATACTTCTGACTGCCTTGGAGAAAAGATGCATTTGCTGCTCTTGCAAGTTGAAAATGCGCCTCCCCTCTTCAAAACTGCTTCCGAACGCTGTTCTTGATAATATGTCAGCGGAGAGTTCCTGAAGCTCTTTGTGCATATCCATCTCAAACTCATCTCCTCCTCCTCTGTTTTCCTCCCACTTATTGATCATCTTTGCTGTACTCGCCACAATTTCTGGCACCCAACACTGTATAATTATACAGTAAAAAAGAGGCCATGGGCACACGAGAGAAGTCACGTCACGTCTCATATCTTATTCTTATCAAACTTAACGCAGAATCTGGTTTAGCACATAACTACGTCCACTATGATTTGGACCCTAACACAGTCTCTGCCCTAAAATGGTGAGCTTTTGAACCTGACAATGTTCACTTCACCAACCACGACCACCTTGTGTCCTATGAACATCAAATTGCTTTATTTATTTGTCTTGCATATTACGTTATGTTCAATTTTGAGATTAAGATCCTATAATTTCCTATTGGAATTGTATGGATAAACAGAATCACATTATAAGACTAATGTTACTCAAAACTTTATATAAGGGGATATGAGCAGTATTAAACGGTATAAAATTGATTGTACGTCTATAGAGACAGATGGTCAGCATCTGATGATGTGTTCCCCCCTCCCTTTTTTAAGGGGCATTTGGTAGATTTAAATACAGACACTATTCCTCAAGAGAATAGAAGTGGTCACCTTAACCCTCTCCATGAGGAAGGCCTGGTTTGTGATCCTTCTATGGATGGCCCATTTCTCGCCCGAAAGCCCAACAAGTCCCTCTCCAAAGAGCAGAGTAGCCAAGGGGTTGTGTCGGATCTTGTCAAAGGCCCCCGTCGTGTTCGTAAGGACTTCCTTAATCATGTCCGGGTCCGATATTGCCAGCCTCGGCGTTGACCCGAACCAGTACAGGAAATTCTTACCGTACATGCCCGACCACCGGTAGTAGAAAGGAGCCGCGCGGCGAACGATATCGTGCTCAAACTGCATAGGCTCCGATTGAGTCTCGGCGTAGATACGTCGGATCTCGGCCGAGTTCCCAATGACCGGACGGTAGGCCGGGCCTCTTATCCCTTGCTTTCGGAAGTGTCTCTGGATTCTCCACGGGACCCATATGGACGAGTACAAGAATTTCAGAAGGACGACAAGGACAATCACAGCAACAAGAAGAAAAAAAAGACACATGATGAAAGCTGCGAGAGAGAGGGAGAGAGAGAGAGAGAAGGTTTCAGGCTTTCAGCGAAGGTAAAGTAATGGTGGCGTCGTGGCGAGTTGCTGAGTGATCAGAAGTAGAGGGCGTTGAAAGATATATTTGTAAAATAATGCTTCGCTCTACGCAGTGGATAGTGGACACCATGTAATGCGGGCAAGTGACACAATCTATGGGTTTAATACAAAAAATGTCCTTTTTAACGACCACATGACAGTCTCGTCTCAAGAGTCTTTTTGGTAGCGACCCCACCTGATAGTTTGCAAAAGGCATATGGTCAAACAAAAATGGATTGACTTTTTTCTAGGCCAAAAAAAGGAAAGGTGGACGTCAAAGCATGAAATTGTGTATTCACTTCAAGTGTCAAAGTGCCAGCCTTTACAATGAAAATTGTCAGTTGACTTATGATTATTGATCTTTTTTTTTTTTTTGCTGCTTTGCTTTGACTTTTATTTTTACTAGCCTCTTTCGTTTTAATTTTTGGTACATATTTTCCTTTTGATTTATTTTGTTAAAAGGGCAGGAAAATTTGAATTAATTTCCCCGTATCTAATAATAATGAAGGAGCCTCTTCACCATTTTGCATAAAATGGGACAGCTATTTGTCAATTCATAAAGAAAAAGAGGCCAATTCTATCTTTATTAATCCAGACTTTCTAATTCTTCCATCTCTGACAATGAATTTTATATTATATTATATATATATACTGGTGAATTTTATGTTATATATATACGTATCAATATTATTGCTGTTTTATGTTATCATAGGCAAAACCCCGTATTTTATGAAATAAAAATCTTAAACCTTAACTTTACTTTAAGATTTCATAGTTTCAATTTGTCCTATTGGTATTTGTGTGTTAAAATTTTGGAGTAGTTAAAATTTTAAGGTATCAAAGTTATGAAAAAAATTGAAGAGAAAAGATGATTTGAATGAATTTTTTTTATATTTATTATAGTGGAAATGAATGATTTGATTGAAAGAGATTATTTTGTAGTTATTTTATTATGTGAGTGTCTAGCATACAAACGCCTCTGCCACGTACTTATATTGAAAAATCTTGTTCCGCGAACCCTACTTGGATATATTCTCTCTCTTCCCTGACCTAACTTCTACAGAGACAGTACTACTACAACATATCAGAAAATTATTTACCATTAAAAGTTAAAACCACCAGATGATATTGCGAAAGAAAATTTATGCCTGAATAACTTATTGAACACACATTTCCAAACAGAGCCAAAAACATACATATTCAAAGCCCCACCAAGTGGGGCTAGCTAGGTAGCTGCAAGCTTTAGTCAACTCTATATCCTCCTAAACAGGAGCTGTGCACCATATTGAGGCTGCAAGCTCATCAAAAGCATTGGCGAGTGAACGTAAGTCGGTGAGATCCTAAAGGAATATTGACGGAGGATCATAGCTAGAGCGACCTTTGTCTCAACCAGGGCTAGGTTCTGACCTACACAGACTCTGGGGCCTATGCCAAATGGAAAATACGAGGCCAAATGCTTTCGAGGCTCGGAAAACCTCGATGGATTGAATTCATGAGCGTCTTTTCCCCATATCTCAGTATCGTGATGGACGGCGGTCATGACCAAATATAGCTGCGTGCCAGCCGGAATGTCGAGGTTCCCTAGCTTCACTCTTTCAGATGTTTCCCTCGTCAGTGCCGAGGCTGTGGGGTAGAGACGAAGTGTTTCGTTCAGTATCATGCTCACCTGTTGAACATTAAAGAGAAAGAAAATTATTAAAATATTTGCGGGTTAACTAAAAATTCAAATTCAATGTTTAAAATATGCATAGATATATAATCATGAGAAAAGATCCTTTTATGTAATATCAAGTTTTCTGTGGCTTCTGATCTGTCATTATTGTCAGAGAATATATTTTAAAATAATAAAATTAACATTTTTCTAACCCATGTCTCAATTAAAATTACCTACTAGGAGTCCGATCTACAAGTAAAAAGAATATTAAAAAATATAATTTAAACAATAAAAACTACCCCTTTCCCTAACAGTACTATAAACTTTTGATTGACAACTTTTTGTGCAAAATATGGGGGCAAATCACGGTATCTAGTGTCAACTTTGCATGTTATCGGGGTTGACCAATAACCATAGAAGTTCCATTGCTCTGTATATACAGCTTGTCAGACGTTATCAATGGAGTTGAACCTTCTCCGTTGTGCGGACAGGACATGTGAACAGTGAAAAATTGAACATACTATCTTAAGGTCGTTTAAATTCTCAGCAGGGGGGTGTTCGTTATCTCCACATATTCGGAGAACTTCTTCCCCTGCCCTACTTTGCCATTCTTCATGTGATGCTAGAAGGATGAGCGCCCAGGTCAGAAGATTAGCAGTTGTTTCCTTTCCTGCAATGTAGAAATTCTTGCAATTATCTATGACTTCCTCCACCTCTAATTTCTCTTCTTCACCATTGTGATTCTTGTGAGAAGATAGTAAGAGCCCAAGCAAATTTCTTGAACTTTCTTTCCCTTTCCCATTGTTCTCTATCACCATTCGAATGGATTCCCGTGTTTCTTTCTCCCGTCTCCACCTCTCTTTGTTTTCCTTAGTAGGCAAAAACCTGTCAATAGATATATGCATCATCCACTGATTTTTAGAAGGCCAAAAAAGTCCATATCAAAGATTATTGGCCAAATGCATTGAACCTATGAGAATCTTGAGGATATTGATCACCTGTAACCAGGAATGTAAACACTTCTGAAAGTTCGGGCGACGAGTTGCAGTTGCTGCTCTTGTAACATAAAAATCCTCTTCCCCTCCTCAAAACTGCTTCCAAACGCTGTTATAGATAGTACGTCGGCTGCAAGGTTAAGAAGTTCTCTGTGCACGTCCATCTCAAATTCGTCTCTCCCTCCTCTCTCTTCTTCCCATTTCCGGAGCATCTTTCGGGTACTAGCCGCGATTTGTGGCACCCAAGCCTGTAACATTTTTTCAAGTAATACGAGTTATTGGTCTTGGAGACTCGCGCAAGAATGTATGTATGAACAGCTAGTGTTGGTAACACCGTAGATGTATCCAGTTTATTTGACGGCCTCAAGCAATTGAACTTGCCCTAAACATACTTATGCATAGGACTACTGGGTGAATCTTTTGTAGGCTTGTAGATAATTTTGAAATCTGAACAATCAATATGTATATATATATCAACTAAACATGAGATCGGGAAAGTATTTGAGACAAATTATATTTTCCACCTTTAATCTATCATATGCCATTCAAAATGTCACTCCAAATCTCAACTTTGACGTATATGTTGCACCACCAAATAATCAAATATTTTAATGTAATACTTCTTGTTAGATCTAATTACTACTAACACTAAGACTACAAGACACAAGTTTAACGACAAATATTTATATGAAGGAGAAACCCCGTGACTGGCTTTATTTTTCTCTCTTCAAGATGATCAAAAGGTAATTTAGATGCAGAAGCAAGCGTGTGGTTTTAGGGATTTGTCTGTATAACCAACCTTCCCCAAGAGAGGGGTGACTATAGCTTGAAACTGAGAGATTTACCTTAACTTTCTCCAACATAAAAGCCTGGTTTGCGATTCTTCTGTGCAGAGCCCATTTATCACCCTCCAACACTATCAACCCTTGTCCAAAGAACATCTTTGTAAAGGGGTCGGTTTTGGACTTTTCAAACGACCTGCCGGTATTCATGAGCGCCTCCTTGATCATATCCCGATCGACTATAGCCAACCTGGGCTTTGCCCCGAACCAACACACAAACGTCTTCCCGTACGTAGCGGACCACTCGCTGTAGAAAGGAGTCACGCGGTGAAGAATGTCGTGGTGCAAAGGCATTGGCTTCAGCTGAGCTTGGGTGAACATGCGGCGAATCTCGGTTGCGTTTCCAAAGATTGGACGGTAACGAGGCCCTCGTATGCCTTGTTTCCGGAAATGGTGTTGGATTCTCAATGGAACCCATATAACTGAGTGCAGAAGTTTCAAGAACCAAACGAGGAGGAAAATTCCAAGAAGAAGAAAGTACATTGAGGAGCTTACTCACAGAGAGCCTTCAAAAACTAATGGTAGGTACAGTTTAACAACAAAAGCGATTAAGGTAGGTTTACAGAGGAACGTTCGCTGCGCTTTTGTTGTATAATGATGCAGTACTATATATAGAGAGCCAAGTCGCACAAACCACTTCATGTATGCAAAGACATGCACCACGCAAGTCAAGGGACTTTGTGCTCTAGGCAATGACGCAGCTGATGACATAACTCTTATTCGCCTGGGCCCTAGTGAATGAAAAACAAATTGTAGCACAAAAAAATATTGGTACTGTTGCTTTTGGATCATGATTAAACCAATTATTGTTTATCAGCATACAGTGGATATGTCAGGAATTATGTCTCTGTATGCTACCGCGCAGGAAGCGCAAGCCAAACCCCAATTAGTACTTGAAGGATAGTGGCCGGTTAAAGGCTACTGATCAGGTCAGAGCTGTCGTGAAGTGATCGTCCTCCGAGCCCTCACGAGTTGCTTTAGCCTTTTATTTAGACCACCTTATTTAATGAAATGAGATAAAAAGAATTTAATTTAATTTGGCTTAGTTAATTTTGGCCATTAGATTTATTTTTTAAAATCCTACTCCTCCTTATAATGTATCTGTATAGAAGAGTTTATGAAGGAATCTTTTCCCCTTGACTAGCAAAAAAATAACCATTCTTAGAACTAAATCTTTTCTTCTAATTTACTAACTTTAAAAAGAAAAAGAAGTTCTTTTCCGTCTAAAAGGGATTCTCTAATGCATGGGAGGCGGATTCGGGACCTGTGGTACATAAAACAAGTTCTTAGTTGCTGAGGAAAACAAAACAAAACAAATATGTTATAGTCGAAAGGGAAAGAAACTTTCGTCTGAGAGCTGTAACCGCGCGAAGACAGACAGCTACACAATTAAAGTAAGACCTCCTTTGTCGCAATAGGTAGGGTTTTCGACTTTCAGAGTTTTCTTGTTCATGATAAAAGCCCCACTAGGCACTAGCCCATGCCAGTTCAGAGACTTTCTCTTAATTTTTTGCCGGAGCCCCTAGCTAGCTAGAGTACTTCAGACCTAATTTGGCCCATAGATAACGCCATTGACTGAGTGGTCCTTCAATGCATGTTCAGATGCTCGTGGCCTGGCCCTTACAGCCAAGTGGTATGCTATTATATATACGATCCGTACCATTTTTTAGGTTTTTATTCTCATAGTCCACACCAATTATTGGAACTAATAACTTAATTTGTTACTAACAATGATTCCAGAGCTACATGTGCATCGAGCGGGTAGGAGCGCCATGGCTAGAGCCTAGGGCTATACTCCGGCCTCGGCCTTTACTAATCCAGGTAAAGTGAGTGCACACATATTAGTTCTTTAAATTAGTGTCTTCATCGGTCGCAGAAACAGAAACAAGTAAGAAAATGGCCGGGGGTAGAGATTTACTGAGCAGATCATACATCCTAGAAAATTATCAATAACTTGATTTGCACTGCACTGAGATCTGTTTGTTTCGCGGGATGATGAAAATGGAAAGCTATGACGGATGCCAGCAATAATGATACTTGATGGGGATAGATTTTTCAGCCTTGAAAAAGGATTGCTACTGCTAAGGCCCACTAAGAAAGTAAGAGGGCCCTAGGCCAGATAGAAAAGGCTTAGGCCCATTCTAATATAAACAAGTTATCATCAACTACAAATTAGCCGTTTGGAAAAGACCGACAACCCTCTTAAATGGGGATTGCATCAAGCATGAAAAGCTAAGGAATAATTAATCATCTAATTCTCTGACAAAAACGATGTTATAAAGAATAATATCTGGTCATTAAATGAGCAAATAAAGACCATCCTCCTGAGGACCAATGGAGAGAAGGAGGGAAAAAATGGGCCCCATTTAATAAATTGGGGGGGGGGGGCAGATGCCCCCAACAAAGGAAAACCCAAGGCAGGGCCAAGGCCAGGGCCCAGCGAGTCCTCGGACAAAGCGGAAAAGGAGAAGGATAAATAGAGGGAGAAAGGGGCAGAAAAATGTACGCACACTCTCTCACTCTCTCTCACTCATAATCGAACCAGTAAACAAAATATATAAAAAAATGGCGACTAACAAAGGCATCGGAGAAACCCTCCTACGAGAAGGACTCCGAGTCCTAATTTGTTTTATTTGCTTGGAGGAGAAAGGAAGAAGAGTCTGAACCTTTCAACCCATCCCAAGCGCTAGACCTCAAGCCCAGTTCTCTCGGGCTCTTGGCCCAGTGAACTCTGTGATAGGCCGGTTAAAAATGGCTTCATCAGATGGCGTCATTTGACAATGTCCACTTCACCAACCAAGACCACCCTATTTCTTATGATTATCAAATTGCTTTATTTGTGTTGCATGTTTGTTCTGTACAAATTTTGGAATTAAAATCCTTTATAATTTTCTATTCGAATTGTATGAGATAAACACAACAGGTAGAAATCATACCCTTAAAAATGACAATAAATAATAAATGAATTAAAGTATCTTTTAAAATAACAACAAATGCTAATGGAATTAAAATTTCACCAAGAGATGCAATTTATTTTATGACCTAAATAACGGTTTTTATTTTTATTTTGTTATTTATTTATTTCAATTTCACTTTTTAAAAAAAAAAAAAACATATCAATTTTGTCTCACTTTTGAAAAAGTTAATATAAAGAAATCACTTAACCCACCAAGTTTCTTCTGCAACTTTACATATGACAACTTTAACATAGTTTTTTTTTCTTTCTTTTATTTTGACTTTGTTTTGGTTTATGTAAGTTCATTCTTCTTTTTAACTTTAAATCTTTTTTTATCTCAATTTTTTTTCCCTCCTTTAGTTGCTAATTTCAATCCAGAGTAAACATTTATATTATTTTCTGTATAATTGTTGGGTGATGAACTTGCAGAATGATTTGATGGTATATTTTTAAAAAATTATTAGAGTTTGTGTGAAAATGTATTAAATGTAGTATTGAATTTTTTGAGATTTTGGATATTTAATTGTAATTTTTTTTTTACATTCAAAAAATATTCCTAAAAAAAAAGTAAATATTTTCTCTCTATGACTCCGCCTCCTAACACTTCAATCCTGAATCCGCCACTGATATTTGGTGTATTTAAATACAGACACTATTCCTCAAGAGCGTATAAGTGGTCACCTTAACCCTCTCCTTGAGGAAGGCCTGGTTTGTGATCCTTCTATGGATGGTCCATTTCTTGCTCGAAAGACCAACAAGTCCCTCTCCAAAGAGCAAGTAGCCAAAAGGTTATGTCGGATCTTGTCAAAGGCCCAATCGTGTTCATAAGGACTTCCTTAATCATGTTCGGATCCGAAATTGCCAACCTCGGCGTTGACCCGAACTAGTACAGGAAGTTCTTACCGTACATGCGCAACCACTGGTAGTAGAAAGGGGATTCAGTTATTGTGCTAAGCGATGGATGAGATTAAAAATCAGCCATCCGACGGTTGAGGGAGCGCCACATCATTTAATGAAGTTAACCCACGAAGCCGACCCGTTTAACTGACCCATACCCGTTTTCTTCGCCAGACCCGCGAGACCATCGCATATTCGCATTCAACTCTCTCTCTAGTTCGACTCTTTCTTCTTGGTTTCTTCTTGCCATTTTTGTATTTAGGTATATAGTGTAGCCACAGAGTTCCACATCTTCCATGACTGTGTGTGGTATCAATGAGGTATTTGGAGGATGAATTCTTAGACACTCTAGAATTACAGCTTTCAAATAGTTTACCATGTGCAAATCTTCCTCCTTAACCTCTTTTGCTCCATGTCCCACAACCCCACTGATTTCAGCAAACAGCGTGGCCTGAATATGTGGGTGCTTGACTATATATGCCATGACCCACTGCAGCATCATTGTGCTTGAGTCAGCAAATGCATTAATGAACTCTGACATGAAGGTAAGGGCTGGGCCTCGAGCGAACAAGATAGCGAGAGAGAGATGAAAAAGACGAGTTGTGCGAAACGAAGAAGACGATGGAACGAGAGAGAGATGGTCGAATTGGTCTCATGGGTCAGTGTCTGGAAAACGGGTCTGGGTCTAAAAACGGGTACGCTTCATGGGTTAAATTTATTAAATGATGTGGCACCTCCCTCAACTCCGGATCTCATGCTTTGAATCTTCACCGTTGCTTGGCACCGCTTAGCACAATAGTGCTTAGCATAGTAACTGAATCCCAATCACAGCAACAAGAAGAAGAAGAAGACACATGATGAAAGCTGAGAGAGAGAGAGAGAAGGTTTCAGGCTTTCAGCGAAGGTAAGGTAATGGTGGCGGTAGAGAGCGTTGAAAGATACATTTGTAAAATAATGCTTCGCTCTACGCAGTGGATAGTGGGCACCATGTAATGCGGGCAAGTGACACAATCTATGGGTTTACTACTAAAAATGTCCTTTTTAACGACCACATGACAGTCTCGTCTCAAGAGTCTTTTTTGGTAACGACCCCACCTCAGAGTTTGCAAAAGGCCTATGGTCAAACAAAAATGGGTTTGACTTTTTCTAGGCCAAAAAAAGGAAAGGTGGACGTCAAAGCATGAAATTGTATATTCACTTCAAATGTCAAAATGCCAGCCTTTACAATGTAAATTGCCAGTTGACTTATGATTATTGATCTTCTTCTTTTTTTTGCCGCTTGGCTTTGACTTTTTTTTTATTAGCCTCTTTCGTTTTAATTTTTTGTACATATTTTCCTTTTGATTTATTTTGTTAAAAGGGCAGGAAAATTTGTATTAATTTCCCCGTATCTAATAATAATGAAGGAGCCTCTTCACCATTTTGCATAAAATGGGACAGCTATTTGTCAATTCATAAAGAAAAAGAGGCCAATTCAATCTTTTTTAATCCAGACTTTCTAATTCTTCCCTCTTTGACAATGAATTTTATATTATATTATATATATACTGGTGAATTTTATATTATATATATACGTATCAATATTATTGCTATTCTATGCTATCATAAGCAAAACCCCGCATTTTATGAAATAAAAATCTTAAACCTTAACGTTACTTTAAGATTTCATAGTTTCAATTTGTCCTATAGGTATTTGTATGTTAAAATTTTGGAGTGGTTAAAATTTTAATATATAAGAGTTAGTGAAAAAATGAAGAGAAGATGATTTGAATGAATTTTTTATTTATTATAGCGGAAATAAATGATTTGAAAGGGAAAGATTATTTTGTAGTTATTTTATTAGTAGGCGAAGTGAGTGGTGACTGCTTGTCAGACCATGGAAATAAATTCGGATATATTTGAGGTACTTTGTACATTCCTACCTAATCCTTGGTATTAATGTTAACTGATCACTTTCCAGACTCGGGAATTCCCCATTTTCCTGCCTACCATATTTATCCCTCAAATCCTAAATACGGGCAAACTCCGGATCTCATGCTTTGAATCTTCACCGATTAGCACAATAGTGCTTAGCATAGTAACTGAAGCAACAAGAAGAAGAAGAAGACACATGATGAAAGCTGAGAGAGAGAGAGAGAAGGTTTCAGGCTTTCAGCGAAGGTAAGGTAATGGTGGCGGTAGAGAGCGTTGAAAGATACATTTGTAAAATAATGCTTCGCTCTACGCAGTGGATAGTGGGCACCATGTAATGCGGGCAAGTGACACAATCTATGGGTTTACTACTAAAAATGTCCTTTTTAACGACCACATGACAGTCTCGTCTCAAGAGTCTTTTTTGGTAACGACCCCACCTCAGAGTTTGCAAAAGGCCTATGGTCAAACAAAAATGGGTTTGACTTTTTCTAGGCCAAAAAAAGGAAAGGTGGACGTCAAAGCATGAAATTGTATATTCACTTCAAATGTCAAAATGCCAGCCTTTACAATGTAAATTGCCAGTTGACTTATGATTATTGATCTTCTTCTTTTTTTTGCCGCTTGGCTTTGACTTTTTTTTTATTAGCCTCTTTCGTTTTAATTTTTTGTACATATTTTCCTTTTGATTTATTTTGTTAAAAGGGCAGGAAAATTTGTATTAATTTCCCCGTATCTAATAATAATGAAGGAGCCTCTTCACCATTTTGCATAAAATGGGACAGCTATTTGTCAATTCATAAAGAAAAAGAGGCCAATTCAATCTTTTTTAATCCAGACTTTCTAATTCTTCCCTCTTTGACAATGAATTTTATATTATATTATATATATACTGGTGAATTTTATATTATATATATACGTATCAATATTATTGCTATTCTATGCTATCATAAGCAAAACCCCGCATTTTATGAAATAAAAATCTTAAACCTTAACGTTACTTTAAGATTTCATAGTTTCAATTTGTCCTATAGGTATTTGTATGTTAAAATTTTGGAGTGGTTAAAATTTTAATATATAAGAGTTAGTGAAAAAATGAAGAGCAAGATGATTTGAATGAATTTTTTATTTATTATAGCGGAAATAAATGATTTGAAAGGGAAAGATTATTTTGTAGTTATTTTATTTTGTCAGTGTCCAAAATTCTAGCACACTAACGCCTCTACCATATACTTATATTAAAAATTCTTGATCCCCGAACCCTACTTGGATATATTCTCTCCCTTCCATGACCTAATTTCTACAGAGACAGTGCTACTACAATAGATCGGAACATTATTTACCATTAAAAGTTAAAACCACCAGATGATATTTCCAAACAGAGCCAAAAACATACATAATCAATGCCCCACCAAGTTGGGCTAGCTAGGTAGCTGCAAGCTTTAGTCAACTCTATATCCTCCTAAACAGGAGCTGTGCACCACATTGAGGATGCAAGCTCATCAAAAGCATAGGCGAGTGAACGTAAGTCGGTGAGATCCTAAAGGAATATTGACGTAGGATCATAGCTAAAGCGACCTTTGTCTCAACCAGGGCTAGGTTCTGACCTACACAGACTCTGGGGCCTAAGCCAAATGGAAAATACGAGGCCAAATGCGTTCGAGGCTCGGAAAACCTCGACGGATTGAATTCATGAGCGTCTTTTCCCCATATCTCAGTATCGTGATGGACGGCAGTCATGACCAAATATAGCTGCGTGCCAGCCGGAATGTCGAGATTCCCTAGCTTCACTCTTTCAGATGTTTCCCTCATAATTGCCGAGGCTGTGGGGTAGAGACGAAGTGTTTCGTTCAGTATCATGCTCACCTGTTGAACATTAAAGAGCAGGAAAATTATTAAAATATTTGCGGGTTAACCAAAACGCAAATTCAATGTTTAAAATATGCATAGATATATAATCATGAGAAAAGATCCTTTTATGTAATATCAAGTTTCCCGCGGCTTCTCTGTCATTATTGTCAGATAATATATTTTAAAATAATAAAATTAACATTTTTCTAACCCATGTTTCAATTAAAATTACCTATTACGGAGTCCGATGATCTACACGTAAAAATAGTATTAAAAAATATAATTTAAACAATAAAAACTACCTCTTTCCCTAACAGTACTATAAACTTTTAATTGACAATTTTTTGTGCAAAATATGGGGGCAAATCACGGTATCTAGTGTCAACTTTGCATGTTATCGGGGTTGACCAATAACCATAGAAGTTCCATTGCTCTGTATATACAGCTTGTCAGACGTTATCAATGGAGCTGAACCTTCTCCGTTGTGCGGACAGGACATGTGAACAGTGAAAATTTGAACATACTATCTTAAGGTCGTTTAAATTCTCAGCAGGGGGATGTTCGTTATCTCCACATATTCGGAGAACTTCTTCCCGTGCCCTACTTTGCCATTCTTCATGTGATGCTAGAAGGATGAGCGCCCAGGTCAGAAGATTAGCAGTTGTTTCCTTTCCTGCAATGTAGAAATTCTTGCAATTATCTATGACTTCCTCCACCTCTAATTTCTCTTCTTCACCATTGTGATTCTTGTGAGAAGATAGTAAGAGACCAAGCAAATTTCTTGAACTTTCTTTCCCTTTCCCATTGTTCTCTATCACCATTCGAATGGATTCCCGTGTTTCTTTCTCTCGTCTCCACCTCTCTTTGTTTTCCTTAGTAGGCAAAAACCTGTCAATATATATATGCATCATCCACTGATTTTTAGAAGGCCAAAAAAGTCCATATCAAAGATTATTGGCCAAATGCATTGAACCTATGAGAATCTTGAGGATATTGATCACCTGTAACCAGGAATGTAAACACTTCTGAAAGTTCGGGCGACGAGTTGCAGTTGCTGCTCTTGTAACATAAAAATCCTCTTCCCCTCCTCAAAACTGCTTCCAAACGCTGTTATAGATAGTACGTCGGCTGCAAGGTTAAGAAGTTCTCTGTGCACGTCCATCTCAAATTCGTCTCTCCCTCCTCTCTCTTCTTCCCATTTCCGGAGCATCTTTCGGGTACTAGCCGCGATTTGTGGCACCCAAGCCTGTAACATTTTTTCAAGTAATACGAGTTATTGGACTTGGAGACTCGCGCAAGAATGTATGTATGAACAGCTAGTGTTGGTAACACCTTATATATATCCAGTTTATTTGACGGCCTCAAGCAATTGAACTTACCCTAAACATACTTATGCATAGGACTACTGGGTGAATCTTTTGTAGGCTTGTAGATAATTTTGAAATCTGAACAATCAATATGTATATATATATCAACTAAACATGAGATCGGGAAAGTATTTCAGACAAATTATATTTTCCACCTTTAATCTATCACATGCCATTTAAAATGTCACTCCAAATCTCAACTTTGACGTATATGTTGCACCACCAAATAATCAAATATTTTAATTTAATACTTCATGTTAAGATCTAATTACTACTAACTCTAAGACTACAAGACACAAGTTTAACGACAAATATTTATATGAAGGAGAAACCCCGTGACTGGCTTTATTTTTCTCTCTTCAAGATGATCAAAAGGTAATTTAGATGCAGGAGCAAGCGTGTGGTTTTGGGGATTTGTCTGTATAACCAGCCCTCCCCAAGAGAGGAGTGACTATATCTTGAAACTGAGAGATTTACCTTGACTTTCTCCAACATAAAAGCCTGGTTTGCGATTCTTCTGTGCAGAGCCCATTTATCACCCTCCAACACTATCAACCCTTGTCCAAAGAACATCTTAGTAAAGGGGTCGGTTTTGGTCTTTTCAAACGACCTGCCGGTATTCATGAGCGCCTCCTTGATCATATCCCGATCGACTATAGCCAACCTGGGCTTTGCCCCGAACCAACACACAAACGTCTTCCCGTACGTAGCGGACCACTCGCTGTAGAAAGGAGTCACGCGGTGAAGAATGTCGTGGTGCAAAGGCATTGGCTTCAGCTGAGCTTGGGTGAACATGCGGCGAATCTCGGTTGCGTTTCCAAAGAATGGACGGTAACGAGGCCCTCGTATGCCTTGTTTCCGGAAATGGTGTTGGATTCTCAATGGAACCCATATAACTGAGTGCAGAAGTTTCAAGAACCAAACGAGGAGGAAGATTCCAAGAAGAAGAAAGTACATTGAGGAGCTTACTGAGAGAGAGCCTTCAAAAACTAATGGTAGGTACAGCTTAACAACAAAAGCGATTGACGTAACTAAAGGTCGCTGCTTTTGTTGTAGAATGAAGCAGTACTATATATAGAGAGCCAAGTTACACGAACCACTTCATGTATGCAAAGACATGCACCACGCA
The DNA here is from genome assembly GCA_003952965.2 of Morella rubra. NCBI lineage: Eukaryota > Viridiplantae > Streptophyta > Magnoliopsida > Fagales > Myricaceae > Morella > Morella rubra. The sequence goes on from CM025851.1 coordinate 30,033,790, forward strand.
AGTGGACGGACTTTGTGCTTTAGGCAATGACGCAGCTGATGGCGTAATTCTTATTCGCCTGGCCCTAGTGGATCAAAAACAAATTGCAGGGGGAAAAAATATTGGTACAGTCAGTGAAGGATGCAGGGGGTGGCAAGCCGGGGCGGCTCCCCCCCGGCCTTCAGTTCTGTCATTTTTATTTTTTTTTTGAAAGTAGCTTTTTTTTTTTTTTTTATTGCATTGAGTGGGTCATGCTAATCTCCCGTTCCGAGGCCTTTGATTTACTTTCCCCTGACAACCCCTTAGCTTTTCTTTGTTGGACTTTTAGGGGTTCAGTCTAATTAAAGCTGTATTATATCATTAGATATAGTTATTTGATTAGATTATTTCTATTACCATGTTAATATACCTCATTCCTTGGCACATTTGTGAGCCTAGTAAATAGTATCAGTTTATCACATCTTTAGCGCCTGTCCTAATATCTTTCCTTTCACATGGAATTTTTTCCCCTATAGAATAATATCTTAGTCGATCTGTAGTTCAATGCTTTCTCAAGTTAATTTCTGATCCCATTTTTTTTTTTTTTTGAGTTGAACTCATTCTTAGGGCTAGCAGTGGTCCTTAATGCTGGCCGGCCCGTTGAAAAATTTAATAAGAGAAAACCTCCAACATACTCCACAAAACAAAACGTACGTGAAAAAAGATGAAAAAGCATACTCTATATGCATTGGTTTATTTTCTTATTGAGTTAGCATTGATCTTACTAATTGTAACTATAACCGTTGAGAAAGTATTCTCTGCAATAAAGATTATCCAGATTGAGTTGCATAATAAGATGGTAGATAACTAGATGAAAAATAATATGGTAGTATATATCGAGAGAGAAATTTTTGAAACTATTGAGAACGAAGCCATTTTGCAAAGTTTTCAAAAGATGCAGACCCATAGGATCTAATTGTCACCTCTCAGTCTCTGCACGGTACATGTATTTCAATATTTTTAATGTTTTTAGTCCTTAATTTTCAATATTTTAACTCTAAGATATTTTTTGCATTATATAAGGAAAAAAAAAATTTTCATTTCGCCTTACGAGTTTACCCCCCCCCCCCCCCGGCCCCCACCCAAAAAAAAAAAAACTTGAGTCCGTACAGTTGCTTTTGTATCATGATTAAACCCATTATTATTTATCAACATACAATGGATATGTCAGGAATTATGTCTCTGTATGCTAACGCGCAGGAAGCGCAAGCCAAACCCCAATTAGTACGTGAAGGATAGTGGGTTGAACGCTACTAATCAGGTCGGAGCTATCATGAAGTGATCGTCCTTCAAGCCCTAATGATTTGCTTACAAGCTTTTACTTAGCTAATTTTGACCGCCTCATTTAATGAGATGAGATAATTTTGACCGTCTTATTTAATGAGATGAGATAAAGAGAAATTAATTTAACTTAGCTTAGTTAATTTTGACTATTGGATTTATTTTTTAAAAGCCTGACCCCTCCTTATAATGTCTTTGTAGAGAAGAGTTTATGATGGAATCTTTTCCCGTGGTGGTGTTATTACTATTTGACTGGCAAAAGAATAACCATTCTTTGAACTGAATCTTTTCTGCTAATTTACTAACTTTAAAAAAGAAAAGTTCTTTACCGGCTAATGGCCTAAGGGATTCTCTAATGCATGAGAGGCGGATTTGGGACCTGTGGTACATAAAACAAGTTCTTAGTTGCTGAGGGAAAAAAAAAAAAAAAAAAAAAATGTGTTAAAGTCGAAAGGGAAAGAAACTTTTGTCTGAGAGCTGTAACCGAAGACAGACAGCTACACAATTAAAGTTAGACCTCCTTTGTCGCAATCGGTAGGGTTTTCGACTTTCAGAGTTTTCTTGTTCATGATAAAAGCCCCACTAGGCACTAGACCATGCCAGTTCAGAGACTTTTTCTTAATTTTTTGCCGGAGCCCCAAGCTAGAGTACTTCAGACCTAATTTGGCCCATACATAACACCATCGACTGAGTGGTCCTTCAATGCATGTTCAGATGCTCGTGGCCTTACTGCCAATTGGTACGTTATTATATATACGATCCGTACCATTTTTAAGGTTTTTATTCTCATAGTCCACACCAATTATTGGAACTAATAACTTAATTTGTTACTAACAACGATTCCAGAGCTGCATGTGCATCGGGCAGGTAGGAGCGCCACGGCTAGAGCCTAGGGCTATACTCCGGCCTCGGCCTTTACTAATCCAGGTAAAGTGAGTGTACACATATTAGTACTTTATATTAGTGTCTTCATCGGTCGCAGAAACAGAAACAAGTAAGAAAATGGCCGGGGGTAGAGATTTACTGAGCAGATCATACATCCTACAAAATTATCAGTATCTTGATTTGTACCGCACTGAGATCTGTTTGTATCGCGGGATGATGAAAATGGAAAGCTATGACGGATGCCAGCAATAATGATACTGATATTCTAACCAAGACTCCAAGTTGCACAGTATAGTCTGTAGTGTAAATTAACATCCCCAGTCCAACTGCCCAGAGGTTGAGAATCTCCTTCGAAAAGGGCTTTTAGCAGCCTCAGGAAGTGGGTTTTCAAGAAAGAGTAAAGTCCTGCAGGCGCGTAACTTATAAATATACCACGGCTGCAGTTGTGACTAACAGTTTGCTGTGGTCGAATGGAAGTCCTTTACCTTCTTCAAGTGGTGGAAGCTATGTATAAGGAACGAATTCTGGATATTCAAGCTGGTGATACTTACGATATATGATCTATAGTCTGCTTGCTTTGTAGATAAGCTTTAGAGTGTTTAGCCCTCGAGGGTCTTGCGTAGTGATAGGCGAACGAGCCGTAGACTCGGATGTCTTTGGTTCAAACCACCCCTAGATCCTCTCACTTACATGGTACCATGCATGGTACTTGTAGGCGCGCAGATGAGGGTCCAGAGGTTTTACGTGTGCTCACATCTATGTTGATCTCCACCTCCTCCAGGGTTTCATTCAGAACATGAAGTACGTGGTACACGATTTCCTTTGTTAATTATCCCAGAAGAAAAAACTTTGTTTAAAATGGTACTTTTATGTCAACAACATCCATTACTGTGCTGTAAAAAGAGTACAAGGAAGTTATCAAGTGGTTTGTTTATGTGAAGCTTAAGGTGTGAAAAGGATTCAAAACAAGGTAAATAGACCTATCTTTTCGTTTTCTAAGAGCAAAAATAGTACACATTACATATAAATTTATCCTCGTTAAGAGGAAACAATGCAGATGCAAAGGATATCTTCATAGTAAAATATCCAAAACCGTGTGCGCCCAGAAGTTCACGACCAAAACAAGGAATCCTGTGAGCTTTGAAACAACAAATCGTGCGCAAAAATTAATCCCTCATGTATGAAATCCCGAATTGAAATATTCTCATTTTTAGGCGTTTCTGGCGGTCCAAACAAAACCTTCAGTCAGTAATATATTCATGTTCCTCCAATCAGCGAGACTCTCTATGCAAAAGCAAATTAGAGTCAAACTGAAAGGCAAGTATTCTGCTTTCTCTTTCTCAGTGAGCATCTTACTTTATTTCCTCCACACACTTCATAGGTGGTATATATTTAAGCGTTTGTGGTAGTCCACCCATGTGCGAGAGTTTCGAGAAGCAAGTAATCTACTTTACACACTTGATGATTACGGGACATGCTAGCCGTAACATGATAGCAAGTTGTTAGTTTCAGAGATGCGAGGATAGTGGAAGAAGACGAGGGAGAGAGAGCAGTCGTGAGAGAGGTTCTATGTAATTGCTGTATATTTACTCTAATTGAAAGAATGTGCCCCGAGAACAATATATAACCAAAAGCAAAAGGAATCTTCCTAACGGCCTAACAAACTTATAAACAAATAAAAGAATAAGAGAATAATAGCTAAGAGCTGTAGAAGCAGAGGTGGAAGTCAACGTAGCAAAGGTGGAGGTCAACCATGACTCTGCATGAGCCACATCTACAGGCGCATGCACGTCTTCATCTTCAAGCTTTAACACCCCCTGCAAGCTGGAGAGTAGATGTCCACTACGCCCAGCTTGGAAAGATGAGACAAAAGGATGCCCGAAGGTAGAGCTTTCGTGAAAATATCGGCCGGTTGAGAGGAAGTACGAACATGGGTGGTGCGAAGGAGCCCAACTTGAATTTGGTCATGGAGGAGATGACAATCGAGCTCAATGTGCTTCGTCTGTTCGTGGAAAACTGGGTTGGCAGCGATGTGCAAAGCTGCCTAGTTGTCACAGTGAAGAAGAGCTGGCTAAGGGTGGGAGACCTGCAAATCAAGCAAAAGAAATCAAAGCCAAATGAGTTCGCAACTAGTACTTGCCATGGCTCGGTATTCGGCTTCAGCAGAGGAGCGAGAGACAAGACTTTGCTTCTTGGAGTGCCAAAAGATGAGGGAATCACCGAGAAGCACACAGTAGCCGGTAACTGAACGCTGGGTATCAGGGCAAAAGGCCCAATCGGAATCACAGTATGCTTAAAGAGTGAGAGAAGAAGAGGAAGAGAGAAGAATACCCTGCCCTAGGGCTCGTTTGATGTACCGAATAATTTTGTGGGCAGCCAAGAGATGGTGGTCGGTTGGTCGGTGCATAAACTGACTCAGCTTTTGGACATCATAGTTGAGATTGGGCCTGGTAATTGTCAGGTACAGTAGACGCCCAATCAGCCAACGAAATGAGGAAGGATCAATCAGTGGTACTCCACTAGCTTGACTGAGGTGCATGTTTTGCTCCATGGGTAAAGAAAGAGGTCGGGAGCCTAGAAGACCAGAATCTGTGAGAATATCCAACGCATATTTGCACTGGCAAATGTGTAAACCCCTCTTTGACCAAGCAACCTCAAGTCCCAAGAAGTACCGAAGGTTTCCTAAAGATTTAATCTTAAAATGAGTGTTTAAAAAAGTTTGTAAGGCTGCAATATCAGCCAGATCTGAACTGGCAACAATAATGTTGTCGACATATACCAGAAGTGCCATGAATGAGCTCTTTTTGTTGTAAATAAACAGGCTATAATCTGCCTTAGACTGAGTGAAACCATAAGAGATGAGGGCAAAGGAAAACTTCGAATACCATTGACGCGAAGCTTGTTTGAGTCCATAAAGACTCTTGTTAAGTTTACAAACTTGATTGGGGGCAGCAAAAGTATAACCAGGAGGAAGGTGCATAAAGACCTCCTCATCCAAAGAACCATGGAGAAAAGCATTATGAACGTCAAATTACTTGAGAATCAAACCCTTAACAGAAGCCACATCAAGGAGACAACGAACTGTGGAAAGTTTAGTAACTGGGGAAAAAGTCTCATGATGGTCGATGCCCTCTTGTTGTGTGTATTCCTTAGCAACCAAACGCGCTTTGTAACGCTAAACGGTGCCTTCAGAATCAAATTTTATCTTAAAAACCCACTTGCAACCGATTGGAGTCTTGCTAGGAGGAAAAGTATTTAAGCTTCAAGTTTCATTAAGTTCAAGGGCATGTAGCTCAGACTCCATAGCTTGACGCCAATTAGGATCCCTTACTGCCTCATGATAGTATGTAGGCTCAAAAAAGAAGAGACAGATGTAGTGAAGGCATGAAAGGTAGGAGAAAGTTTATGGTAAGATAAAGTAGAAGAAATGGGAAAAGGTTTACCTGAAATGTTAGGTGCAGCAGGATGAGTCGGAAGAGGAAAGTCACATGCAACCTGCTGATAATGAAAGTCCCAAAGAAATTATGGAGCAGACCTGATTCTAGAGGAACGCCGAAGAGGAGGGTCTGGTGGAGTTTGTGGTAAAGTAGAGGACAAAGGAGTAGGTGGTAATCTATGTGATGGAATCGGTGATGTAGGTTCTAGCATGTGGTGAGAGGCACTAGATGGCTTGGGTGAGATAATGGAGTGTCAGGAGAAAAAGGTAGTGGGGTGTGTTGAGAACTATGTGGTGTCGTGGTAAAGAGAGGTGCGGAATGAGTGATAGAGTCAGGAAGAGATTTCATAAAAACAAAAGGTGAGGTATTATGAGTGGTCTGGTTGGGTTTGGACAGGAGAGGAAAAATAGTTTCGTGAAACGTAACATTTCGAGAAACGAAAATGGCAAAGGTATTTAGATTAAGTAGCTTGTAGCCTTTTATACCAAAGGGGTATCCTATAAAAATAGATGGACGACTACGAGGGTTAAATTTCTTACTACCATGAGCTAGTGTGGTGGCAAAAGCAAGACACCCAAAAAATTTAAGATGTTTATAAGATGAAGAATGACCAAAAAGAACCTCAAAGGGAGACTTGTTTTTCAATAAAGGTATGGGAATACGGTTAATGAGGTAAATGGCGATCATCACACAATTATCCAATATTTAAGGGTTAAACCAGATTGAAATTTTAGGGCTCTAGCTATTTGGAGAATATGTTGGTGTTTCCTTTCCACATTGCCATTTTGCTCAGGTGTTTCAACGCAAGATTTTTTATGGATGGTACCCTTGCTGGAATAAAATTCTGAAAGATGAAATTCTGGGCCATTGTCACTACGAAAATTTTTATTTTAGTAGAGAATTGATTTTAACAAGGGTCGAAAAATTGTATATGCAAGATTTGGCTTTCGATTTGTTTTTCAGCATATACGTCCAAGTACATCTAAATAAGTCTTCTACAATGGTAAGAAAATACTTAGATCCATTATAGGCAGTGGTAGCACAAGGCCCCCACAAATCCAAATGTACTAATTCAAACAAGGAAGAGGAAATATGCAAATTATCATTAAATGTTTATGTTGTTTTGCTAAAGGGCAAATGAAACAAGGTTGTGTATGTATAGAGATAGCAGGTATATGTGGATATGTGATAAGGTTGTATCTAGATGAAGAGAGGTGCCCTAATCTATAGTGCCAAAGGTCAAATGGTGGACAAGACTCAGCAATTGCAGAGGTGATTTTGGGTAGTGTATTGTGGCTGGTGAGGTAGTTCTCTAACTCATGAGTATGTACCGCTTGTTTCTCCAAGTAATAGAGGCCGCAGGTGACTTGACCCCTCCCAATCATCACCCATGTTGCAAGGTCCTGTATGAAACAAATTTCAGGTAAGAAAATAAAGCAGCAATGCAATTGTTCAGTCATTTTCCGGGTTGATAGTAAATTGAAAATGAAAGATGGGATGCACAAAACATTATGTAAAGTGATGGTGGGTGTTAACTGAACAATGTCAATATGTGAGACAGAAACCATATCTCCATTGGGTAACTTAACAGAGTAAGAGCATCGGGAAGTAATGCGAGAAAATAGAGAGGTGTTGTAGACCATGTGATCTGTAGCACCTGTGTCTATAATCCATTTGGAACTGGTGTGAGACATAGCTGAAATACATAAAGAGATACCAGACATAGTGGTAGAGTAATTTACAACAAAGTGAGGACTGGTTTGAGTGTGGTTTGCCAAAGGAGGAGTGGTGACAGGATCCCTTTTGAGCAAAGCTATGATTTCTTGCAATTGCCCTTTGGTTAATGCAACTGGCTCTTCACTATCTTCCTCGGCAAAGATCTGTCCAGTAACTTGGTGAGTTGTGCTTCCATTGAACTTATTTCGCCCGAACAGCTTGTGACCAGGTGGGTACCCATGAAGTTTGTAGCAACGTTCAACACTATGTCCTTTCATATCACAATAGGTGCATAGAGGTGGCTCGGCATTGCCGGCTTTAAAACAAGTCTCCAACGAATGACCTGGCATTTTACAATGTGAGTAGTAAAGTTTGTCCCTTTTGAAACTACCAGGTCCTCTGTTTATTTGTAAAACACCCATATTTCGTCTGGTCAATAGTGTCATATTCTCATTGTTATGAACGGTGGAGAGAACGTGTCTCTGCCATTCTTGCTGCTAAACATGGGAAAATACCTTACTCACAAGAGGCAGAGGATCTATCATCATAATCTGATCTCTCATGTTAGAATAAGAATCGTGTAAACCCATTAGGAATTGTATCACACAATCCCTTTGATACCGGTCAGAGACTGTCTTTAAACTACCACAGGTGCAGTTAGGCAATGGGTCATATTTTGAAAGCTCATCCCAAAGAGTCTTTAAGTTCTCGTAATAAACACTTACAGTATCATTGCCTTGTGTGAGGTTTGACAGAGCTTTCTTCAACTCATAAATTTTCGATCCATTTTGTTGTGTGAAGCGGTCCTGTAGCTCGACCCAGATCTCGTGAGCACCGTCAACGAAGGCCACACTTGCCCGAAGTGAAGTGGTGATGGAATTTTGCAGCCAGGAGACGGCCATGTCGTTGCATCGCTCCCAACTGCCAAATGAAGAATCGATTGCAAATGGTTTTGGCGAAGTGCCATTGACAAACCCGATTTTACCTTTAGCTCGGATAGCTCTCTGCATAGCTCTTGACCAGGTGGTATAATTCTCAATGGTGAGGAGATCTATAACGAGTACAGTCCCAGGGTTATCAAAGTTCTCTAGGCGATAGGGGTTGTCTGTTTCGATCATGGTGGGGTTTGTTTTAATAGCAACAGGGACTTCTGGGTTTTCGTCTTCACTACTCATCGTGGCTCTGATACCATGTTAGTTTCAGAGATGCGAGGATAGTGGAAGAAGACAAGGGAGAGAGAGCAGTCGTGAGAGAGGTTCTATGTAATTGCTGTATATTTACTCTAATTGAAAGAATGTGCCCCGAGAACAATATATAACCAAAAGCAAAAAGAATCTTCCTAACAGCCTAACAAACTTATAAACAAATAAAAGAATAAGAGAATATTAGCTAAGAGCCGTAGATGCAGAGGTGGAAGTCAACGTAGCAGAGGTGGAGGTCAACCGTGACTCTGCATGAGCCACGTCTACAGGCGCATGCACGTCTTCATCTTTAAGCTTTAACACAAGTTATACGGGGCAAGACAAAAGTACCGTTAATTATGGAAATATTATAATAGATACGTACCTCATACGTGTTCCAACTTGTTCAAATTCGACCTATCGTAGTGTTGTCTGTGGTGGATTTCGGAAGCCTAGTGGGATCCTAATAGAGCAAGTGTCCTGTATTGCAAAAGCTGCCTGAATCAGGCCTGTGTTTTTACTTTAAAAAGAATAATCAAAGTTATTTTTGAAACTCCTTAGATTATTATAAAGTCTCATAATAGGACTTGACCCTTATAGCTGTCATCTCTTGTTTTTTTCCTTCTTCCACTTTAAATTGGATTCGAGGTACCACATATGTTGAGATCCAGTTAATTTAGAGTTATTTGGAACCCGACTTAAACCCAATTTGTAATATAAAGGCTACATCTGTGGGGCTAAGTTTATAAAAGTGCTTTATATATTAAAACACCTCTTAATTTGTTTGGTAGTACATTAAAAGTCCCACTTGTGAGATGATGAAGCTAGGGAATATTCCAATATAAGTTCTACCAAACAAAAGTTGAAGAGGTGGAACTATGGATGGGATGGGAAATTAAATTTATAGATCACCAGTATCTTTTGGCGCCACTCCTCCCTTCTCCTCTGAAAAACTTTTATCAAACGCTTTAAAATGCCATGATGTACAGGCGAGAAGCCATGGAAATTCGGTTGGCTCAAATTAAGCAGATAAAAAAGCAAGGACTCGAGTACTGTTGAAACTTCAAGCATTAATGTAAATCTGACTGTCAGTGAGCTGGAGGTAGGTAGAGGCGTAAATTAATCATATATACAGCTGGATGGAGAGAGCTGCACAAAGAAGGGAGGATATGAAGAACTGGTACAGGAGTAATCATCACCAGCTGAAGGTAGTTCCTGCAAAGGGTCCTCCTTAAAGCTTAATACTTAATAAATACGCTCTCCCTGTACATTTTTCCCTTTTCCATGATGACATAACAATTAATTCGGATTCTGCCTTGTGAATGCATGCATGGGTAAGAAATGGCAAGGGTAAAGAAAAGAAAAGCTGGGAAGAAGAGAGTTTCTAGAGCATCCGAATTGGTCTGTTTAACAATTACGAATCAGATACTGTTGGAAGAAATTAAAAACAAACAAACACGTACACATACTAATGCCAATGCCAATGTCAATTTCAACGCAAATTAAATCTACGAGAAGGTAATTAAGAAATGCAAGTACCAACATTCGAAAATCACAAGAAATGACAAATTTCATAGAGATGAGTAGGGCACACTTAAGCCTATAAACCCTTCCATTTTGTCTAGATAAAGACGTAAAAATATGATCAAACATATAAATATGACCACAAATATAATATACTGAAGAGCAACACTAGCTAGCAAGTGCCAAACGTGCGGTTTCTCAACCCACAATAAATCACACAGAGAATGACAATTGACAAGAGAATGTAAGAGTAACCCAGGGGGCAAGCTTCCTCATCGACAAGACAACGGAGCAGCAACTTCTAGCCCTATTTAACGCCGTCATTTCTCTATTTCACCTCCTTTAATTCTAGTGGCGATGGCAATGATCTCGAAAGAGAGAGCGAAGGGAGAGAGAGAAGGAAAAATTGAGAGAATAGAAGAGAGAAGTGAGAAGTGAGCGGCTGGCAAGGAGACGAGATTGACACGTGGTTTTTTGACCTATGGTAGCCGGTAGAAAAAAAGGGTCTTCAGCGCTGAATGAATTTCAATGCAACGGCCTACAAAAAAAAAAAAAAAAAATCATTGGGACGAACTTTTGCGACAGAAAGTTCGTTGCTAAAAGTCAAAAATTTGAGCAACGAACTTTCTGTCGCCAAAATCGCTGTAATAAATTAGTAATAGTCATTAGTGATTCACTTCCCCTTTCTTCCACCATACCACAAACAAACGTCGCCACCAATACTGAATGTCACAATAAAAATCGAACTTTGCGACGATTAGGTGTTGGTCAGTAATGTTGTACCTTTAGCAGCCACACATTTAGTCGCTATTTTAAATATTGCTGACGGTCATCGGACACAACATTTTTTCCGTTGCTAAAAGTATTGTTATAATAATTTTTAAGTTTTCTTCATTAAAAGTCAATTAATTGTCACTAAATTTGACTGTGGCTAAAGTTTGGTCGTTAGAGTCTAATTTTCTTGTAATGACTGCAAAAACCATGTTTTTCTAAATTAGTTACATGAGCAAATCAGTATCTCTCACAACGTGACCTTAGGATTCCTTATTAAAAATAATAAAGTACTGACAGGTTGGAATAGCCTCTTGCCTAAGAATTTGCTCAAAAGCACCTCACGATCCGGAGGGACAGAGCACACGAAAGGAAGTATAGTTGTGCTTCGTATTTTAAGCAGAAAGTGAGAAGAAGACAATATTTGCATGATCAGTTACTTATACGTGCACATATAAGTGCAGTAACTCCTAAACTCTCTAGGCAAAACTCTCAATCTATAGGCTCTTCCCTTTCTCTAGATTTTTTTTTTTTTTTAAAACATCATAGTACAAAATGAAATTGAACATCATAACTTTTAATTGTTTATTATCCCTCATAAGTTTTTTAAAAAAATCAATTATCTCCTTCCATTTAATGAAAGTGACGTGGATGGATCGAAATACCTCTCATAGAAAATTAAATATATAAATGTAATATAACTTCTATCTTTTTTTTTATATATCATTTTTAAATTTTTAAAATTTTTGAATAACTTAAATAATTTTATCTTGAAAGAATATTTCGGTTATTTTTCATATAGTTTAACAGTCAAATTGAACGAAAGTTGAGGATTGATGTCTTTAAAAACTTATAAAGCCTAATTAGACAAATTAAAAATTATTGAGTCCAATTTAATTTTGTCCATAGATATAGGATGTACTTTTTTTTCTTTTTTCTTTTTGCTCTTTGGCGCTTGAGAAGCCTTCTTCCTCAGTTTGAGCGCTGGTGGCAAGTGCAGCTTCGCTTCCACTCTCTCTAGACGTAATATCTTACATTTTTCCCTTCACACGCCTAAGAAGCATGCATCCTTCCTCAGTGTGCACTCTGGCCGGGGGGTGTAACTTCGCCTCCTCTTGCTCGCTAGCCTTCCGCTGGTCGTTTTTCAGCCAGTTAACCGGTGCATATATTCTAGTTTATTTTTTTATTTTCTTGTTTGTTTTTGTTGTGCTTCTAGTGGGGTTTTGTCTCCAATAGGCAGAATGTGTTTTTACTGTGGTAAAATTCTTTTTTTGTTGGGCGCAGTAGTTATGGCTCAGTTAATCCAACACTTACACTGAGTGAGAGCCTTTGTAATCATTTCCAGAGAGAGTCGATCCCCCAACCGCCCTTTTTTTATTATATAAAAAATAATAATAACTTGAAAATGACCGCTCCTAGAAGTTAAAACGTAAGAACCCCGATTAATTTTAGTCATTCCCAAACCTGGATTACGTACTCCATTATACCTCTAGTAACTTGCAACCCCTGTTTCCTAATCCCAAAAAGAATACGAAAGAAATTGCTGGTCTCTCCCCAAATACCTCTGGAAACGAGAACCGTGAACCAAAGAAGTCTTGCCCAATGCTCTTGACAGATTCATTTTCAGCATCCGTAAACAGATGTTGCCTCTTCTTTGAGTTACTCCCTTGGAATGCGGCATGAGAAAAATTATGAACTTTCGACCCATGGTTTTTCGGCAGCTATGGCTCTCAATGAAGCTAATACGGCCATTGTCTTTCATAACCTAAGTGAACTTTAGAACCTTTTCTGAACTTGATATAGAGCACTAACACGAATTTCTCCAATAATCTAGTATTTTAAACCAAAAAAGCAAACAGAATTTACGTAGTTAATGTACCAAAAAATCTAATTGGGCATAATTTATAGTACATACTACATAATTAGAAAAAGCAATACCATGGTGCAACAAAATAGGCAAGTCAAGACCCATGCATAAAAAATTTCCTATACACACAAATCGTGTTAGAAGAGGGCTGAAATTCCAGCATAAACAAAAAAGCCGAGCAATTTGAACAAGCACATAGTAATCATCATTGAACAACCATGAGCAAAAAGCGAGACCTATGACAGCAACTTATAGCGATGATGAGACTCCGTGATGCCAGACAACAAAGTAGAGCCTGCAATCAACAGGGACGGAGCTAGGGGGGGCTGGCGGGTAAAAATATTTTTTTAACAATTTTTTAGATTTTGGCCCCGCTAAGATTCAATCCTGACTTCATTACTGCTGCAATGAGACTCAGATTATACCATCATTTTCTTGTATATCAAAACATTTGCTGTAACTAACCCTACATGCATGTGATAAATAGTATTTGTTAATACATCCCAACTATTGCATAAAGGTTCTCGAGTTTGCCCTAGTAATTTTTCTTTTGGGAAAGGAAAGCTAGCTAGCATGAATGGAATACAACTACAAAAAAATAGCCAGTGAAGTCAGTGAGGATGATTATCTGACCACTTTGAATATCTCCATGCACGTCCTCACGTGTAAAGTCATACCTGCCTTCTCCACAAGAGGAACCTCTTCACATCTGTCATTTTTTCCGAAATGCTCAGAAGTTTTCTTTCATGATCGGCATGCATTGAAGATCTCACCCCGCATGATGTCAACTGGCAGATGCTCGATTGTGTAACGCTCCGGACCAAGGTACACATTGGTCTTCTCCAAAAGAGCATCAGCTTCATTCCTACCATATCTTGAAGCATAGAGCTTCAGGTACTCGATGTCCTAATAAGACACCGAAAACAAATGTACTAGTCAGAACATGCAGTCTAGACTTTTGACAACATAAACATGCAAACAGAGACTAATGACAATGGTTTAATACCACTTTAGGGACTAATGACAATGCTTTGTGAAATTCAGGATAATATAAATCGTATAAACAGCAGCACATAACATGTGAAATTGTACATGGAAAGAACCGAGAATACTGGAAGGAAAAAGAATACCATGGAAAGTAAAAGCAAGCATTGTGATTCCAAAAAATTATCTAAGACTGCATAATTATCACCATAAATTGGCAAAACTAAACAGGCATGACTTCAAATATAATTTCATAATTGTCGTCACCTGCAAGCCACTGAGAATGCGCTCTAGTCTAACTGAAGCTACAGGTTGACATGAAGATGAGAACACCTCACCAGGGTAGAATAGAACTCCATCTCCAGGGGGAAGGCCACGCCTAAATCTAATCTGCTCAGGCATACATGAAATGTCAGAAGGCAGACGTACAAGCAAAGGAGCATCTAAAAAGTGGCATTCAACTTTACAAGCTATAAAGGACCACACAGCCACGGTACCTCAGCACTGGGAACTGATGCCTTCTCATAGCAATTGGCACCCCAATATAGGAACCCCGTACCGCCTTCTTTCCACACACGCCAGAAAACAGCACGGTGTTGTGTACCTCGCATCCCCAGGTGCCAATTTGGATGGGGATCAGATGGTCCCATGCAAACGTACGTCCACCACTCCTATAGACAAAACAAGGTTAAATCCTTTCAGCAAGTGAAAAACGCTGCACTAAATAAGTGCCATGCATCCAACTACATCTTTGCCTAGAAATCGAAGGGTTATATAACGCCATTGGTAACATGATAAATTTATATTATAGGTATATTAGGCAAAAAAAAAAACAGTAACCAAACCTCACGCCACACTTGTTGCATTTCACAAAAAAAAATGATAACAATAACTTATTAAATGTTAGGGACTAGTAGTTGCTTTCAGCATATTTAAGAGCTAGGACACAGTAAAACGAGATGAAACATTTTTTTTGGGCATTAGTTTTTAATTCTAAGTAAACCTACAAATGTCAAATGCCAGTGAGATTGGGAAGCTCATAGATAAATTTTGCACTCGATAAGGTATTATCCAAAGAAGGCCAAATAGATGCTAGATTGTAATGGACCACAGAAGTACAGACACTGTTCAATATATAACAAGAACAAGCCTCAATCAATACAAACTGCCTAAACATATGTACATCCTTCATTATGACATTGAAAGAAGAAGCTAGACAATCTCCAGTCCCAGTAGCCACCACTAACATCACCACATAAAATGGTTAGAGAGAAAATGAGTGTTAAGTTATCAACTGGAGATCAATCGCAGATCACATGCACGGGATCAGTGATACATCCATACTATGCCCAAGGCAAATAAAGAGTCCTGCTACCATGGTCTTGTAACAGTGGGACAGGAAGTTAACGAGATATGTTACGTGTGATAACCCAAGCAACTTACCACATAGCTGCATGCTTGTTAATTTACCTCACAGTGCATACTGTAATACATGTTTGGAGTTGAGTCTATCAGTCCTAATGCTTACGGAAATTAAGTTTCTCTTAGGTTCTGATTCAACTTGCACCAAATTTCCACCTAGGAAACAGTGTCTGAAACAAGTGCTAAAAATAATAAAGTATGGGAGACCAGCATATTACTCAGGATTCCTCAATGCTATCAGATCCAACCAACCATGTGTAAGAGTTTTGAGAAGCAGTAATCTACTTTACACACTTGATGATTATCGGGAATTATTTTACCCAAGGCTTTGTTCTTTTTGATCCGATACATTTGCCGGAAAACATTATTTACATTTCCAATATTCATGTAACCAAAGAATGTAAGGTAACAGAAAACGTTTTCCTGGAATAGAAAAACCAAGGCTAATGAGCAGAAGATGGCTTTGCTGTCACAAAGGAGAAACCATTCCTGCCTCAGTTAATATTTACAAAGAAAAGGCTCTCTCCTTTTTTCGCTCTCTCTCATTTTGACACACCTAACTGTTGTGGCACTCACTCTATCAACAGTTTTGTTTCTTTAGATCTATCTGCTTTGATCCAGTCAACTGAGCGGACATTTTCAGCAGGCAAGGAAGATAATGGGTCAGTGTCTGTGCCTGTTTGGCACTCAATTTCGTGGTGTACAGAGGTTGGGCTCTCAAGTGGTGCGGTGGTCGTTTCCATGTGGGTGCAGTAACCAATTAGCAACGGCAAAGCAAGGGGAAGAAAGATACGAGGCGGTGTTTCATTGTTAAAATTTTGGGGTGGTTAAAATTTTGGAGCATGAGAGTTTGTGAAAAAGTGTGAAGAGAGAGATGAGTAGTACGAAGTGAAAAAGCATGATTTGAATGAAAGTATGAGAGTATTTTGAATAAATATTATAATGAAAAAGAATAAATTGATGGGAAAAGAGATTATTTTGTTATTTTTTTGATCAAGCCCAAAATTTTGGCACTCAAACACCACCTATAGTCTGACAAAAGGAAGCAGATAGCAATAGAGCCTAATCTTTCAGGAATTTTTTTAATTAATGAAAATACAGAGTCTATTGAGTTAGATTCAATAAATGTTTACAAGAAACGTAAATTATGAACCAAGGGCACCAGCTCTGCTTGAAAATTACCTCACCACTCTCTGGTTGTAATTCAGCAATAATATCCTTGACCAAATCCTCTCGATTTCCAAGCACCCATTCACTGCAACAAATAAAGTACTAATCTTCTCAGGCACTAGAAAAAAAAAATGAAAAATTGTTGGGAATTTCATTTACAATCGTTAGCCAAAGGTATAAGCCTGCTCTCGTACAACATATAAAGTAGATTCATCATGGAGCCAATGTTGCAGTCCTGCACGTGCATGCCCAGGCCAGAAGTTATTTATCAAAGATTTACCCATATATAATAAGAGAAAGGATCTAGATTGGTAACGAATGTAATTAAAGTGACAAATATTGATCAGTTCTGAAGATTTCTTCACGACAAAGTTTAAGAAAAATCTTTGTAAGAGGTGCCTGTCATGCTGGGCAAATTCAGATCAGGCACAATGGCATGAAACAAGTCACCTAGATACCCAGCTCAATGCCAACCAAATATTCCACTACCAACAAGCATGACATCTTGGGATTTGTAATTCTATAAGCCATTGCTGTTCCCCTAGCATCGAACAGCTTGGAACTGCAACATGAATCTAGTGCTCCAATTGAACCATTCAATTAACAGTTTAGTTACAAAAACATATAAGCCGCTCATGCACATAACACATTTTCCTGCTCTTATACATTTTTTTGTCGCATAGTGATATCCGAAGCCCAAACCACCCACTTGCTAAAAATGTCCTAACTTAAATAAAACCACCGTTCCTGTAATACTCAGCTTGATACATTAAGTGGCAGTCAGAACTCGAATGAACTGGGGCCACTTGTGATGTACATATTCATTTGCTAGTCCTCTTCACTATAGAAAGAGGATGTAAATTTAGAATTGGGTATTGACAAAGATACCTCGTACAATAAATTTGAGTATGAGGCCGCAGGAAATTTGGAACTTTCACAAAAGCCTCAAAAGCAGTAGGTGCAAGAGGTGCATCACTTGGTCCTGCAAAAGATAAAATGAAGCCAGGAAAATCGTAAAATGTAAGCCAATGTTTTGGTACTATCTGAGAACATGCACAAAAGTGAACACATCCACACACAGACACCGAGAAATAAAGAATTATCATCAACCAAAGAAAACCATGACTAGCAACCATGAAACTCTACGCATAAATAAATTAGCACCAGTTCTCCACTTTTGAGAGCAGGAGATAAGATTCTGAGATTTTAGAGCTAATTCCTAGTTAACCTGTGATCTTTGTCTTATGGCTACTTATTCAGGTAATTTTCGCAACATACACACAACTAGAACAAATCATATGCTACCTGTTTTTTAAACAGAAACTATGCACCCACCTGCATCATCAAAATTTTAGATCAACATAAAATAAATTAGATTTTATTGACGAATCTCATTCTCAACTAAGTTCTCCCATAAACCATAATATAAACCATATGTTATTGCATTGCATCCGGAGAAACTAGGTCAAAGATTCTATCTTTTAACTCCTAAACAGATCTGGTTCAACATCTACATAATATCACTCTTCTCTTAGAATTTCCCTGAGGATTAAAAAGTTTGACTTGTGAATGCAAAGAAATAAACTGGAAAGTCCAACTCTAATTTCCCACCAAAAAGAAAGCTTCCTGATCTTTAGGTTCAAGTTAATCTTTTCATCATAAGTGCTGCTGATAGGTCCCAAGTTAAGTTTTCCTTCGTTCATCAATGTTTCTCAAAAATAACAATCTTGTGAAGAATTTCTTTCACAAAAATGGAGAACAATATGGCCGAAAAATTAAACCATCATCAAGGCCTCAACGTATATATCAAATTAACCAGCATTTGATACAAGAGAAACCAAAATACATCAATTTTGGGTTATGGACTGTTAACACATCAAAATCAGTAATCATGAATGTATCAGAGTCAGATTTTGAACTGTTACACTGACAAGATGAAAAGAAAAAATCATATTCAAGTTACATTGATGGCCATCCCAAATTCCAGCTCCGCCAAAAGCAGTAACAAATAGGCCACAAGATCATGGGATTTTTTTCAGATATCATATGAATGGAAAAATGAAATGAACAGCTCAGGGGAAATGAAGATGTGGTGGCTCAAGTTCTCCCTTTTTGGGGTCCAACAGGTGATGCCAAGAAGGCCGTTGACTTGCTTTCTTCTTGGAAATGAAAATTTGGTCATAATCAGTAAAACACTGAATGCTATTCCACATCGTCTTATGTGTTCCACTCAGAGTGAACCAAGTAGCAAATATGTAATTGCCCCGAACATTCTGTTTTATCTCTCGAGTCTTCTTTTTCATGGTTATTGAATGAACGGGCATTGGCTGTAGGCAGCATTCCTT
Source organism: Morella rubra (assembly GCA_003952965.2). Lineage (NCBI taxonomy): Eukaryota > Viridiplantae > Streptophyta > Magnoliopsida > Fagales > Myricaceae > Morella > Morella rubra. Next base: position 30,052,391 of record CM025851.1, read on the forward strand.
CTTCCTCTTTTCTTAATATTTTAATTAATTTTCAGATTGTACTTTTAGGGACCCTTGCATACACAATCCTCCCACATACATTCTGTGTGTTTGGGAGTCTCATTCTAATAAAGTAAATTCTTACCCCAAACAAAACAAAAAGGACAAGGAACAAAAAACAGAAGAGAGCGCCATGAGAAGGTAGAGAACTCATACCACAATAATAGGTAGTTAAGACACGTGCATCAGGAGCAAAAGCGTGAATCTCACTGGCCATGGTGCGAATGGAATCATATTGTTCCAAGTTTAGAGGCTGACAAACATTAGCGCATGAACATCATCTCACCACAAGATAAAAAAGGTGTCATTATTTAAGAATTATATCAATCATTTTAAGCAACATGGTAAACTAAGCAACTAGAAAGAGAGACTGATACCATATTGTGCACCCTGCAGAACTGGGAATATTGCATACAATTTATCACTTAGCCACAATTTTGTCAATCCATTTTCTTAACTAATCAGCTGCACCTTGAAGGCAAATAACCAGCTACTAACATAATGACATCATTTATTCTCCTAAATCATTAGTTCTAATTGACACGACAAACAAAAGATCCTTTTCCTGTTGTCTTGCAGCGCTGGTCATACCTCATCCCACAAGTAAAAGTATGCTTTCTTCCAGTGAGCCTTTGTCCTCAATATCTCAACTTCTTTTTGCAAGTAATCCTTCGCTGCAGCACTACTGTTGCACATCAAGAAGCGGGTGGAGGCTCATCAGTTTTTTCATAGTCCATATACCTGAAAGAAGCGAACGTAGACAACCGACTGCATACCCGGATACTGCTGGACTATATGGTACAGCATATGCCGCTAGTCGTGGGTCTGAAAAAAACTCATCTGATTTTGGATGATTGGCTGGAATAGCCAAAAAGACAAACATAAAACAAAGGATTGAGCGTGTATTTTGGAACCATTCCTATTATTAAAAAAGAAAAAAAAGTATGGGCAGGTGCTGTGTGAGAATTCAGTGTAATAACTTCTTAATTTTTTTGTTGCGTGGCTTTAATAATTACCTGGCCACGGGCAGGTATATGTCAAAACACGCATACTGTTGCCCCATCTGCAGAAATATGGACTGATTCTATATTGAAGAAGCCACTTGAAATGCTGGTCCAACGCCTCATACCACTCATCCGTCCCATGTTCAACACCAAAACGATCCTCAATAACAGTGTCAGATATCTAAATATATAGTTAAAGAAACAAACAAGCCAACACTCTCTAATTAGATATATCTTCTTCGCAGTATTTCTATTACATGTCAGCTTACAACCAATGCCCCAAAACACTAGTTTAAATGTGGACTGTCAACCCCAAGATAAAACAGATCCTAGCATTGCAGATGCTCTTAGTCGGTGTTGGCAGGCCAGCACAATGTAGCATCTCTAAAAAATTCACTGCATGAACCCATTGATAAATAGCAATGTACTTCATAGCTCAAGTATATGAAAGTAAATACTTCATACTTTGCAAATGCGGTCGACTTTAAGTTTACATCTTTCTAACGCATTCACATCTTATTGTAGCTCTATCTTTCATCCCATCTAACTTCAATGCTTGGTTTGCTTTGAGCTCCATGATTGACTGGACTTGTATGAGACTATTCAGCTTATATTAAGAGCAAATTTGCAATGCATACCTCAAAAGGCACATTATGTTTATAATTCAAAACAGAAGGATACACCAAAGACAGCAGGAAGAGAAGGAGTTGCAGGAAGAATGAAGTCCCAAACTGTCAAATGTAACTTCACACGTACTGACAGGTTCGAGATGGCATCTTCATCCATCATATCCACGGGCCCATTATCTGAAAAGAATTCAGAAAACGATGGAGACAGAAGAACTCTTCTTATAGATGTACTTGCGGATTTCATTCTTTCTACCTAAAAAACAAATGCTCACTATGAACAGCGTATCTCACCAAGAAAAACAAGAATAATCATATTGTATAGAAAAAAGATTCAGAAACAGACCACTTCTTCCAATGGTTTTCCTTCAATGGGCTCCACAAAGTTAAGACAGCTCCTAAGTTCTTTACACAGTTGATGCTTCTCAGCTTTGCCTAAGCATTGTGCTGGAGATCTGATAAATTCAGAATGGATAATGCAGAAAACTCTATGACCATACTTTCAGGAATATAATAACAGGAATCCAAAGCAACCATACCGAATGCCCATAACAGCTGATAACATAATTAAAAGTTATTACGGGAATAGAGATATAGACTCACCCTGCATCTGATTTTGTAGCAGTAATAATGACCTCTCCCACATATTGACCCGGGGCCTGTGTGCTTGGAACATCAATAGAAACCCAGACTGCAGTAGTCTCTCTGCAGTTTTGGGAAAGAGCAAGGCATGTCAGTCTGAGGCAATCAGAATTCATCCAACATTCAATCAAACCACAATTGAAAAAGCATTATAAGATAATCAACGTAGTCAGTACCCTGGAAGTAGACACAGTTGACAGGCTGGAAGATCAAGGGGCACTAGAGCATCTGGAACACCTAATATGGGCACCACGCGCCTCATCGTTAATGCCTCTCCAACAACCAACCTGTCCACATCCAATTTAAGCAGATCATGAAAACTATATGATAATTTAGTAGAACCCAGAAGAATATGTCTTTAATAAACTAACCGATCACCACTTGTGGAGCATAATTCATTACATTGAACCTGCACAACCCCCGCAATACCAGGACCACCCCAAGAAACTTTCGGACGTATAGCAATTTGAACACTTTCTCTTTCGTTTCTGGCTGCAAGAAGGTTTATCTTCAAGAGAAGAAAAAAAAATAGAAGCCAGATCACTATGGTAAGTCATAAACATTAGAGTGCAGACTATAGTGCCTACACAGCATCTTGAAAGTTTATAAGATTCACAGAATCAAGACAAGTAATTACTGATGTCACATCTTCTTAGAATAATTACAGGTATACGACAAACAAAGCCAATCGTGTCAAATGGAAATGCAGTGCTATACGCATTATTCACTATTGACATATCTACAAAAAAAAAATTGATAAGTAAGATGAAATATTATTGAAGAATGAAAGTGTTAGCAAATACAAAAAACTGTGTACTAAAAACATCTAAAGCATACAAACTAAAAAGCTAATGAAATCCGAAAGACCCAAAAACGGAAATCCCAATACTGAATTTGCGCATAAAAAAAGAGACTGCAACACATGACCCTTTAAGAACTCCAGCGATGACGCTTGATTATCAAAACATACGATTTATTTCCCTCCATAAACACCACCAAATACAGAAGGTATCATCTTCCAAACCACCAAAGCTATCAGGTTCAAATTTCCTCTTAACACATCAACACATCACCACCCCACTAGGCATCACCCAAGGAAGATTCAACATGCGAAACATATGTGACCACAAACTATTTGCGACCAAACAATGAAGAAGAATATGATCCACCGACTCCCCATCACATCTACACAAATAACACCAATCAAGCACAAATGCCCTCCTTTCTTAAGTTGTCAATGGTCAAAACCTTCCCATGAGCAGCCTCCCACACAAAGAAAGAGACTCTTGAGGGTGCTACAGTCCTCCATAACTGTCGCCATGGGAAAATCATAGCAAATCACCCATAAGAAGTTCATACATAGATTTTACTGTGAAGGAACCATTCTTAGAACCCACCCAAAGCAATCTGTCATGAACACCTCTTCTTATTGCCGTAGAGTAGAGAAGAGAGAAGAAAGTCATGACTTCATCCAACTCCCAATCATTTAAGGTCGAAGAAATTGAACATTCCAGACAGACACACCGGAGCTCACATAAAAGCAATTCTCCACAACCGCATCTTGATTTCTTGATAATGAAAAAAAGATGAGGAAACGCTAATCTCAAAGCTTGCTCTCCACACCAACAATCATACCAGAAGCGCACTCTAGTACCACTTCCCACCACAAATTTGGTATTGGCAAAAAAGAAATTCCAACCCTTGGAAATATACTTCCATAAACTCACACCATAAGAACCACGAGGCTCAAGAGTTCACCATCCTCCCACCTCGCTTCCATATTTTGTTATAATAACTGACTTCCATAAAGTTTCCCTCTCTGAAACAAACCTCCATGACCACTTCCCTAATAAAGCTTTGTTATATAAAGTCAACCTCCCTAAACCCAATCCACCCACAGCAATAGAGCAACAATTTTGGCCCAACTAATAAGATGGAACCTATGTTCATCACCACCACTTCCTCGCAGAAAATCCCTTTGTAACTTCTCCAACCTATTTGCCACCACTGTAGGAATGGGGAAAAGAGACATGAAATATGTAAGCAAACTAGCAAGAGTTGATTTGATCAAAGTAATCCAACTGCCCTTGGATAAATATAGTAGCTTCCAACCCCCTAATCTTCGTTCCATTCTCTCAAGTATCCCATCCCAAATATGTACACTTTTAAACGTAGCTCCAAAATGAAGCCCAAGGTATGTCATCAGAAGCGAAGAGACTCTACATCCCAGAATTGCAGCCAATTCCTGAACATTCCCAACATTCCCAATAGGAATAACCTCAGACTTAGAGAAATTGACCTTAAGTCCGGAAACTGCCTCAAAACAAAGAAGTAAACATCTTAGATTCCGAACATGGCTCTCCTCTGCCCCACATAAGATAAGAGTGTCATCAGCAAATAATAAATGGGAGATGGACAACACATCACCTCCCCTTCCTCCAATATCAAAACCCCCCATGACCCCTCCAACAACCAACTCCTTCATCATCCTACTAAGGGCCTCCATAATAATGACAAACAACAAAGGAGAGAGAGGGTCTCCTTGGCGCAAACCCCGAAAAACCCCCAAAAAAACCACAAAGAGCTGAATTAACCATTATGGAGAACTTGACAGTTGAGATGCGAAAGTGAAGCCACTTACACCATTTCTCCCCAAACCCACATCTTCTCAACCATACAACAAAAAACCCCAATTCACATGATTGTACGCCTAATGAATATCCAATTTGGATAACAGCCTTGGAGCAACTGTTCTTAGCCTAGAGTCAATACACTCGTTAGCAATCAACACTGAATCCAAAATCTGCTTACCTTGTACAAAGGCATTTTGGGAAGGAGAAATAATCTTAGGCAACATCACTTTCAACCTTTTTTCAATCTACAAAATAATCACCACATACCTTTATTCACTATGGAAGAACAGTTCATATATGATACTATCTCAAACAAAGCAAGTGCCTGACTTACCTTGCAAACAAGAAAGGGGATTAAATTTTATTTCAAAAAGAAAAATAGTACTACGCCGAAAAACTGCTAACTTCCTAGAATCAGAGACTCCTTAAACAAACTTGATTCTGCACCCAGGATATATATGGTTCAAACAGGAAAAGTTCAATATCCACTACCCACATGTTGAATCTACCACAACTTTTCCCAATGGATTAGCAGCCATCCTGATAAAAGAACCTCAAGTTCTCCAAATCTATTCTCTTAAGGGTACTAGTAAGACCTGCCTGGCATCTGTCTGCGCCCAGCTGTGCAGCCTATCCTAACTCCCTCTTTCCCATAATTTCACCTTGTCCTTTCTTTTTTTCCTTTTTTTTTTTTTTTTTTTGCGGGTGGGGTTGGGGGGGGCAATGCATCCCTACAAGTATCAAAGATCAGAATGCCAGATCATAATTGGACAGCACATTGTCACCTGACCAGGTGCAGAACTAAATGTGAAAACTCCCTCTTCTTTTTTTCTTCCGTTATAGTTTGGCTGATATTTTCAAATCTAGTAGTTCAGAAATCATGTTGTATATTGTATAACACTAGTGGACAGGAGAACATTGCATATAAAACATAAGATTCAATCTGGACTCAAAATACATGCAATGTCATGTTGCAAGCAAAGTATTCGCATTGTAGGTGGGGCAACTTGTGAAATATGCAAAAACTAACATACTTTAATCTTGTAAATATGAACTATTAGGTTTGAGAAAAAGCATGCATGATTGCGTGTTAGATCCTCTGAAGCACTTATAACTACAAGTGTGTATCTATATGTACATAACAATAAGCCATAATTGCATGTTGGAGCACTTAATCTACACTTGCTGGTCCCCACAACTGCTTACTGCTTGAAACTCATATCACATAGATGAGACTAAATACAAACCAACTAGGACCATGCACATCCAAATGCATTTCCAAACATTTAAGCACATATAGGCTTAAATACTGATCTGATTGATAAACAACAAATGGTTGTACGTGCGTTATTTGTGTATGCATGAGAAAGTACATTATATGATAAAGTGATCATTATGAAGGTTCATCTACAAAAGAGGCCTACATTATTTTGCATCAAGTTGGTAATCCGAACATCGTAATACACATTTGAGAGAAAATACCCCACTGATGCATGATTCCAAAAGAAAATGGTAAGGTGCACGCATTAGTAACATTTGTGTATATAACCTGAGCAATCAGTCAAGTGTGGGCATCTTAGAGTGTAAAAGGGGCTATATTATCTAAGGCATGCATATGATATCTACGCAGAGAAACAAAAACACTGATGTATCCATGCTAACAGAGAGTATGTAAAAGACTTACATGTGTGAACATGAAATTGAAAGTTGGGAAATGAGAACATAGTTGCAAAATAAACCACTAATATGAACAATATTATGATGCTTACAGGCTCCAAGTCTTTTGGTGATTCTTGTGGACCAACATTTGCGGTGCTTGGCATGCACCATACATGCACCAAATCAGCAGACAGAACCTCTGTGGGGTCAATTGATCCCTTAAATGAGCTTGAAGTGTGTAAACCATCATCACCCCATCCATATGCAGTCCCTCCTCCAGCAACACCTTCAACTGGTGGAACCACCGTATCCTGGGAATTCCCTACCAGGAGCATCAACATTTACCAGACAAATAAGTAAAACTGAAAAAAAAAAAAAATAGAAAAATAGAAAAACCAAATCCGTCAACTAATTGGATACCTCTATAAAGTCAATGAGGGAATCACTGAGACAGAGACCACCAAAAAGATTATGGCCTTGTTTTGGTTATCTAACTAGCGGTGATGATAATCAACCATGAGCATGACTCGAAAAAAATTCAAGAGAATCTGAGCTAAGCGAACCCTCACAAATGTATAAATTAGGTCCTGAGTTCTATTTGCTTCTGAACATTCACGTGTAATTTACCAATTCAAACAAAACCTGAAGCTCTTAACAATATCTGAAAGCAAGAACAAATCAATGATGCTTTGGACATAATAAAACGCATAATTCTCACAAATGTCTAAATTAGTCCCCCTTTGTTGCCCGACTCAAAAAGACATTCATAAACCCAAGAGAACCAAATTTTGGCGGTTTTTCAACGAAATCATATTGCATATCTTTCAAAGGCCAAAAACAATAATCACAAATAATATATGAAGTGTGGTGAAGATGAATTTTGGGGGAAGAACAAAAAAAAGTCACAGATATCTGCAGTAATAAGAACCAAAACTTCAGAACTCATCGCATATTAGCATTGATACGTTTACAACAAGATTCCAATTGCTTTTTTCCTTTTCATTTCTGTTTCTTGCGATTTTCATGACAACCGAACGGAACGACATGTTCGGATAACGTTACAATAAGAACAGAGACGCACAAATGCAATGTTTAGAATTGCTTTAAAATGCGAAGAAGAATGCGGAAACAAGTGCTGAGGCTGACCTTTGCTATCCATTTCGTTCACGGTTACTGATCCTTCGACGTCTGTCGTAACAGAGATCGTTTACAATTACCTCTAAGTTCGGTTAGGGAAAGAGTAGCACGAGAGACAGATATGATCGCGCGTTCCGAGAGTTGTGACAAACGGTACCGCTGGTGATCGTTTACAATTACCTCTAAGTGCTGCTCTTACTGTTTACTTTTTCCTCTCGGCTTCCTTTTTCCGCCCGGGGCCGCACTAAACTTTCTTTTGGTTCGGTTTCTTCTTTCTCTCTTTTTTTTTCCCCTCACAGCGGGAAGAAGCTTGCCTCACCGGAAAAGTTACAATACTCACGTTTCAATTCTAATATATCCTAATAAGAATTACAGGCTATTTATTTTGGTTTTAAAAATATTTTTTTATGTTTGTATTTTTTAAAAATAGTATAAAATTTTTTGAGATTGATAAAAAATTTGTTAAAACGGTTAGAGTTTGTAAAAAATTATTAGAATTTGTAAAATAGAATTGAAATTAATGAAAAAATGATTGTGAAAAATTTTTGAAAATTTTTTGAGACCAAACCAAATATAGCCATAATCGTCTCAACACTTTAATAAATTATATCAATTATTTATTATTATATTATTTAATACAATTTAATCTCGAATTTATTAATGTGTTAGCAATATCACAACTTTATTAGGATGTGTTATAATTTAAATAGTGTTTGAGTGTTAAAATTTTGGGCGGTTAAAATTTTAGAATATTGGAGTGGTAGAAAAGTAAAAAAAGAGATGATTTGAATGAATTTTTTTATATTTTTTTATAATAAAAATAGATAATTTCGATAAGAAAGAAAATATTTTATAATTATTATATTAGATAAAAAATTTTGATTAACAAACACAACTACCGGCCAGTTCAAAACAACCGAAAGTTTTGAACATATGTGACCGTTGTTAGATGTCATGGGAAGTTAATTTTTATATTTACCTGAACATTGTTAGAGTTTTATTTTTTATTCTATATTTCTTATAGGCATGTTCAAAACTACCAAAAGTTTTCATTTCTACCGGCACCAGCACTAGAATAGGCATCGAGTTCCTGACACCCGGCCAAACCAGTTTTAATACCAGTGGTCAAAAACTAAGAAATCCAGGTGGTTTTACCGATTCTTAGGCATCGTAAACCAGAGTTTTCTGTGTTTTAAAAAAAAATTAAAAAAATTGTAAACAACACATTTTCTCTTTAAAGAGAAACTGCGCCGTTTTCCTTTAGGTCGACCGAGTCGACACCCCCCTCCCCTACCCCAGTTCCCTAATTCCTCTTCCCTTATGTCTATTCTCTCGGCCTTTGCCCTCCCTCCCGTAAAATTGCACAGCCATCGTCCACCAAGCCATGAGCTAGCCGTCGCGCCTACTTTCGTCGACGACCACATGTATGAGCTCTTCTTTTCTCCTCGCCCATAGTAAAAATATAAGGCCCAAACAGGCAGACCTCTAAGGATCTAGCAAACAGGGTAGCCCTAAGGAAGCTTGGGTTTGGATTGAATGTTTTGGGAGTTATAGAAGAGAGGTCAAAATTAACAAGCAGGAAATATGCCTTCCAATAAAATCAGGGACCCTTTTTTTTTTTTTATCTGTGAACATTATTAAGATTGTTGGTTACTTTGATTAAAATTGTTGGTTACTTTAAACATTTGGGTTGTTTGGTTTTTAACTGCATATATAGATGTAAATCGAGACAGGATTATGCTTAACTATCTGTCTCTGCCTTTCCGGAGATGTAAAGTTTTGAACTCAAACTTTTTCAAGCTCTCATGTGTATGTGAAAGCCTAAATCTTTACTTTGATAAAGTTTTGTAAAATTTTATTGATACGTGCTCAACGGGAAAAAAAAAATTTATTAGACCAAGTATGTTAAATGCTAAAAAAAAAAATCCAATATAAATGTTGGTAACGGAAAATTGCTACCATTAAGGATCGGTTACTGTACTTAACGGTAGTAATATCGGTAGCTAATATTTAAAAACCACTCCATTCAGTAACAATAACGATTATTGCTATAACCAACACCGATATCATATTTAAACAGTCCTAATTTCTTATCCGTTTTAAATCTTTTTTATCACGTAACATTCTAGGTGCAGGGAACCTCCCATACCACACCACATAGTGGGGGATACCATACGGCGTGGGATAGGATTAGGGCTGCACAACCGGAAATTCGGTCCCCTTTTTTGGACCGAACCGGATTTTCGGTTGTACATAAATGGTAGGACCGGACCGGTCTAATGCGGTCTGGACCAGTTTCATTTTTTTTCATATTTTTTAAGTTAATTTCAAAGGGAGAAGGGTATGTCAAAATGTAGAGTTTTAGTTTAAGTTAAAATTAAACTTTTTAAGTTTGTAATTTATATTAAAAAATATAAAAAAAATATTTTTTTTATTTATATTAATAAATGCGGTCCAGTTCGATCCGGACCGCATTTACAAAAGATCAGGTCCGGTTCGGTCTGTGTCCGGTTTTGTTCAGCCCTAGATAGGATAGGCTCCATTCTCTTTTAGCCGCAAAAATGGGCTCTCTCGTTAGAGGCGAGATGGGTCCCCTTCACTATTCCTAGAAGCCGAGACTCATTCCCTTCTTCCGGCCCGAGCCCACACTACATAGTGGGCGTTGAAAGGTGGAGAGACTAGAGAAGTTTCTCACTATCTTTCTTTTTTTTTTTTTTTTTTTCTAAAATTAAAGGATAAGTATAATTTACATCTTCGATTATAAAATTTTTGACACTTTATATTTTAATTTATTATTTTTATTACATTACTCTTATTAATTATTAATTATTAATTATTAATTATTAATTTTAAATATTTTAAATTATCAATTAAAATTTTTAGTCATGAAAAAAGTATTTTTGACCTGAAAAAGATACTAAATATTTGATTTGGTCTTTAAAAATTTTTTACAATCACTTTTTCATCAATTTTAATATCTTTTTATAAATTGTAATAATTTTTAACAAACTTTACACCTATTTTAAAAAAAAAAATCTATATTATTTCTAAAAAAATAAACACAGAAAATATTCAAAACCAAAATCAAACACAGCCTACAGTTTCAAAACCTACGGAGACATTTTGAAAAGGGGTGAAAACGGTGTAAAAATGAATTTACTTTATTTGTTTTGTTTTTCCCATAGACAACTTTCCGAAGAGACGGTGTTAAGACGTATCTCTTCGCGTTTTGCTACGAGAGACACTACCGGTGCTTGTTTACCCAAAAAGACAAAAGAACACCGGTGCTCCGGAAGAGAAATTCAGAGACTCTACCACTGCTAGCAGTGCAGCTGAGGATTCCTTCGACAGGGTTTAGGGTTTCGTCCTTGGAACGAAAAAAGTTCCGACTGAATCAAAGAAGAAAACACATGGAGAGTGCCTTCGCGAGCGCCTCTGCGATCACGGACCAGAGGCAAAAGATCGAGCAGTACAGGCACATTCTGGCAACCGTTATCTCATCTAACGACGTCATTCAGGCCAAGAAATTCATCGATCACAGTTAACTTTCTTTCTCGCTCGCCGTTTTCGTTACTACCTATTTAAATTTCAAGAGCCAAAGAACTAATCGTTCAAGAATGCCCTACCCTACCGTACCACAGGTTTATCCGACGACGTTCCATTGGTGGTATCGCGGCAGCTCTTGCAGAGCTGTGCGCAGGAACTGGGTAAATTGGATCCTGAGTCCCAAAAAGAGATTGCTCATTATACCCTTGCTCAGATTCAGCCTCGGGTCGTTTCATTCGAAGAACAGGTTCGTTCCAGCTAGAATGTTGTCTTATTTTCTTTTGATGTGGAAGAAATGCCTACAGCGAGGAGACCGTAGAATTATGAGCTGCGCTTTGTATTTCTTACTTACGTTGCCTTAGCTTTGCCTGTGGCTTTTATACTGTTGTCTATGTAATTCTTTCATACTCCGTGTACGTTATCTGGAATATGCTTGTTTATGTATCTCTCTTCACCTGTGGTGCTATCATTGTTGTCATTGAAACACACTGGAATTTGTATGTAAAGTTCACACCTACATGGAAATGCACATTTTATGCAGTTCAAATTGCATAAGGGAACCATGTTGTAGTGTAGACACACACACAGGCTCATATTTGTCCCGCTGTATATTCCGTGTTTTTAAGTTAGTCTTGTAGGAGGCAGAGAACATATGAGTCGTCATTTGTTGGTTGGTCCAGTCATTTGTCGTAATTGAAGCAGCACAGACAAAACACTGATTTCTGTTCGAGTGTTTTTTACTTGTATCCGATGAGTTGAATGCAGGTTAATTGATACTGTTCCTTTGTAAAAGAAAATATTGGGGTCTATTCTGCTCTATAATTCGCATGTGTTTCTAAAAATATATGAGATAAGGGGGAGGGGGACGAAGGTTCCAGAAATGCTCATTAGCATTAGCATTCTCTGCCGAATTTTGGCTAGTGAGACTGCTGGAGACAATGCATGCATCCTGGGGGATACGATCTATGCCAGTTTCCCTTGTCCACAAGCTGTACTTTCCCAGTGTATTTTTGAATTGAATCATTCTTTTCTAACATGTGAGTTATCTGTCTGTATTGAGTTACAGGTGTTAATAATCAGAGAGAAACTTGCTGAATTATATGAGTCTGAGCAGCAATGGTCTAAAGCAGCTCAGATGCTTAGCGGCATCGATCTAGATTCTGGAATGAGGTCTGCGAGTAAAATTTTTTATTTTATTTTATTTTTTGTAGTTCCCCTAAATGTGCTATTTAAGGCAACGATATTTCTGATTTTTGTTCCAACATAATTGACTTCGTAATATTTCTTGTTTCTGTTTTGGTTGTATCCATCAGAGTGATTGATGATACGTTCAGATTGTCAAAATGTGTCCAAATTGCTCGACTTTATCTGGAGGTATTGACTTTATTCTGCCAGTGACCGGTGATTGCTTAGTACAGAATGAGTTTTGCACTTGGGTGTTACTGGAAAAAATGTGTTGGAAATCGTGACACTCAGGCAAATTAGAAGGGTGTGTGTGTGGGGATTTTGGAGGCTTCCTGAGGAGAGTTTACGTTTGGGGCAGTAGGGGATCAGGTGGAATATAATTTATAACTTTTACATTTATATTCATCTCCGGTATATGGCCTATGGGTAATAATACTCTTCCTAACGGATACTAGAGTTCTAGATTATTCGATGGGAAAAATTTAAGTTTGTGGGTGCTTGTTCTTCCCTTCATATTCAACGTAAATTGACATGGATAAGTTGGTAAGTGGCAGTTTAGGAGGAAAAGAACTCTGGGGTATCTCAAGGTGACAACTGCTTGACATGTGTCCCATTCAGGGGATATACTAATTGACAGTGTCTGTGTTTTTAATATGGGAAGTCTTTGGACCCCTTGTGTTTATTTACAAGAATGCAAAGCCTCTGCACGGTTTCTTATGATTACCATATCAAAATTTATGATTTACTTCTTAACCAGTACCTACCTTCCACTGATGCACTGTGTTCATGATGCTTGAATCACTCATTTTAGGCTTCGAATGTGATTGACTGTGTTGCTGCAGTTATTGACAATTGTTGCTTGCTTATTTTGCAGGATGATGATGCTGTTAATGCAGAAGCTTTTATTAATAAGGCATCATTTTTGGTTAGCAGTAGTCAGCATGAGGTCTTGAATTTACAGTATAAGGTTTGACATTAATTGACTGTCAGGGAGGTGATTGTGTTAATGCTGGATGTTCTGGCATTTTGCTTCATTTTTTATCTTTCGTTGTCATTTTCAGGTATGTTATGCCAGGATTTTAGATCTGAAGCGGAAGTTCTTGGAAGCAGCATTACGTTATTATGACATATCCCAAATCGAAAAGCGGCAAATAGGAGATGAGTATGTGTCTTTACATTCTATCCAATTCTATGTAACCTTTTCATTAGGGATTTTTTTCGCATTGTGCTACTCTTGTGGTCTATTCTGGTCATAAATATTTAACTGAATGTCTCTTTGGTCCATAGATTGGTTCCCAATAAATCAACATGTCAAGTTTTCATGTCTTCGAATTGTTTCAATGTTGGCTGCATTTATTCATGCCATCACGTTTTTGGAGTCTCCCAAATTTCTATCAATAGGTTTGAGGTTCCATAAGTTGGATTGTGAGTTATCAACATCTTTGTTATCCATAGGCATGTATAGATAACCAATTTTCAAGTAGCTCTGCTTCAAGCCTGAACAAACTTAGTTGATGTTTGCGTCCAAAATTTTAGCCTAATAAATAATCTCTCTCTCGCCGTTAAATCATCTATTGCCATTACAATAAATATAAAAAATTCACTCAAATCATCTCTCTATTCACTTTTTCACCAACTCCCATAAACAATAATTTTAGGATTCTCAAAAGTTTGTTTGCAAACACCACCTAATACCAAGTCAAATTTGTAAGGACTAAATTTTGACAATTTTAGATCATGCATTTTGTGACATTAACTAAAGACCAATAAACCTGTCTGAAAACCCTATATACAGTGTTCAATGTGATGTTTATAGTTTAATGTTATGAAGAGGAATTTAAAGAATACAATTAATGTTGCATATGCGTTTGCTCTATTATTTTGGTCCAATTACGTTGAAGGTAAGTTCAAACTTCATATTTATTTTCACAAGCATTAACTGTTATTTTTGAAGATATGATACTTGTCGTTGATGGGATGCTCTGTCAATCTCTCCCTCCTCTTTACTTGTTGTCACTGGAATGGTAGCTGACAAAAGGCTCATTATTCTTATTCCAGGGAGATTGATGAGGAAGCGTTAGAGCAAGCCCTTTCTGCTGCTGTGACATGCACAATTTTGGCAGCTGCGGGTCCCCAACGTTCTCGTGTACTTGCCACTTTGTACAAAGTAAATGCACTCTCTGGTGAACAGTAGTTGCATTTTTTAGAAATCCTTGCACTATTTAACTGATCTGCTGGTATTTGGTTCAGGATGAAAGGTGCTCAAAGTTGAAAATTTATCCTATATTGCAAAAGGTACCCCTAAGCCATGCTTCTAGAACTGCTTGTTTTTTGCTTTTTGCCTCATGGTTATTTATTTATTTTGATGTCCATTTAATTTGGAGGGTGTGTATACCAGGTGTATTTGGAGAGGATTTTGAGAAAACCTGAGATTGATGCCTTTGCGGAAGAATTAAAAGCACATCAGGTTATGACCAATTTGCAATATTTTGTTTGGTTAAGTCGGATGTCAAATTTATGCATTTACTAATTGTTAAAGGGAGCAGTGTGTTTGTCTCAACTATTACTTCTTCAACAGAAAGCCCTTCTGCCAGACAATTTTACTGTGCTGGATCGTGCCATGATTGAACATAATCTTTTGAGTGCAAGCAAGCTTTACACGAACATAAGGTTCTAAAGAAGCTGCTGTTAGTTTTTCTTTACCTCATGTGGTCATGTTATTCCAAACGGCTAAATAGTTATTTTTTGCCATGTTTCTGGCATAGCTTTGATGAGTTGGGCACCTTGCTGGGAATTGCTCCGCATAAGGTATATCCTATCTTCCTTTCTGAACGGAATTAGTTACTATTTTTAAATTCCATGTTTCTGGTACTATGAACGGCACCAACAGAATTCTCTTATAGGGTGACATATTTGGATTCTGCCATTATTGCATTCTGTTATTATTTGGCTTGTCGTTCATATCTGTACAGTATTTTAAGGTCAAAGAGAGCATATGTGAAGTTTCTAGGCATTCGCTTCTTTTTTTTTTGGGGGGTCCTTTCGAGCATGAAAAATTGTCACAAGATGAGCAACCAGCTATTCTCCTTTTGAAAGTAACTAACTGCTTTGTTGATGTCTCACAATGAATATATAGCACAGACTTTTTTTATTACAAGTATATTAAGATTGAGCATTGGAATCTTGGCCTGTAAAAACCTCTGTATGGTTGAAAGCTTTCCACTAGTGTTGATCCTTTGGAGCATTACTTTTTAGTCTGTATTGTCATGGATATATAATATAATTTCTAATTCTAATGTTGCTCCCCTGCTGCGGTTAGGATGCATGGTTTTATCCTCTCTCTATTTCTCTGCTAGTATGCACCTGAACAATGCATTGCAGTCCATTTTTCTTGAATGCTTAAAGTTTTGTCTTACAGGCCGAGAAGATAGCATCAAGAATGATATATGAAGATAGAATGAGGGGATCGATTGACCAGGTAGAGTAGCTTGAGGCTCTGAAGAAATTTGACATTCCAGCAATTCAATGGTTCACGTACTGAGAAATAGATATGTAGCAATGATAAGTGCACAGAAGTTATAGGGTTGTCTGATTACAAAAATGTTTGCATGTATTTACTCTCTGCCAAGAGTTGAAAAGTTTTTGTATTCGTAGGTTTTGTCATTTTCTATGTTCTCACACCAAGATAATTTTAATCACCTGGACCTAGGACTAGACAGAATGTGCTGCACTTGAGTCATCAAATAGTAGTAAAATGCAGTTTTCAGAATACCCTTATCTTCCCCAAGTACTTTTCCGATTAGTTCCCTTGATTTTTGGATGACTAAACCTGAACTCTTCTATTGATTAGAGCAGTAAATAAACTTAGGGAAAAAAGAAAGACTAGAGCAGTAAATAAATAAAAAAAGAACTGCTGCCTATTTTTCTTGTTACTCAGCACCTATCTGAAAATGTTAATATCAGGTGGAAGCTGTCATTCATTTTGAAGATGATACTGAAGAGCTGCAACAGTGGGATCAACAGGTGATTTCCTGCTTTGGTTGCTATCATTCTCACTACAGGACCTAAAAGGATCGACAAACTATGTTGTGAAACAAACGAGGATATGGAATTTAAACAAGCTGTTGCCTGCACATACTACAGCAATATTTGACCATCCACCTACCACTCCTTACCAAAATTGCTAGGCCCATCAATAATGAAATGAAAGCTCTCTGGTTGTTCGCCGGCTCAAATTGTTATAGCTTGTGAAATACATATTGGCTGGTAGGTACCTCTGATATTGGAGTTTCCCTTTCAGCAGCTTTTTATTTTTGTTCTTCCGGTTGTTGCAGATTGTTGGCTTGTGTCAGGCTCTCAATGATGTGTTGGATACTATGGCAAAGAAGGGTTTGTCAATCCCTGTCTGATGGATTTTTCCGGGGACGACTTCAGATGGAGTTAAACCGTTTTGACCTATACATATGCCTCAAAAGATGGCTGGTTATGATTAGTTCAAGCTGATGAAGCGTACTTATGATGCAATCCTATCAAATAGGTTTATTGTCTAGATATAGAGTTTCAGTCTGGTACAGTATTTTTTCCCCCAGCCCTTGGGTGATGGTTTGTGGCTCTAGGATTGAAGTCTTTTTAAGTCAATCAACTTTTTTTTTTAATCGTTTAAGTTCATTTACTTACCTTTGAAGGACAGCATGATCTAAACATGGAGAGGTTTTTGGTTCACCTTGTTTTCCTAATTACAGAGAGATAAGAATTAAATTCTCTGTAATTTTCTATTTGAATTGTATGGCATAATTTAAAGAGAGATAGATTTAATAGGTAGATCTTAATTTAAGTCTCATGTTGTTTGAAATTTTTCACAGACAGCATTTAAATGGTTTGCAGAAGATCTTAATTCGAAAAGAAAAAAGATCCATTCGAAGATCGAAAAAAAAAAGAAAGAGATATTTCGGTTTAGACTTTATTCGTTGTACATGCACACGCATGTTTACAGTCACCTCATTTTGACAATACATTTCCTGCTTCTGAGAAACTCGTAAACTATAGTTGAATCTAACGACTCGAAGCAAATGTTAGTAACTCAACGAATTCCGCTGCGTAGAATTTCACCTATTTGGATAATTGAATCGGAAAATGCATGATGATAAATTTTTTGAAACCACTACAATTGCACGATATAAGCATTTCATCCATAATTGAAGATTCTTGGAACGAATAAAATTATCAAATTGTAAACACAAAAATATAGGAAAAAATATATTTTTCACCCACAAACTACCGGGGTAGTGACACATTGCACTACAAACTACCATCTTTAAGACATTGCACTCTCAAACTACCAATGTTAGACACTTTGCACCCTAAACTACCCACTTCAACACATTTCACCCTCTAACTACTAATATTAAATACTTTGCACCCTTTATTTGAGAATAACACTCTTGAGAAATTATTGAATTAACAACAATATCTTCAATATATACAAAATGGGTTAAGGGCATTATCGTCTTTTTAATCTGAAAATTTGATAAAGGGTGCAAAGTGTCAAAAATTGGTAGTTAAAAGGTGCAATGTGTCAAAATTAGTAATTTAAGGTATAAAATGTAAAACCTATGATAATTCGTTAAGTGAAAAATGTATTTTTTTAAAAAATACAGGTTTCGAGCTACAAATGCATGTTCTTCTTTAAACAGATTAATTATTTTTTATTCCTTTATTTGGGCAAGAGCTGAGAATATTACATAGAGGTCAAATTGCACAAAGGAATGAAAAAAGGACAAGAGAGGTGACTGTTTATTTATTGAATAGTAGCTTAGTGGGCAAATCACATCTAGACTGATAGTTTCCTCCGGATAGTTCTGCGGGAGTGAAGTGTTAATTCTCCGTCAAGACTTTAAATAAATAATGTCTGATTAAATCTGACAAAACCCAAATTGCTATATATTAGATTTGTTCCTCAGAAAGTATTAAAGGTTCGTATTCGTTGGAGTAGCAGTCAAGGTCCCGAAGATTCAATAGGATATCATATTTAAATCTCTGCTGAGAAAAAAAAAAAAAAAAAAAGGTTAAACCAATAGTAGAGTCAACATTGAATTTTCTACCGGATCAGGATGAATAGTAGCTTTCTCAGATTTGACAATATTTTCTTTTGTGCAAAATAAAATTTTCCATATTTTCTCTTGGGCGATTTGTCAGTTGCATTTTACAACCCCGTTAAAAATCCCATTGCATAGTTCCCTTACCAAAATTGGAGCAAATAGATGCTACGTCCTCAATATTGGGGAAAAGTTTTTTTTTTTTTTGTTTCTAGGCAACATTGGGGGGAAGTTGAACGGCCAACTTGGGTCAACGGGATGATGAATACGGGAGAGTTCTGTCCATATTTCCTGTATTCAGCTATTTAAAGCCATTCCCAGATCCTATGCGATTCCTTCACAACTGTTGAAATAATCATGCACCTTGAAAAGTCTAATGCCCTGTAACAACCCCAAACTGATCTTGCAGATTTGACGAAGTATTTAGCTTGCTCCAGATACTATGATTTCGGTGAATAACGAAACCTTTGAACTTGCCTGAATCAAACCCCATCTATCTGTACTCTAACTAGAGGAATACAAAGCAAGCAATCACAATCATCCTCCTAAAAACCAAGTGGGTGACCATCCCTATCTAGGTCACTGGGCAATTGGCAAATCTTCTCGTTTGAAAAGGACCAGTTGCACAAAAGGCAATGCCATGAATTAGGTAGTAATATGAACTTAGAATGCTTTCCCCTCTTAATTTTGAGGTTGATGATCAATGACAAGCTCTCATTTTCTTTCTATAAACGAAGAAAATGGGCTGTAGGGGAAAGATGAATAACAATAGATGGGTATTATTGTTGGAGATGTTTCTCTTTTCTCTAACCTCTTTGCTTTTCTTTTTGGTGTAAACCTTCATCACCCTATCCTAAAACCATTATTTACAGGGTCAATGTACCATTCATTCAGAGAAAGACCAAACCGTGAACTATGAGCCGGGACCTCCTCCAGATGGAGAGAACTTTGCCGGATCCTTCCCCACTTGTAAGAGAACGTCATGGTTAATAGATGCCAGCTGTGACAAATTCTGCAAATAGAACTTCCTTTCAGTAAACAAATTCCAACACATTTAATTTGTCTGCTATATATGGTTCTTTTTTATATCCTCAATTTGGGAAATGGTGCAGGCAGCCTGATACATCCACTTCAACAAGGGAGCCTTCAACAGGTGATAACTCATAGGGTTGCTTTGTTTTTTCTTTCTTTTTCCTTTTTTCTGAGCTTATGGCTACCTTGTTAAACCTCAAGGATAAGTTAACGTACCTTGAACGAGAAATTTATCAACGAGAGACTTAATGGAGAAGCATCAAACTCTGCAAGGTCGCCACATTCATCCATCTGAGGACCAAAGAACAGACATACAAAAATATTTCAGAAAACGTACAAAATAGATTTTAAAAAGAGCTTCCAAACTTTTAATGAAGAACAAAATCTAACACTGTTGACCTTTAAGCTCATGGGACATCCTTCTCAATCTCCAGTATAATTCTCTCTATGGCCACTTAAAGACGGACTTAATTATTCAGGGGAAACCTGAACTCGACAAAGAAAATATTACCATTGCGTTCCCTATTCTGTGACTACATTCCTTCAAGGAACTAATAACATGGAGAATTTCTTTTTCATCCTAAGCAAGGCGAGGAAGGCTTATAAGGTGCAAACAACCCACAAATCTAAAGTCTCTCTGGATAGGCCCCTTAGTACCTTCTATTTTATAAAATACTATTACAGGCAAACTAACTCTTTTGCGGAACCATTCCTGTTGAAACCTCAAATATGCATTTACTAATGAAGTTCTAAAACTGAAGCACAAACAGACACATAGAGAGGCAACAAGAGTATCCACACCTCAACTCCAGAATTTGAGCATGATTCCTGAGCATCAGAATCAGAGTTGCTATAGTTCTGATCATCTGGTAATGGACTAGAAAACTGAGTAAACCGTGAAACAAAATAGCTCGTGTCATCCACACTTTCAGGCTGTGGAACAAAGGCAGCCTAAGAACAGATTTAAAGCAATGACAAAGTTAGTAATTCTTAAAAAGCGCACGACGAAAAAAAGCCACTGCTCTTTTACGAAAATGTCCACCTGTAGAGTTCAGCTCTTTTACACGTATTACTCTTCTTCCTTTTCTTTTTTCTAAACCGTCTACACGTATTACTCACACTTACAATATGCACATACAAGATGACGAAAAATTGCGAGCCAAGTTCTTATAAGGTCTCAACCCACCAGAGGTGTCTGGGGATCATGAAACAAATGCATAAAATGTCAGCGTCCTTTCCTAGTTAGACTCACAAAAGGCACACTGGTAAATACAGTCAGCTTTTAGCAGTTTTTGCTTTGTCTTCATTTGGTATGGAATGCATGCTGTATTATTCTCATTTTGCAACTATGAAATGCTTGGCATGGATTACTTCAGTACTTCTCCTAGCAATTCAACCGTTACACAGGAATATGCCATTGGAGTGTTAAGAGCATCAAAAATCATGCTCCAGTCTCCCACATTTCTGGTAAAGCTTTGTAACTTAATAAAGCTTCAGATAAGCAATATAAAGAAACCATATGTTGCCTTGTGGTTTAATCAAAGCAACACAGATATCCCTCAGAATGATAGAGACCAGCAGCATTTATACCTTTTGCAATGCTAGGTTGTCCCAGTCAACTCCTGTGAAAAAAGGATGTGCTTTTACCTGTAAAAAAATTCAACACAGTCAAAATGGCTAATTTAAGCCAAACTAGTATGAGTTCCTGCTCTAGTCTTCACAGTGCAGACACCATGCTTAATGCTGGATTAATGAAAAAAGTTCGGATAACAGAAAAAAACCTCTGCTGATCCATTTGCTCCTAAGCGCTGCTCTGGATCGTGCATAAGAAACCTATAAAGAAGAGGATTGGAGTTGAATATCATTTGACTATAACCTTGCATATCATAAAGTGAACTGGGTGCTTGCCTTGTGTGAACGGAACTATGATTCTATTACCCTAACATAATAAATCAAGTTGTTGAACTGGTCCAAATAGCGAGTCTGCAGCACAAGAATAGAATGGCAATAATGATGCCAATCTTTTAAAGAGAACATGCCATTGGCACAAGATGGGAACAACATATGTAAAATGGAACAATGTAAAGAATCCAAACTGATGGCTGTGTATGCAAGGTACAAATGTTGTTAAAAGGAGGCATTAAGGGTTTTTATAACGACCAGAGTATATTATATCCCACACGACGCTGACAAAAGTATAAGTAAGTTGTCAGATATCAAAGCTCTCTGTATACCATGAAACAAGAGACAGGAAGAAGTGATTGATCATGAATCTCGACATATCTATGACTATTAGCAGGGCAGAAGCCCGGATTTAACTTTTGGGGGGGCCAAAGTATAATAATGGAATTTTGGGGGGACCAATGTAAAAATTTGAAAAAAAAAAAAAGGGTTAAATAAAAAAAATCTTCACTTTTTGGGGGGGATGGCCACGACCCCCCCAGCCATCTTCCTGGTTTCGCCCGTCTATTAGTACCTCTCCACATTCAAGTTAGACATGTCAAACTGTACATGATACTATCTTTGTGCTTTTGGAGATTAGACAAGTACAAATTTGTATTTCCTTAAAAACCTTTACCATAGATGTAGAAAAAATCACAAAAATATTCAGCCATTTCAAGTTTCTTTTGTATGGAAAAACTTTTCTGTTTTGGACATTTATACTACCTATTCATGCTGACATCATACAGAGATGAATCAAGAGCTATATTATATGCACATGCATAAACCCTCTGACCACTTTTGAAGAAGAATAAATAACAAATAAATTGTGCTAGTGAAGCAATTACAAACCATAATGAATGTGTTGAAGGATGGACACTTATAAGTTATAACCAACCTATTAATCAAGTCTTGGGCATCATAGGACATCTCGCTAGGATCAGAAGGCCAGGGAATTTTTCTGTTAAGAATGTTATCAAAAATTATCTGCACAACATGTACAACAGGATTAAGCGTTAACAGTCCCACTTAGGAATTTTGGTGAATCAGAAGTGCTGATAAGAAATGCAGTTCACAACAATGAGTAATTGCTAAATTAAGTTCATATACACATCAGTTACCCTGAGGACAACTTTGAAGAGTAGATAACTAAACATCCACAGGGAAATTTTCATCTTTAGCAGTTACTAGGCAGCATGCAGACAACATCGTGGTCAAATCTACTATAAGTAACCGCTTTGCATAATGTAGCTTAGCTACCCGCATTCTGGACCTTTTGGGTAAACAATAGTCATTTGTGCAACATTCACCTTTGGCAAGTAAAGACATTGATAACAGTAGATGCTCCACCAACTTCATCTAAAAGAATAAAAACAGAAATTGGTGAAGCATTCTTTTTTTTTCTTTCAAAACAACGATACTTCATAAAAGAACCATCCACCGAAAGGGGGATAAAACACCACCCTCATGGGGGATCAAAAACAAACGATTGTTTAAGCAGAAAAGCAGGTAAAAACGGCAAGGGGATAGAACCAACAAATTTCCTATCCGCAGCCCACTTAGCCGAGGAGGCTGCAGACGCGTTCGCTTGGCGCGAAACTTTAACAAAGCTTCACAATGGGCAAGAAGATGCCATCTCACAAATGGCTTCAATCCAGCAACCAACCTCCTCATCGACCACTAGAGAAGGGTCGTGCACACCACCAACAGCAGAGAGGCAGTCACTCTCCAACAACACTTTCCGAAGACCCTTCGAAGAAGCTGCACCAGCAGCCATCCTAATAGCCAACATTTCAGCTTTGAAGGGAGACATCCAAGGGAAGATTTCCGATCTGGCCCAGACAGTCGATCCCTGCTGGTCATGGCAGATGCAGGCCAGCGCCACAAAAGAATCTCGAATCGCAGCATCGATGTTGATTTTCAGAAAACCATCCGGAGGGGCAATCCAAAGCTTCATGTCTTGTTTTGCTTTCTGACCCCAAGCTGCCAAATGCTGCAGATGGCTTCTCCTGATACGTTGGAGAATTCTGTTGGGATCAATAGGAATATTGTTATGGACCTTCTAATTCCGAGCAAACCAAAGGCAGTCTATAGCTATAGTAACAAAAAGCACGAAAGAGTGTTCTTCAGCCGGCTGGATCCTCAAGACACCTGCCGGATTTAGAAGCCGTTTGATCCACTCCACCATCGAAACACTTCCCAAACTCCCCAAATCCACGGGGCCCTTCTCCAAATACACTGAGCCACCGGGCAAGCTAGGAACAGATGCTCCACAGATTCGCTGCCAGAGTCACAAAGTTGACAACATCCAAAATCTGATGGAACCGCCTGGATAAACCTCGCAATGAGAGAACGGGTTGGTAGCGAATTCCAAACCACCCTCCAGAGAAAATGTTTGATGCAATCTGGGATTTTGAGGCGCTAGAAAGCCTTCCATTCCACAGCAGTAAGGATTGCCTGAGGTGGGTAGCGCCCTTTAAGAATTTCTGAGTAGGCGATCTTGACAGAGAACAATTTGTTCGTAGACAAAATCCAATTGGCATGATCCGCTACACTCCTGTGCGGACGTGGTAGCTAGAGGATAGCCTCCGCACTATCAACATCACATATCTCCCTGACAAAATCTGCTTTCCACTCCAGAGTTTCAGCACAAAATAGATCTTTCACTTTTAACTCCAAAAACCCACCAACTTGCGGGTGACGGGGACGCGGGGTAAAATTTTCTAGGGTAGGCACCCACGGGTCCTTCCAGCAATGCAGCGCCAAATTTCCTCCCACCGAGAAAAGTAAACCATTTGAAATAAGTGGACTACATTGTTGCACACCATGCCATAGCCAAGAAACGCCTATAGCTGCCAAAAGAACACACAACATCTCCTTATTACAATATTTGGATCACAGCACCCTGACCCAAAATTTATCACGTTGAGAACTGATCTGCCACCCAAGCTTTGAGACCAAAGCACGATTATAATCATAGAAAAGACGAAATCCTAAACCACCCAAGTCTTTAGGCCAGCAAATCGATGCCCACGCACAGGGAACAAAATTCCATCTTTTTTCCTGAGGAAAACCCCACCAGAAACGGCGCAACAAGAGACGAGATCCTAACAATACTGATGGAGTAGGAAAAAACTAGACATGAAGTAAGTGGGTAGAGAAGACACCACAGAACGGATCAAACAAGCGCGTCCCGCCTGAGACAACAACTTTGACTTCCAACCTAAAATTCGCTTAAGCTGTTTCCCTTTGAGCTCCAACTGCGCTTGTCTTTTAGAACG
This sequence comes from Morella rubra, assembly GCA_003952965.2. NCBI lineage: Eukaryota > Viridiplantae > Streptophyta > Magnoliopsida > Fagales > Myricaceae > Morella > Morella rubra. The sequence goes on from CM025851.1 coordinate 30,077,211, forward strand.
GGGAAGGATCAGCGCTAATCCTAGATACGAACCTGGGTCAGCCGCACATTCAATACCCATCAGGTTCGACAGAGACTCTTGCAAGGGAGCGGCCACATTCTTGCTGAAAAACACTAAAGACTTCCGCAGGTTGAGGGTCTGACTTGACCAAGCAGAAAAGGTAGCAAAAACCGACACCACCGCAGCCACCTCTTCAATCGTAGCACGTGAAAAAACCGTAGTATCGTCGGCAAAGAGTAAATGGGATATTGGCGGTGCAGAACGACTGATTTTTACACCATGAATAGAACCCAAGGTTTCAGCCCGCATCAACAATCTGGATACGCCTCCATGCCCAAAATGAATAGAAAAGGAGATAGTGGATCTCCATGCTGTAACCCCCAGGAAGGAGTGAACAAGCCAAAATGGCTCCGATTGAGAAGAAGGGAGAAAGAAACCGACGACAAGCATTGATTGATCAAATGTATCCATTTCTCATGAAAGCCGAAGCACCGAAGAACAACCCGAATAAATTCCCACACCCTTGCGATCATGATTCATCATATGAAAAATCTCATGCGCAAGGGAAGAATTTTCTTGAATCACCCTCTCTGGCACAAAAGCTACCTGCATTGGAGAAATGAGGCGAGGTAACACTGTTCTCAAACAGTTGGAAAAAATCTTTGATAAAATCTTGTAGGAGACGTTGCAAAGCAAGATAGGCCAATAGTTAGACACCCAGGTAGGGTTCTCCAGTTTTGGAATAAGTGCTATGTTGGTGTGGTTAAGCTTCGAAAGGAGGAATCCCAATCTGAAGACATTTTGGTTCATAGCTACCATTTCTGTTTTCACAATAGGCCAATACTGCTTATAGAATAAGGTTGTTAAACCGTCCGGACCTGGGGCTTTCCTTGTCCTGATTTGTTTAACTGCTGTCCAAATCTCTTCCTTCGATGGCACGGCAATCAACTCCTCATTCTCTTCATCCGAAATGCAAGGAGAGAGAAGTCCCTCCATATTAGGTGGTATCTGTGGGTTTGAGGAAGAGAAAAGTTCGGTGAAAGAATTAACAAACAACTGACCAATTTGTTCTCGAGAACCAATCCACTGGTCCAAGTGGTTCTATAAGAATTCCACAGCATTGCATCTTCTCCGAACGATTGTAGACACATGGAAAAACCGAGTGTTAAGGTCCGGGGAAGTAAGCCAATGAACTCGAGCCTTAGATCTCCACAACGATTCTTCCATCCTATGTTCCTCAGCCAAAGTCACCCACAGATGCCCTTCCAAAATACTATTATGATCTGAAGCCCCCAACATCTGAACCTTCTCCAATTCTCTAGTAAGATTCAAAATGTTGATTTGCAAATTCCCAACCCTTTCACGATTCCATTTCTTTAGGGCCGCCTTGGTGGCTCTGATCTTTTGCAGAGTTTCATCGCAGCTGAACCCGTACAAGAAATATTCCAAGCCTCCTGAATAGTAGAGTAGCAATCCGATTCACTAATCCAGAATTCTTCGAAACGGAATGGAGAGGCCAAGGCTCGGCTGCCTCCTGTTGTATCAACCACTAAAGGGGCATGGTCAGAGGAGGTGATAGGGAGATTGGTCACCGAGGCCCTTGGAAAAAGCTCACGCCATTCCACACTGGCAATGCCCCCGTCCAGCTTCTCTCTGATATTGGCCTGGCCCTATCGACAATTGGTCCAAGTGTAGGGGAGCCCCAAGGACCCAAGATCTAACAGGCCAGATTGATCAATGAAACGACGCAAATCCCCCACCGAAGACGAAGCAAAATCACGACCATCTTGCTTGTCCTCCGGAGACAAAATCAAATTAAAATCTCCCACGCTAACCCAAGGGCCGTTAAAATTTGCCACCTCATGTTCCAAATCTTTCCAAAAAGCTGTCTTCTTATAACACTCAGTGGGAGCGTAAACTCCAGTCAGAAGCCAAGAGAAATAAGGAGGATCCAAGTGGACAATTGCACTGAAAAATTTTTCTGAGCAGGTAGTTACTACGAGATCACGACCAGTCTTCTAAGCTAAAATAATCCCACCCCTTCTGCTAGTTGCTGGCCATTCCGCAAAATTGACAAAACCCATCTGATCAAGAAACAGATGAGAAGCTGACACTTTCGTCTCGGAGAGAAAGACGATATCAGAGTGGAATTTCCTCTCCAAAGCCCTTAAGGAACAAAAAGCCACCGGTCGGGCTAAACTCCGGCGATTCCGGACAAGTAGTCTCATTGGATGTTAGGGGGCGTGCTTGGGCCCGCCTCCTCAGCCATTGACAAAGAAGAAGTAGAGATAAAATGGTCCCCTGCCGAGTCCGCATCCAACACATCAACTGATGGAACAATAGGCTTCTCCCGAGTACAACATCGACTAAAGTGGCGTTGCTCCTTCCTTTTCCTACGGCAACAGGTCTTCAAGTGTTGCAGGGTGGGGTTGTCCGTCGACTCAAGAATAGTAGCGTGTAGCACTTTCACAAGAGGTGAGGATGGGCTCGGTTCAAAAACCGCAGGAGTAGCCAGAATTTTCTGAAGGCCCTCATCATCATAGAGTAATAGCATCCTCTTCTTGGGCTGGGGAGAATCATCTACCACCTCGGTCAGACCATCACAAGCACGCCCAGGCCCAAAGATGGGCCGACTGATCCCATAGTAAAAAGCGGGTTGGGTCCAATCTAGAGTGAGGGGCGCAATACAGCAATAGGAGTCTGTTGGTGCAAGTCCAAGCCTGGGCCCACTGAAGGACAAGGGCACACCGACCCCCCTGTAAAGGTAAGTAGTCTGCACTACTTTGCACTAGAGCACTAGCCGTCATTTCCAAAACAACAGGGTATTCCGACTGCAGTGCAGGGACTTGACCTGCCATAGGGGTTTGGCCCTGCATATCTGCTGACACAGCAGGCTGCAGATTCAACCGTGGTGGGAGCGGGAAAGTAGAAGCTGAAAGGCAGGGCGTCTGACACAGGGGGCGCATGGGGGCCTAGTTTGTCGGCAACGACGCATGGAGGCCCGTTGTTTGAAAGCAACCGTCAGAGGTGGCTTGAGATTCCAGGTGGTAACCCCAAGAACGGAGCAGCCCCGTTTGATCCCCCCTCCCTGAGATAGCACTAGAGAAAGAAGACTCACCACTCCATTGAGGCCTCCTTCCTGAGTCTGCTCCTTGTAGAAGTGCACGAGAATAACAGTAGACCCCCGCTATCTCGGCGCGAAGATCAGAGGTGAAAGTACCCTCCGGAGGACATAGAGCTGGAGGAATAGGGCAGCCATTCTTCAAATGACTAAATCTGCCACAAAGAGTACAGAAGTTGGAGAGCCGCTCGTATCAAAACGCCACAATCGCCGTAGCCATATTCTTCCGAGGTAGAGAGCACCCTGAAGTCAGTGGTCTACTAGTAAGGATTTCAACCTTAACCCTTGGATAATTGGTACATACAATGGTTTTGTGCTCTGGAAAATCAAGTTCAATAACCAGACCAATTAGAGACCCCGTATGGCGGATATAGTCAGAAGTCGCGCCGTATAATGAGACACCATGTAATTGGACCCAAAGCTCCGTCGTCATTAGGTCCACCTCTTGCCAGGACATGCCTACAGGCCATCTTTTTAGAACTAGCATGTTCCCTTGAATATTCCATGGACCCCTAGAGAGGGCTAAATCACATTGCCCCTCAAATTCAAATAAAAATAGAAATCTGTTATCTTGCAAATCTTCGATCTGGAGTGATGGAGCAAAAGGCCATGCTCAAAAAATCACCTCCTGCACAGCTTGGGGGCTGACCTTCCGATCAGAAACCACACGGCCTATCAGCATTAGGGAGGAAGCAGTCTCTGCACATTGAGTAACGTTCTCACAGGCTGAGGGAGCTTCCAGCCATAGAGGCTCAGAGGTGGGCCGCGGCACAACAACACTGGGAGGGTTGGTTGAAGAGAGCAGGACCTGGGGTGTAGTAGTAGTTAACAGTAAGGGCGCTGTGGGGAGGAAGAAGGCACAGGGTGAACGGGAAGAATGTGTTCTGGATTTGGAAGAGGTGGGGGGGGGGGGGGGGGGGGGGGGGGAGGTGGGGGAGCAGGGGGGAAAAAAGGAGGAAACGGGAAAGGGAGGGGTGGGGGCAGAAACCTGTGGGGGGGAAAAGGTATTCTGATGGGTAACGGGGGTGATGGAAGTCTGGACGAATGAGGGGTGAGCAGCAGAAACCAGAGGAGAGGAAAGGGGAGGGGGAAGGGAGGAAGAGACCGGAGAATCAAGCGATATTGGTTGTGGGTGAGAGGTGGTGACGATAGAGGTTTCAAATGGCGGGTAGTTTTGAGTCGAGAAGGTGTGAGACGAGGATGCTAAAATGAGAAAAGGAAGAAAACAGATCCAGGATCAGGAAGCAGCTACCAAGAAGAGACCAGGAAAAGATACAAGAAACAATCATGAAAGGAAAGCTAAACAGCAGGAAGGAGACGAGGCTCCGGATTAAAGGTATTGGTGAAGCATTCAAACATAAGAGTATACAGAACCCAAGGCTTATTCTGTATTTCACCTATGCAGTTGCTATGGTGCAGGTGGATGTTGGCTGAAAGATATCATTACCTAAAATTACTAACCAACACTCTACCACATCTTGCCCACATCTGCATCAAGAGGTGCAAAATCCAGCAAACAGGAACGACTATACAACTCACAACTCACAGGTAATTAACATATGTTTTTCGGATTCGGTAATCAAACAATCACTAGCAAATAATGGATGGGTATCTGCGAATTTCAGGGCACTATGACTCTAACATCATGTCTGCAGGAAAAACATGTACAGCATAAAATGCCATGGGATAAAGGCCGATACTAGCTAGCATCAAAGTTTGATGGATCAGTATATACTAATGGCATTGCAGAAACAGAACAAATAATTAAAAATAGCACGCAACTAGTACTGATTGGAATGATACAGCCGAAGTTACATTTATGTTATTGCTTCCTTAACAAACAAAATATTATACAGAACCAGACAGTAGATAATGATTGTTCAGATCCCACCACAGCGGTGTTTTAGTTTCTCAAACAGTGCTACGGTTCAAAAATACGGAGTAAATTTGAACATGAAGAATACCTCCGGCCGTTCGGCAGTGAAAGGTGGAATTCCAGTTATCAATTCAAATAGAATTATACCAACCGACCACCAATCAGCAGCATAACCTGCATAAAAAACCAGGTAACTTTAACTGTCCTATATGTTTAAAATAAGCCTAAGCTCAAGTTTGAACTCAGACCATGCTCAGTTCCGAGAAGGATTTCTGGAGCCAAGTAGTCAGGTGTCCCAACAGCCGAGTGCCGACTTCTATCCTCTGTTTTATGAGCATGTTGGTTATGGGCATCTGAAGAAGTAGTTCCGTTTGTCTGAGGTCCTGACAACTCCATCGTGCTATTTAGAAGGCCAATCTTTGAAATTCCGAAGTCTGTAAGCTGGTAATACAAGCAACACTTTTGTACATCAATCATTAGCACCAAATGCTGAAGCTGATACAAAATCAGACCAATGCATACGAGGACATCTAGTGTAATGCATGATGAATTAGAGACCTATGTTGACGAAGATCCAATTGCTCTCAGAAGGTTTTATTAGTGATGTGTTCTAATGTCAGGCAGTTTTATGGCTTATGGGGTAGGTCCTTTGATCCCGTAGAAGAAGAAAGGATATCAACAAGCTTCAGGTAAGGGGGTTAGGGTACAAGTTGCAGATAAGCAAATCTGTTATAAGATTCTTCACAAGTTTCTATAACTAATATCCCCCACAGATGGGCCGTGAGTAACTATCAAACACAACAACAAGAAGGCAGATTAATTAGCGAGTATGGACACCAGACCTTGATGTGCCCATCATGTGCAATCAATATGTTGTCAGGTTTCAGATCACGATGCACAATTCCAAGAGAATGGAGGTACTCCAAAGCAAGAACCTACAACACAACATAAACTGCTTAAAGGAGGTAGGACAGAACTGAAAAAATATGTATGGACTCCAGCAACAAAAACCAATGGAAAAAAAATATGCATGCGATGATTTTTAACTGACCAGTTCTGCAATATATGTACGAGCTACATCTTCTTCAAGGCAACCAACATTCCGGAGCAGAGAGTAAAGATCACCTCCGTTGAGGTATTCCATAACCAAGTAGAGATTATCTCTGCAGGTGAATGAATAAAAAAAACGAACCTGCAGCAGCAAGACCATATATTCATTTGTAATGCATCGCAGAATACAATTTGCAGCAGATGTGATGTTTGAAAAAAGCCTGGAATTTACTGTTACCACAAAAGGGTTTCGAACAGTTATTAGTATATTCCGCTCAGCCAATATACGCTCAATGTCATTCTTCCTTATGATATCCAACTTCTTCAGCACCTGCATGAGCATCACATTGCACAATAAGAATCTGGACCAAATCTACCATTCAGCAGATTCTGAAAACAATATTTTCTCAGTTTATGACTGAGAGAAAGAAAAAGAATTGGAATTAAGAAAGTCAGAGCAAAAATGAAGTGCTAGTCCATTCTTGAAGAAGAAATACCACTGCAAAAAAAAAAAAAAGGACAAGGGAAAGAGGAGGGGGGTTGTTACAAGAGCATCTGAAAGTGATTAAGATTCTTGGAACGTCTGATATGAATATAGACCCCAGTGACCAATAGAGTCCTCTCACAATAGCAAAAATTCTATGATCAAGTACAAAGATGTGTCATTACTCCCTACAAGACCACAAACAGGGGGAAGAGGCTGTTGATGGTTATATGAAATTCCGAGGAGGCCAAACAGGGTTTTGATCAAGGTTGGGAAAGAGAAACTGCAAACTATGATCTTCCAAATGATGTGGCCCTCAGTGATGGTTGAAAAGAGTATGGTTATCCAAACATAATAAAATAGGGACCATTCAACAGAGGTCGACAGGTTAAAAGGACTATGGTTATCCGAAACAAAAAAAAAAAAAAAGAGAGCAAGGAACTTCACATGTTATTGTTTGTTGTGCTAAGCGAAGAAACTAACTCAATCATTCTTAACATAGCCATTGGTTGCTAAGGGGTACCTTTATAGCGAAAAAATCCCCTGTTGTCCGCTTGCGAGCAAGAAAGACTTTACCAAAAGCACCCCTGCTAATTGGTTTAATGATCTCAAAGTCATCAATGCTTGTCCGCTCTTTATGAAATAAATGCGAAGAAGTTGACACCATAGAACTTTGAGATGCAGTATCCAACACAGGTTTAGAGCTTCCCTTACTAATGATATCAATCTTTGGACTACTCATATCTATTAGGTCACAAGCAAGTAAATATTTTTCCCTGCATATGTAAAGAAATGTGAGAGGAGTAACTTGGTGCAATAAGATTCAATTCAATTCAACAGGAAATTTCATCTAATACAAAACTACCGCAGAAGTTTCTCTATACGGCCTCCAAAGGTGTCTATTACAAGAGCTTTCAGCTTGCTATCACATAAAACATCCCGTAAATCTTGCATGCAGGCAAGCAAGAATTCGTAGGACCCTTCTTTTGAGAGATCTGTTCCTGCCACACAGCGGGCTATGTCCGCAAGGTTGATCATCTGCCAGGAATAAAGTACAGGCTTTTGAAATTATAACAGCGTTATACCCATGGCTGTAAGGTAATGAAAACATACTAGAGAACATAGGCAAGAAATCTATAAGAGAGATAGCTCCTTGTATGCCATGGATGGAGAAAAAAAAACTTGAGAGTAAAACATCGATAAGTGCACAATCATGCAAGATTAGAAGGAGACCAGAGTTTGGAATTCAAATTACACAAACTACATAGAGTTGGCAACTTTTATGGCCCATTGCCGAACAAACCTGAATAAGCTGCAAACCTAAAGAAGAAAACACAGTTGGTCTCAAGTTATTGATGGTGAGCAAAAAAGAGTCCAAGTTTTCTTATGGGACTCGACCTACAATTGACAGACCAGATTACACCAACAGGTATCATAAGCAGGGGCTTCAGTTACACAAAGGGTCCACAGGGATTCTGGATCTAACAGATAATCTCTTGATCTTACTGGGAAAGACAATGTGAATTGTTCATGCTCAAAGGCAAGTGGTTTACTCGAGAAATAAGGTTGACAGTAAGGATAGATATTATCAATATAACAGAAGCTGAGAAAGCTTCAACATTTGCGGAATAAAAATCCCTTTTTTAGACTATCCTTTGGCATTATCTTTCTCCCCAAACCAAAATGTCTGCATTAGTTGGCAGAATCCTTGATCCATTATGTGGCATGGAATCCATCATTGCCAGGAAATTAATTTGGTTATGCCATTTAGGGAGTTGCTCCAACCAAAGCAATTGCATCATTCGCCTAAAGGATGGCCTTTTTGACCACATCCATATTCCCATACAATGTTGAAGGTTTGAAGGTTGAAGTTTCATAAAGCAAACACATAATGAAACAATCATCTCTTTCACATCTGCCTTGGAATAGAGTTGACCCAAAGGGTTCCACTACGAGAATAATGTGAACTGAACCGTACATTTCTTGTTCATTAGGCATGACATATATATCATATTGCCAAATGGCCTCTGAGCAAAAGACAGGGAATCTCTTTGTATATTCCTTTGCAATAGCAGGATGAGGAAAGCGAGGATTACTCATGAGTGCAAACCACTCCCTTGTTGCTACCCACTTCCTATGCTTCTCCGATGGGAGCTGGTATGATTCTTCCAGAGCGCACATTGAAAGAAAACAGGTCCTAGTTTGTTCACAGTAGTTATTTATAACTAGGGCAACAAAAATCCATTATTTCTTTCCTTACCACTCATCAAATAGGCCTTTTTAATCCTGTGTTCACAAGTTATAGCTAGAAAGTAGCGGCCCAATGACGAAAGTGGTACTCATTGTGATTTGGTCTTTCCGTATTGTACTTATGATTTCTAAAGTGATGTCCTCAGAAAGTTAAGTAAGAAATGTTCCACATGAAATCCTGTGTTCACAAGTTATAGCTAGAAAGTAGCGGCCCATTGACGAAAGTAGTACTCATTGTAATTTGGTCCTTCCCTATTGTACTTATGATTTCTAAAGTAAAGTCCTCAGAAAGTTAAGTAAGAAATGTTCCATATGAAATCCTATAAAACCTTGGACACAAGCAACAGCAATGACAGAACATTTTGACAGCTTGCTCTGTCGTTATTTATGCATACAGGATACTTGTCAGCATGATTTTATCAAAGGATCTCCATATTTTGTTGAGATTACCATTCTAGCAACACATAACTACAGATTGTTGAGTAGATGTTGAATGTTATCATACTTGTTAAATGAAATCATCCACAATTCCCGTCATTTTGAGGGACTTATAATTTAGGCAAATTTCTCTTGACTTTAAACTTAAGTTTTAAGATGTTTCAAAGTCAAAATCACATGAAGCAGCTTTTCCAAGTTGTTGACTACCTTCAAATTCCAATGCAAATTTTTTTGCAGACCAAGAGACAGAAGATTTACATACTAATTTTTTAATTGTGATTACAGAGTTTCAAAACATCTTCTGATTGCAAAGCACAGCTAGGATTTCCAGCTGGATCAAAGTCTGCCAGCAAGAGGAACCAAACTACCTCCCAATGGAAAGTGAAGCTGATTCTTTAACAAAATGGCTCTGCTCAGGAACTTTTTGCTTACAATAGTAATTGTTTAAAAAACTACTATCACCGAATTGGATTACTTGCGGCATGAAGGAATGTGATTACAGAAAAAGTAGAAATGCTAAAGAAGGAAAAAAATTGACCTTAAAAAATAACAGACCTGTGACACATCTTCCAGCGCAGAAGGATTATTGTGCTCCAACCACCAGGAATCAAAATGACATGCTCTAGGGGTATTGGTCGATGACACTGATGTCATGCTCCCAGTTGAGGAGGATGTGCCGCAGTTGCCGAGCTTTAAACCCAAGAGGCCCTTCAGGTTCATAGCTGCAGAATGAGAATCATCTATCCAGGCTGTGTCCATCTCATGTATATCCTCAAACATTCCTTCAACACCTTTATTTCGCCACTCAGATATCTTGGGAGAATAACTTTCAGATGCAATTGCCATGTTTGTAGGTTGCGTTCTTGAGTTTTCAGGGCTGTCACAAGATGCATGAAAACTTGTATTGTGTGACTCTATAATCTGTTCCAATATCTCTGCAAGTTTTATAAGGCGCTCATCTACATCAAGATAACTCAAGTCCCACTTATCAGCATATGCACATATATAAGAATGTGATTCCAGATGAGAAGTAGGAACAACTTCCTCACAAATCCGACAGAGTACTGAATCAGAGGCATCTGTACTTCGTTCTTGCTCATGAAATGAACCAGAACCAGAATTATTTGGCGACTTTCCAATACCGCCATCCATTTGATGAAACTGTTGCACTTGTGAAAGAAAATCTGTTTCTAAATTTTTAACTGGTAATTTTTGTCCCAGAACCATGGAAGTTTTTCTGGACACCGAGTCATTTTCCTCATCTGGCTCTATAGAACTGCAACAACTTGCCTCCGGGACAGAACATAGCTTATTTTCTTGCTGCAAGTCATGTTTGCCATCATCCTTCTCTTTTAAACCACAATCTGAACCAGAATCAACAATCTGTTGATTGGGCACCCAGCTTGTTTCAACAGCAGGAATATTTTCCAAACATTTCTTTATTTTGTGAAGTGATTTCGCATCTATTGGTTCCCTATCTTTCTGGAATTGTAACAGTCTAGTACAGCGTGTTAATATGAAAAGCATGCGCGTAAACAGCCACTTTAGCACTCCCGTTTGACACTGATGCCTTTTCTCAGTCAATTCTTGCACAATTGTTTCACACTTGACACGGAACTCAGCAGGGGTCATTTCCATACACTTTTGACCAAGAATCAAAAGATCCTCCGCCATTGTTTGACCCTCTGAAGAAGACTCAATCTTCTTGATAACATCTGTAACATCCCCTGCGAAACTAGCCAGCTCCACATTCACCACTTCTTTGGCAGCATCAAATCTTGAATGTAAAGAACCCAAAAGCTCCTGAATATCAATTCAGAAAGAAAGAAAAAAGTAGAGCGGTGGGGGAAAGAAAAGGTGGATCAGCCAAAAAAACAAAGTCCAGTAGAGTCAAACTTTTTTTTTTTGGGCTACTGAAACAAAAATTGACAGATGGGAGAGTCAGCTACTTCTATATGTAAAGAAGATATTAGTTAAAATATGACAAACTCTGAAACTCATAACCTTGGTTACTTGCAAGACTTGAAAGGAAGACTAACAAAGGTTTATTGGTCTCAGGACGATCAAGATTCAGGACAAATACTCTTAGCTTCCCATGAAAAAAAAATACATGTCAATGTTCAACAATAAGTGTGAAACCAATTGGTGATATTTACATGTCACAGGTGTTTTGTGACAGTTCGCTGACCTTGCTCAAATCATTCTTTTGATATAGGAATATTTTGTGTAACTCTGTAAAATCATGATATTTACCAGTGAATTTTAAGAATAAGAATCAAGCTGATATACAAAGATGTAAATTGATCAAACAATGCAAGGAAAACAAAATTGAAAACTTGCTGAATTATGCTTTTCTTATCATATATCGCATAATTCTGTAAAAGCCAAGTCACATGATGTAAATAAATATAACTATCCAAACATTCAACAAGAGAAAAAACTAGCAGTTTACTAAGTACCTTATAATCGGATGCACTTCTAACAATCTAAGGAAACTCATAACCTTGGTTACTGAAATGCAAGACTTGAAAGGAAGACTAACAAAGGTTTATTGGTCTCAGGACGATCAAGATTCAGGACAAATACTCTTAGCTTCCCATGAAAAAAAAATACATGTCAATGTTCAACAATAAGTGTGAAACCAATTGGTGATATTTACATGTCACAGGTGTTTTGTGACAGTTCGCTGACCTTGCTCAAATCATTCTTTTGATATAGGAATATTTTGTGTAACTCTGTAAAATCATGATATTTACCAGTGAATTTTAAGAATAAGATATCAAGCTGATATACAAAGATGTAAATTGATCAAACAATGCAAGGAAAACAAAATTGAAAACTTGCTGAATTATGCTTTTCTTATCATATATCGCATAATTCTGTAAAAGCCAAGTCACATGATGTAAATAAATATAACTATCCAAACATTCAACCCAAGAGAATAAAACTAGCAGTTTACTAAGTACCTTATAATCGGATGCACTTCTAACAATCTAAGGACGCTGATTAAATTACTTAACACAATGGATTTCCTTCTCAAACAATGGATCATTACCTCCTGGAATTGTAACAGTCTAGTACAGCGTGTTAATATGAAAAGCATGCGCGTAAACAGCCACTTTAGCACTCCCGTTTGACACTGATGCCTTTTCTCAGTCAATTCTTGCACAATTGTTTCACACTTGACACGGAACTCAGCAGGGGTCATTTCCATACACTTTTGACCAAGAATCAAAAGATCCTCCGCCATTGTTTGACCCTCTGAAGAAGACTCAATCTTCTTGATAACATCTGTAACATCCCCTGCGAAACTAGCCAGCTCCACATCACCACTTCTTTGGCAGCATCAAATCTTGAATGTAAAGAACCCAAAAGCTCCTGAATATCAATTCAGAAAGAAAGAAAAAAGTAGAGCGGTGGGGGAAAGAAAAGGTGGATCAGCCAAAAAAACAAAGTCCAGTAGAGTCAAACTTTTTTTTGGGGAAAAAAACAAAGAGAATCATCAACACTTCGTTCTTATCTAAAATACTATCACCCTTAGATAATTTTTCTTCTGCTACTGAAACAAAAATTGACAGATGGGAGAGTCAGCTACTTCTATATGTAAAGAAGATATTAGTTAAAATATGACAAACTCTGAAACTCATAACCTTGGTTACTTGCAAGACTTGAAAGGAAGACTAACAAAGGTTTATTGGTCTCAGGACGATCAAGATTCAGGACAAATACTCTTAGCTTCCCATGAAAAAAAAATACATGTCAATGTTCAACAATAAGTGTGAAACCAATTGGTGATATTTACATGTCACAGGTGTTTTGTGACAGTTCGCTGACCTTGCTCAAATCATTCTTTTGATATAGGAATATTTTGTGTAACTCTGTAAAATCATGATATTTACCAGTGAATTTTAAGAATAAGAATCAAGCTGATATACAAAGATGTAAATTGATCAAACAATGCAAGGAAAACAAAATTGAAAACTTGCTGAATTATGCTTTTCTTATCATATATCGCATAATTCTGTAAAAGCCAAGTCACATGATGTAAATAAATATAACTATCCAAACATTCAACAAGAGAAAAAACTAGCAGTTTACTAAGTACCTTATAATCGGATGCACTTCTAACAATCTAAGGACGCTGATTAAATTACTTAACACAATGGATTTCCTTCTCAAACAATGGATCATTACCTCCAAATCACTGTAGCTGTGGGCCCGAGGTTGGGCAGGTGAAATGCCACCCTTTGGCCCTATTTCATGTGAAAAACTTTTTAAACCTTTTGACACTTTACCATAGGCTGCACTCTCCCGTGAAGAATATTTTCCATTTAAATGATTTCCCTCATTGAGTACTTTTGTGCGTATAGCACCCTCCACATCAAGTGTCCTGATTTTTGAGTTGCAGCCCTGTCAAATAAGTAGCATGGCTTATTTTCAGTATGAAGTCCTGGAAAGAATAAAGCGTAATCGACCATAATATGTGAATATTCTCTATATATACCTACATATGTAGAACTAACTTATAAACAAATATCAAAAGTGCTCCGGACCCAACATCACCTGAGTATTTGGAGGAACATTATGGAAAAGTTGAGTTGAATCCTTGGAAAGGTATGACTTGAACCAACGAACTATCTTCTTTCCTTTGTGGAATTCTAAGGCAAGAAAAAAGTAATTGAACTTTTCTTATTTCATGTCAATAAGTAGTCAGGAGTGCAGTATTTGGCAATGAAGAAAAAGGAAAACAATATTTTTCAAGAAGACAACTGCATACATGACATGTTTACTCTTGCTGGAAAAGAATGAAGCATCAAAAGAAATCTGATCACCCAACAGAGCAGCTTTTCTGGAGACTACTCTTTCTATCAACTTAGCAAAAACAGAAGGATCTAAACCACCCAGAATCTTAGCAACTAGTCCTGTCTCCATTTGGAACACGAGGAGTTTTCTTTTACAGTCCCTCCAGATATGAATAGCCAAACACGTATGGCTTCAAATCAGTGGCAGTGGGTTTAATATGCAAAGAAAGAGGATATCTCTAATCATTTGATTAGCTTGGACAACTTGTGCGCACCCTATGAATTTGCAGCCAAAGAACAAGCATTAGACAATGTTCAGGGTTCAGCTACCACCAGGTCAAAGGCCACTCTCTTGACAGAAGATAAGTGCAGTTGATGCCCCAATATGTAGTAACCAAAACTTCCGACGACAAGCCCTGGCAGACAACTGTATATTCACTTTGACCCACAATTTGTATCACCACTGTTGCTAAAGGTTCCCCATTGAATTTAAATCTAGGTCGCCCTTTTAGTTACTAATTTCACCACCTTATCTATGATCCAGCTAAGTGCCCTTCAAATCAAAGGAGTTTTAAGCAACCAAAATCAATTGCATCACATCACCTCTAAGTTATGTGTGCCATAATTTTTGTTCTTTGCATGTTTTCCATATTAATTTCGGTAATTGCAGAATAAACACAATAGAAGTTTTACAGACGAAACTGAGGAGTTTCGAAACAAACACTTGAAGAACCACACCTACGATGCCAATAGTGACTGGACAGGAAAAATAGTACAAGCGCACTGATTATGAACTTATTTATCTGCTTCATCTCTGGCCCAAACAGAATATTTCACACCGGGTGTGTTGAAATATTCTCTCTCTATGTATAAAAGACTGACGATGATTTTTGTTCGGTACCCCAACAAAAAGTTTCGCGGACAGCTTAACTTATTAAACAACAGAAAAGCAGCAAAGGAGGATAAAAAAAACCAGTACAAGGAACTACATAAAGAGACAAATGCTTCTTTTTAGATAAGTAAAGAGGCAAATACGCTGGAAGATAAGCCAGAGTAAACTCAACTGATAAGCCGTTAATATTCAAATATTTGTTTTCATCTTGCTTTTCCAACTTTTTCCGAGCAGCCAATCCGAGCTTTAACGGAAAAGCAAAAAATCAATTGAAGCACTGAAAGAAAAAGAGGCAAACCTTTTTTGGAAGAACCACTCGCCTTTCCACGTCCGTGAGCCATAGTCTTCTGCTTCTGCCTCAAGGGAGACCACGAAAATCCGAAAGTCGGAGACTCAGTGGACTCCTCTCGCGTCGAACTCCGTTGATCCTTGGAAGAAACTCGCCGAGTCTTGATCCTATTCAACCCGAAGGGAATACCAACTTCCGACGAAGACTCACCGTCGCACCCGCTTCTACTTCTTCCATCCATCGTAGAAGACCTCTATACACTCTTCGAATTGCCGAAACTAAAAACCTAACTCTCCCGTTTCCCGGTGATTATTGCAACGGCTAGAACCGCTATCCTCCGTTGGAACGACCAAAAAAAAAAAAAACGAAACCAGTAAAGCAGGCTATGATGAAGAAAGATTACAGAGTCGAAGACGACTAGAGATGAAATGGAAACTAATCGCTGCTCTGATTCTCTGAGTTTCAACGCGAGGATAATTGGGCAACGCTTCCGAGGAAATACTTTCTTCTTTGCTGGCGTTGTCAATTTCGTTCAAACTTTTTTTTTTCTTTTCTTTTCTTGGATTTTTTTAAAAAAATATTTCGTTCTAATGTTTGAATATTCAAGCTGTGACAACGAAATTATTCAGGAAAAGAGAAAAGAGACAAAAATAGATTCCAAAAATGGAGTTCCTAAGTCCTAACTCTCTCCTTTTTTTTCCCCTTTTTTTTCTTGTTTGAAGGCAATATTTATACCAAACTCGTTACCTTGAATTGCTTGTATTGCTTTTTTTTTTTTTCACTTCTCTTGTTATTCTTTGAAATGTCTGACTAAGTTCTCTACAAAATAAATATGCAGAGCCCAATTAAGTAATCAGAGTTTACTTTTGTTTTAATTTGTTTTTAGGCTTTGCCCATACGATTTTCTTATTAAAGAAAGGAAACTACACATGTAAGACTTTAGCCTCAAGTGAATTTCTCTAAACTCTCTTTTTTATTTCTAAATATATTTTATATATATTGTCCATCAAATATTCGGGTCTTGACAAAACATTTTGCATCTTGACATATCAATTCTGTTATATTTTATTCTTCAATTAACAATTATGTATATTTTACACTTTTCATTATTAATTTAGTTAGAAATTAAGATTGCTAGTCTCATATCAGTGATAAAAATCTCAATTTTTATTTTAAAATAATTCCTGAAAAATTATATAAAGTTTACATTATTATTAATTTAAGAAGTAAAATATAATAAAATTAATAATTTATAGTGGAAAGTGTTATACCTAATAATTAATAGATAAAAAAATATTTTTGATCCTACAATTAAATTAGTAACGTACTTAGTCCATGCGATTGCATGCCACTTTCAAAATTGACCCTACAATATATATATTATATTTTTTTTTGGCTTAGATCACCGAGGGTGACTTTAGAGTTTAGACTCTGACAAGCTAGAGCTTAGATAACTGTTTGACTTTTCTAAAGTTAAAGATAGCGGCCGTCCCTTCTTTTGCCACGTGGAACGGTTCGCTTTAAGAGGAAATTTTCAGAAGATATCTATGGCGGGGATTTGGAAGATGTCGGCATGTGAGCATGAAAAGAAGAAGTATGGGGCTATGGAGTAGTTTCAGAAGGGAACAGGGAAGTAGATCTGACTACGTGTCTTCCCGTGCAGAGAAACGTGGCTATTTTTGCTTAATTAATGTTTCCTAAACTGATAGATTAGTCATAAACTCAAAGTTTGTACTGGTACCTATGCGATGGCTGACCCAGAACACGCCCATTTGGATGTTTCTCTCTCTCTCTCTCTCTCTCGTTTTTTTTTTTTTTTTTTTTAAAGCCCGGTCACAATTGGAAGGCCAAAAACTGCCTGCAAAGATGTATTCAACGGCCTGATCAGTATACGAGAACGAAGCTGAGCTCGTGAGCCCATGGTGATTAAGAGCCCTCAATCAGGATTACTACGTAGATATCTAACAATTTATGGAAATGAAAGCTCGAGGCTTAACATTATTATTAAGAATATTTCGCACTCCTTTTCAGTTAATTCAGGAAATTAGCATTTGATTCATATATTTTATTGGAAAAATAGTTATAATGTAATTAAATAGAAAGTCAAGTGATTTTAATCACTTGATCCTATTCAATTAATAAAGATGAGACCTTTGAGTACTCTTGATCATGGAAATTTCGTGGGATTGGATGAAGGGAGACAATATTTGAACTCAATGAAACAATTTTGAATCAAGATAGAGATGCATGTATCTACGTATTTATTAAAAAAATCATAACTAATTCATTAGATATCTAAATAATGCGAGTTATACGGAATTTGAAAGCTCTTAGGCTATCCACAACTTTAGGTTTCAAGAAGATTTAAAAATTGCTAGGCTTGGAGGGTGAAAAACGCACTTGAAGTTGGAGAGCTTAAGAAGGGGTGGTGAACACAACATTGAGAGACGTTTACACTTTTCACTTTTGTTGCTTTTCTAATTAAACGTTCTTCTCTGGAATTCATGGCTTTCTTTGTAAAGCTAGAACTCTCTTGCTAAGGTTAAAGGTGAAGTTTAATAGTTTGTAATGTTTTTTTGATCATATACCAGGTAATAAAATGATTTATATTTAATCCAATGGTTCCATATTTGTACATTAATTTCTTATTTATATATTTCTAATAATTCATTGTGATTTCTAGATACATAGAATATTTAAGAATCCTTATGATGTAAAATTAGTGCTTTATGGACAAATCATTTATTATTCTTAAATCCTATCATATGAATCATTGAAACCTTAATAGTTTATCTTTATTAGTTTCTCTCCGTTAACACGAAATATCTTATATTTGTCTTCCTTGTGTTTTGTTACTCTAAATCTATAACTTCAAACAGTTGTCTTCCTTCAATTTTCGCCATTATTTTGAAGCATTGATCTTTCCTTCTTATATTCTTTCTAGAATTTGAACGAAGCATACATTTCCAACTTTATGATATAATATTGATGAAACCAAATTTAACCGCCCCTATCACAAAGTTTACTGGGCTAAAAGGCCCGAGGGAGCTAGGCTAAAAACTCCGCACTTGGGATAGGTTGAAAGATTGAATAGCACATTCTTTCCTCCTACAAGCAAAGAAGAAAATCAGGGACACAGTGTCCTCCCCATGAGGGATATCTCCAATGCTTTTGTTAGTTACCATTTTTTTTGTATATTTCTTGTTCTTAGAGTCTTTTTTTAAAGAAAAATGGCTTACCCGCTCTTTGAATCTCTCTCCTTTATATATTCCTCTCCTTTTTCTCGTGGGCTTGGGTCTTGCTAGCCTTTTTCTCGCCCTAGCCCTTCCTTAGACCCTATTAGTCCCATCCGCTCTTCCACTAGGTAACAGTCCTGTCAGGTTTGTCTCCTTCAACTGGACCAAGTCAACTGTTGAGGTTAGTTCCACATCGATTGTGGAAGGGGTTGGTGGTCAATTTATAAGTGCGAGGAAAACTTCACTTCTTGAGTTAGCTTTTGGAGTTGATAAGGCCTAAGAACACCCAACACTAGTATCGGAGCCCAAGTTTATCAACAAGTTTCAAACCTAATAGTCTATGAGAAAAACAAGTTGTCTGTTTCCAACCCAAGACCCGATGTGTAAAGGAGAGATTGTTGGGGTTAGTCCCACATCGGTTGTGGAAGGGACTGGTGGTCAGCTTATAAGTGTGAGGGAAAAACTCACCTCTTGAGTTAGCTTTTGGGGCTGAGAAGACCCAAGACCACCCAACATCGACTTACTCCTTCTCCCATCATCTAATCTTTTGAGCCGCCAGTCAAGAGATGAAATCATGATTGCTTGCGTAGGCTTCCATACTTTATAAAACTTCTACAACAAACTTTTATGTGAGTACCCTCGTCTATTCCTAATATCCGTCACGGGAAAAACATTCACTGTACTAGCTTGACAGGCTTATGTCTAACCGTATTTAGGCTTCTGATTATAGACTTTTGTAGGAGAAAAAATTCCTCCTCCATCAAAGATCATTAATTTTGAGCTTTAGATTAGCAGAATTTGAAGCTAAAGACCAGAGATATTTTGATCTCTCCTGCCTGTTTGTTATCAAATTCTAAAAACAAAATTTAGAAAATGCCAACTAACTACCAAAGCTAGAGGAGTTTTTTTGTTTTAATTTATTTGTTTATGTTTTTATTTTTGCCCTCTCTGGTAACTCATGCACTCTTTGCATGATTAAAATCCGTGTCTATGTGGGATGGAGATCCAATTAAATACTCTCCATAAAAAGAAGTTAAAGAACACCGTTTGCTAAGCAAAATATTATTATAATATAATAATATAAGATATGTCAGCCAAATAGTACGGCGAAAGTACACTGATTTCTAACCGCCAGCCCGGAACGTTTTCGATGAGGAATATGCAAGTGGGTCGCATTCAAGGGACAAAAAAAGAAAAAAAAAAAAAGAAGGTCGGATTCAAGGACTTATTTATTTTCTGTCATAAAATATAACGAAAAAAAAAAAAAAGGATGAAAATGCAAAGGACAAAAAGGTAGAATCTAATTGACGGCTTCTGCTCCGTGGTGAGTATGTTCCAATTTTTTTTTTTTTTTTAATAGATGAGTATGTTCCAACTACTTTGAGCGCCAAAAACAAAAAGGATTTTGGCGCCGCGGGGGGGGGGGGTGTCGGGGTTGGGGAATTGCGAGTGTCCGATTGAATACGGTCCTTTTTCTCGCTACCAAAGTACCTTCCCTTTCCTCGTGCTTCGTTGGAACAGGATTTTAAAAAATCATGTTTTGGCCACCCAAGAATCTTACAAAACACTTCTCATCCTCTCATGGTCTCTGGTGAAAATCCTTCCTTCTAATACAGTGAATTTAAGTCTTTAGGTTGTGTTTGAATAATAGAATTTTGAGTATAGAAATAGATGAAAAAGTAGAAAGAGAGAGTGAAAAAATTAATGAAAAAGTTTATAAAATGTAGTGAAAAAGTAAAAAAAAATTATAAGAGTTAGTGGAAAAATAAAAAGAGAAAAAATTTTGTAATAATTATAAAATTTTAAAGAGTAAAAATTTTAATCAGTGAACATAGTCTAAGACTACTGAACTACTTGAATCTTTGTTTCTTCTCATTTCCGATTTTCATATTTTATCTTTTACTTTTAGGTAAAATATAAAAACCACACTTTTTATGAACTTTTTTTAAAAAAAATTGATTTGGCTCCCAAAAAATGAATTCAGTTAATAGCTAAAGAATTCTATTGTAACAACTTATTGTTTTTTCATGAGTTTTGAACATGAAAACTTAACATCTGTTTCCAAATTTAAGAACTCGAATTTATCTCAAAGCTCAAAATGATTTTTTTTTTTTTTTATAAATAGATTGTCACGACTCATAATATATGATTTTCTTTCAACCTATTGTGAGCCTTTTGGTAAAATAACGGAGAAGTAGAATGACTCTAGTGACTTCAAGCTCTGTCCTTACTGACTTTTCTTTCTCTCTTAGGTCGTGTGACAGTATATCTTGGCACCAACCGCTCGAATCACTGTAGCAAACCCTCCCTTTACTCAATAAATAGCGCTTATCCTCTTTCAATAAAAAAAAAATAAGGAAAAAAAAGAAAGAGAGAAAGAAGCCAAAAAAATGGTGTTGCTATGTACCCGAAATTTGGTAGACATGTTTAATAATATTTTAAAAAAAAAAATTTGGATAACCCTTATAATTTTTCTTTACATATCGTTATTTAAAATAATATTCTTTAAATAAAAATGAAGAGAATAAAATATTAATTTACCCTAGCTCCACCACTGCATGCAACGGCCCCACACTACACACATCTAGGTAAGTCGATATTTGTTGTCGCGAGGAGTAGAACCTAAAATTACCCTTGACCAACTCCTTTGCACCATCCTGAATGGGCACTCCATAATTTCTCACTCTTAAGTTTATCTTTTTATTTTTAGTAAGGAAAAAATTAAAAGTCACTGCCTAAATTTTTATGAGCTTTTAAAAAACAGCCTAAATTTATAAAATTAACAAATGCTTGAGTTTAGTCATACTTGCAAATTAGTCACTCCGTAAACATTTTTGTCCAGATTTATAATAAAATTGATGATGTTTCATGTTAAGTGTTATATATGATAATATGGCATGCCATGTGTCTTAAAATAAAAATCATAATATATTTTATTTTAATTTTATGATTTTTGAATATAATTTATTTCTGTAATTATAATTTTATTAAGGTTTAAAACACGCAACATGCTACATGTCTATATATGACACATCACATGTCATAGGTCATCAATTCTATTAAAAATTTAGACACAAATGTGACGGAAGTAGTGATATTAATAGCATTATCTAAACTTAGGAAGTGATTTGTCGATTTTAGAAATCTAGACATGTGACAAGGATTTTAAAAATTTGGCTTCAGTAAAACTCATCTTTAGATTAGAAAATATTTTTGAAATAAAAAAATGTTTTCAAGACTATTTAACCAAACATAGAATTTCCTTTTAGTGAAACTCGTACTTGTCGTTCATTTAGTAGCGATAATACGTTTGAAAGCGAGTGTCATTTAGAATTTCCGTGTGTGTGCATGAGTAGTAGTGATTCAACAAGTTTTAGAGGTAACACTTCTCCAACCAACACTTAAATATCCCTATAAGCGCATGGTTATTTTTTACGCGTGCTGAATTGCATACTATATACATTATACACCACTCTAATATTAACCCTTTTGTTCATAAATAAAAAAATATCAACCCTTTTGTGAAGTACAAGTTGAGAGATCTTGAATAAGAAAAATGTTACTTATAACTTAAAAAAGGTCAGGAGTCCAAAATCTCGCAGTGGGCTTATTTCCGACCTTTATCTATACCAAATTCAATGGGCTTCTGAGAAGAGGAGAAGAAGAAATTCAATGGGCTTCCATGAACCACAAAGAAGGGGTTGGGGGCGGCAACAGAAGTGACGACAAGGGTGAAATTTATAGTTCAGTTTAGGGTAGTGCATAAGAATTCACTCGTTGCTTTTTGAAAGGTGATATATATATCCCTATATATATATATATATATATATATATATATATATATATATTACTGACCAACTATCACATGTTTCGCATTTTATATCTCAATTATCATATTTGAGACATTACACCCATAAACTATTCATCATCTAACCAATTATCATATTTGAGATATTACACTCACAAACTATTTATCATCTAACCTATTGTATCTTCCGTTTACTTTTTTTTCATCAAACAGAAAATTGATTTTTTTTTTTTTAAAATACATGTTGATTACACCCTTAAAAAACCATCACATGAATAACAGGATTTAAGGATATAATCTCCATTTTGTTATAAAAAATTAATTTCCGTTCAATTTGACCAAAATAAATAAATAAATGAAAAGCTGTGAGTACTTTATAAATGTTATGTCCCAAACGTGTTAATTTAAAGTGCAAAGTATAAAACTTATAATAGTTAGTGTCCCTGTTTTGTCTCTCTGGGCAATTTTAGAGCAGGAGACTCGTGTTTAGCCAAGGCTACGTGGCAAAAATGCTCCCCATTCACGTCTTAAGTTTTTCAGTTTATAAAACCTGCACGAACCTTTACACAAACTAAAAAAAAAATCTTAATCTCATTGGCAGCTGATCATTAGGAAAAAAAGAAAAAGAAAAAGCAAACTTAAGAAGAATCTTTATATAAATGCAAAATTAAAGAAAAATATGCATAAACTTTCCTCATTATTTCCTCAATCAAATCAAATTACACAGTTAAAAGTTACAGAAATTGCCAGTTCAAATAGCCCATAAAGCCAAACGAACTGTCTTTAGAGGATAATATCAGAAAGAACGCTCAAGAGTCTAAAGAAAAACTTCATGCTTTGATTTACCAAGTCAATTACTTTCATCTACAACTTGATTGTTTATAAACAAACTCTCCCTTCTTTTCGGAAAACCGGAAGACTCTAGAGGTGAACCTCGGAATTTTAACTCTGAAGATGCTCTGAAATTGGCATCAACAGAAGTTGGTCTAGAGTTATGATCCACGGAGGAGCCGGGCCTAAAGGAATTGGTTGCTCCACCAGGGTAACGCGGGGGAGAGACATACCTTCTGGGTGGACCTCTAAGACCCCCACCTCTAAGATCCATCACATCTGCACCTCTAGAAGAAGAGTCCACAAAAGATCTATCTCCAGAACCTGTTCCTAATGGAGCTCCAGTTGTAGCTGATGTGGAGCTAAAGGGATCATCAGGACCCCAAGATGTAAGTGCTTCCTTTTTCTTAGCGAAAAAATGCCAAGACGCAAACAGAAAGAGAACAAAGAACAACACAGGGCTGGTCCATAGTATTGTATTGTATTCACCTTTGAATACTGGAAGGCTAGAGTGATAAATTCCCACATATCCACTACCAAGGCCAAGGACAACAAGTTTTTCACGGTCACTGGCCACTAAAGGAATCGCCCTTCTTCTGGCATCAACATCTACTGTCTGAGAACTTAGAAACGACGATCGGATTTCATCCAGACCAGCAGAGAAAACAAGCCGAGGTGCGCCAGCCCTCGCATAATGCCGCGATGAAACATTATACACGAAAACCCTCTCATTGCCAACAACAAGCAAATAACCCTTAATTGCCTGAAAGGCAAGAGGTTCATCCAGGTCAAACTTCCTCTTTGATCTAACTCTGCATTTGAAGTTACTTACATCGCCCAGGAGCAATATATGAATCAAATCACCCTCTGATGTGAACCCATATGCTTTAGATCGCTCTGTTGCATCAAAAGCATAATTATGAGCAAGTGAATGATTCAATCCTTCACACTCGGACTCCTTGACTTTCATGCTTCTCAAATCCAATGATCCTGCACCACTCTCTGTCAGAAACAGAAGTCGTTGCTTCAAGAATGTAAGTGGCCGGCTCTTTGGCATAGTTGAACCATAGAGAGTCCCACTTTCTGTGAAAACCCTGATCTTCCCAATATTATCTACAGACAAAACATATCTCATCCTCCCAACATGATGCACTTCCAAGATGCTTATCGGTGATTGATCTTCCCCACTTTCAGCCAACACAAACTTACCCATATTCTTCATAAACACAGAACTCCACTCTTCTACATTCGACCCCTCCCAAAAGCGATGCTTCAAGATCTCACCATTCTGATGCCCCGTCACCACAACACTCTCATTCTTATAAACAGACATGTAGGAAAGCATGGCCGTAATAGGCGACTCAGTCATTGTAAAATACTCGATCAGAACATCCCCATTTCTCAAAAACACATAAACCCGTCCTCTCTCGTCCCCAACCGCCACATACTTAGTAAGCCCCTCGTAATCCCGAAACGGCAACAAATTAATACATGTAGCGTCCGAATCTAATTTCACAGCTGACGCAAACTCAAACTTTTCCGACCAAAACGGACTATACTTAGTCACCGAAACCGCCTTGCGTCTCTCTCCCTCTCGGGCTTTACCCTCAAAACCTTGATCCTCCAAACCTCTAACTATTCTTTCATCATCGGGACCTCTTTGACTTCTCTTATCCTTTTCTCGATCGCCTCTCTCGTCCCCAGTAATCTCCACCTTCGGAGACTCGGACAATCTTGACTCTAATCTAGTAACTATTTCACTAAGGTTTCCGACCAAATCTTCGAGCTTATTTAATAAAACTTGCTGTTGATTTAATTTACAAATCAGTTCTGTTTCGGGTTCACAGTATAGATCGTGCTCGTGTTTAATAGAAACAGAGTTTGAGCTTCCCAGTGCACCAGAAACAGAACTCAAAGTGAAAAGCAAGAAGAGCAGTATACAGAAACACTTGCCTCTGTGGAGATTCTTCGCCATTCTGAAGGGAGCCGCACACGCGTGAATTGCCGATGTTTCGGGAGTAGATCAAGAATTATGAGAACTTAAAGCTAGGTGAAATCCAAGTGCTCTAGATTCGGGGAATCTCAGGTTGGGATATTAAGGATATTAGGGAGGAGTTGCTCTCTGAGGCTGTGACCACGGTCCGAACATTCCGAGTTAGGGCAAGAGGTTCGGTTTTTCACCCCGTAAATGACGGACTTTTAATGTAATAACATCAGGTGAAATTGAAGGAAATGATCTTGTCAGGCCTCGCTTATTCCCGCCTTACGTTAGGGCCTATAACAGTATGCCACGTATAAGTATGTTAGAAGAAACTCGTCGACTTTCACCGACTACGATACAATTGTTTCGGACACGAAGCACCTTACCGGCAAGCCAATGACAATTGCCGCGGTTTCTACTGTTTCGAGCTCACCGACCGGTCCGTTCCATAGCAAATTTTCCGCCCCTCACGAGGTAGAACACCGTTTTGTGGGTAAATTGGGGCGCACAATACATATTAGTTTCGCAAGCACCGAAACACATCCCAAGAGAAGAAAAGTCGAGAACGGACTCGAATTTTATTGGCTTGGTTACTAACAAGCTTCTTGAACAAGAACGCTGTCGTTTTTGTTCCCCACGGTGCATCTTTCCAGTGGCACAGAACTCCATAAAAAACTCGGACAAAAATGGATGATAAATCCTTACAGGCGCAACAGCAGGCACCCAGCTAGACGTTAACCGAACATCCCTCCCACCGGAGCATCCAAATGCAATCTAATATGACCTTAACTAAAAGATATAAATCTTCTACAATCAGCTAAAAAATCTTCCGAAACCCACATTTCCCTTTACCTTTTTTCAATCAGGAATTCGTCTAAAGGATGCAACACCTAACTGATGTATAAAATGCATTATATTATAATCAAAATAAAAAAAAGAAGAGCCTTAAATATACATCAGGCTTTTCGTTCTGCTTTTAATGGCTTCTTTGCCAGTTTGAATGCAGCAAAAACAGATTCAGTTTGCACAACCCTATCCTCCTGTGTGTGATGCTCAGATCTCACTGAAGATCGCCTTAATATCTCGAACAGTGAAGTACCTGACTTCATTTCAGCCACAGATTTCGTGTTCTGGGTACTAGTTTTAATTTGCGAGCTACTGAACTTAGCTGAAGGAGGTCTTGTTGGTCGAGTTTCTCTCTGAATCTGCATGGCAGTTCAAGCCAAATTAACATGGGAAGATAAAGAAGCATATAGTTCAGCACTAGAGCAACCACAATTTATCGAAGGCCACTACAATAAAGCAACTGGAATGGATGCCATGATAGCAGACTACATTTACAGACATTCTCTTTCTTTTTCTTTTTTTTCTCAGAACATTTGCAGTCATATTCTATCAGGAGAAGTCACAGGCTGTTAATTAGTCAATTGTAACCAACTCAGAAATTAGAGAACCTCCTACGATTCTCATTCTCTTTAAACCATCCAAGTGAAAGAATTCTTAATCAACTCACAATAAACAATATCTGATTACGTTGGTGCATCTTATAGACAGATGTACATGCAAACAAGAAATATTACGACTTCTGCCTTGTTGTGCACCTTCTTAAGCTTACCATATCTGAAGCATCCTCAGATATCGTTGCAGTCCTGCTATTGTTGACATCTCTACTGAAGATAAAAGAACGAACTGCGCTCGATGCATTCTTTAGAGATTGGGGTAGAGAATGAGTTGATCCTCGACTGAGGAAGGAAGACTACAAGAATTACCAATGTTAGAGTTAATACACTTGCTCCATACCACAGAAATGCACCATCAGTACACGTATATTCATATGTACAAAAAGATTAAAAAGGGAAAAGAGAACAAGGACTAGATTCCATGTCTGTAAAAGATGCTCAAGAATTATTCAAGTGAAGGTCAATGTCTTAACATTGAAGGAAAGGAAAGAATTGGGAATCACCATCATGGAAAGAAAAATATATGCGGACCATGTTATTTATGTTTGACTCTAACATAATGGGGTTTATCTTCGGCACTCTTTGTCATGTAAACTGATAATCAATTGAAATAAAATAGCAGCCTAAAGAATTCTAAATCTGCATTCATCATCCAAAGGGCAAGCTAGTTTACCTTAGACGATATGTTCTTCTTTCCTCCAATGTGTGACATATCGGAACGGGCTGCAGAGAGTAAACATAGCAATTACAGTAAGATAATAAGCATACAAAGAGAGATCCAGCAGGCTGGTGATATATACTGCACATTTAGGGCCGTAGAACTATACAGCAGATATTTCCTTCTTTTACGAGAAAATTATAGTGATAGTCTTACAAGGTGCCTTCGCTTTCTTGGTGTCAGGAACAATATTCAGCTTCTTTATAAGACCAAAAACTTCTCTAGAATTCTCGTCCTCTGCTGGTGACAAAAGTGTAGCTTGGTCCTGTTTCATATCATAACGTTCAGGCTTCAGCGACTTTTTTGTGAATTGCGTTATACAAGATCCCGAAGATATCAGAAAAATACTATGTCAAAGCAAATCCCATGAACAAGAACTTCAATTAGATAACTTAGTGTGACATTCTGTTTTTTTTTTTCTAGGCTAGCATGGCATTCATTAGCAAATAGACTATCTAACCAAAATTTATCATCAATGGAATGCTAGAAACTCACAGCTCTCTCAAACAGGCGCCGCTTAGATAGCTTCACTTCTGTTTCCTCATCATCGGATGATAAATATACATCATCCTTATCAGTAAACATTTGAGGAATCATTTGCTTTACTTTTCTTAGATTCATTTTCGCAACATTTGTTGGTTGTAAATCTTCCTCAGCTTCATCGCCAAAATCCTCACTGGCGTTGTCACCTTCCTCTTCAAGCAAAGTAGTTTCTTTCAATTTTGAACCACACTTCAGTTTCTGCAATAGAGTTTCCATTCCAGCAGAATCCTGTTGCTCAAGCCATGTCTGATGTAGTTCCGTACGCTTTTCATTATCAAATGGCTTTTCTTCATATGCAGTTGCAATCATATCATTAAGTTCCTCATAATCTTCAATCTCTTCATCTTCTTCATTTTCTTGGAACCGTAAGAGGTCGTCGTCACTGTCATCTTCTTCCTCAGCTTCATCATCAACAAAAGCTTTAACAGGGTCACCATCCGGAGAGGAAGGTACATCAGTTATTCCCCGAGGATGGGGATCAACATTCTCCTTTTCATTGTCCTCTTCTTCATCAGAAGAACTACAAAAGGGAAATAGTAGACAACTTTACAAGCTAGACCACATAGAAGGTGAAGACAATTTGGACCCCATGATAGTTGGCCAGCTCTAAGAGCTAACAATAGAGAGGAAAGCATATATTCCAAAAGAACCCTTTTAAAGTGAAGATAATTCCAAAAAAGCAGCTTACTTTGCAATGACATAAATCCTAATGAGGAATCATGAGGTGTATAGATGAAGGATTAAAACAAGGTCACAATGTCTAGTGATACTGCCTCATGAAACTGCAAAAGAAAGAAGAATCTTTTAACTCTTACTCATCTTCAGGAGCAGCAGAATCAAGCTTTAAATTCATTGCGAGTATGGATGGAGCCAGAACTTCTCCCAATGGACTGTTTGGTGTCTCACTAAGTAGCTCATCCTTAGAGTCACTTATTAGGGAATCAGAAAACAGCTCCTACATTATACAAACAGGTAAATTATTCTTCTTGATATAAAATTCAAAGTCGTGATAATGCCTTTCAAACAGATAAATCATGCAAAACCAAACAAGAAAAAACACCTGAGTATCACCAATAGGAATCCGAAATGCTTGCTTGGAGTTCTGAGCCCCATCCTGCAATGTAGAGGCAAAACATCACATGGCAAGTCCAAATTAACATTATGTAGCGCTACCATGTAGAAAATTTGTGAAGTTTAATACTAAACTCAACCGCTAAGTTGTTTATCCCAAATAGTTGGGGTCATCATAAGGGCAATATGAATCCCTCTCCCAATTCAACCTGAGCAAACTTTTTTCCTCTTGGTATGATGCCTTCTAAAACTTACACTCTAAAAATTACAAGGAAATGCTCAATGTCTATGAAAGCCTGGGTTCTATTGAAATTAAAATAGCAAAAGACCCAGTTCAGGTGTCACACTTGGAGGGTTGAAAGTGACAATTGAAGTGTTGAGTGATTGCAATCATAAAAAGTTTTATTTTTCCAGTGTTTGAGATTTTCCATTCCACTTCACACAAAAAGCAGGCATTTCTTGATTCCTTGCAAGATCACCTCAACATTTTTAGACCCTTATATAAATTCAGACAAAACCATCATTTACACACATAAAACAATTCCCCTTTATGTTCTACTCATTATAGTTCATATTAATGGTTCTTTGCCAGAATTGTAATTCAACTGTCCAAACACACAACAAACCAAATTCAAGGATTCATCACATCTTCTATCTGCTTAGGTGAACGAAAAACATACAAGAGTTATTGAAACCATATGCAAGGAAGTTTATAGTGTTTTAGAGTACTGCAACCCATGCTTCTCATGCTCCAACAATTACAATTCACCAAGACTACATTTTGACTCACCATCTGGAAGGTATACTTTCATGGCTGGAGTCATCTTTAATATAATTGGATTCATCCATAGGTGACACTGCTAAATTACTGTTAATGTAAGCAGGAAGTTCAATTGCCTCTTCACTTGCCACATTTGCAACCCCATCATCTCCCCTCTCATCAATGGAGTCACCTGGATTACAATCCACTACGACCTCCCTTGCAAAAGCATCATCATCATCTTCATTCATCAAGGACACTCTTTTCATAGCAACATATCTGCAAGTCATGAAGAATGAGTAAATACATTCACTGAGATATATAAATATATCGGGAGCGAATTCATGAAAAGAACAAAGAAAAATTGGACTACTCACTTTTTTGAAACCTCCAGTTTTCTTTTACGAATCTTCTCCAAAATTGAAGATATTGGCTTTTGAACAACCGGTACAGGCTTAAATGACATCTCTAGTTTCTAAAAAAACGAAGATGCAGTTTAGAACTGTCTAGAAACACAAATCTCACTTTACAAACAAGTTTACTTGCATCAAGATGCTGAATTAGACTATAAGCAGATAGCATACCTCGCAAGATTCTTTGGGACTCAACACGGAGTTGCTTAAGATGATCCCTTCTTTCCTGTAAAATAGCAGCAGCTAGGGTTTAGAAGACGAATGGGAAAGGAAAATTAAAAACAAACAGAAAAAGGAACAAAACAAAGTAATTCGTTAGTGGAGTACGTAAGAGACTTGATTACCTTCTCAGTCGTTCTCTTGGTTGTGGGAGATTCAACGCTCTTTCTCTTCTTCTTGTTTCCATTCTTTCCCTCAATTTCAGTAGAACTACGCGTTTCTTCTCTGGCTCCTCCATCCTCAGATCACCCTCTCTAGTCTCGTTGCTGGGGTCTTCACCTTTTATGTCAGATTCCTCAGCCATAGAATCGAAGTCCAAGGCCCTCTTAGCCCCCGAACCATCTTCTTCACCACCCAAACCATCAAAACTACCGGAATCCAATTTATCTTCACCATCAGCACCCTCCGATAGCACCCTAGACGTCGACCGATCGTTCATTTCCTGGGAATCCTGGCCATTCGATCCATCCAACTCTAGTGCTTCGGATTTGGAGAAATCAACCAGAGGCGACGAAGGGCCTTCGTCTAAAGGATTGAGGGGAGGATCGCTAGAATCCCTAATTGCTTTCTTCAAGCGCTTCAGCTTTCTGTCACGGGCAGCAGGAGACGGTTCCTCCTTGGGAGAGAGTACCTGAAAATCGTCGTCACTCTCCATCTCTGACTGTGATATCGGACTGGAATCGACGGAGAACAAGATAGAGTAAAGTTGAAAACGGATCTAATCCGATTTGTAACTAATATTTTAGCCCTGAAGAGATTTTTCGGCGGGGAAACTTCGAAATTTTTTATATGAGAGGAAAGCCGCGCAAATTTCTTGTTTTTTGGACGACTGATCAAACGGCAAATTTACCAGTTCGGGTCTTTGGGTCGGGCCGTTGCGCCCAATAATAATCGACTCTATTGGGCCGGGCACCTGAAGGGTAACCAGACGCTGGCTATATCAATTTGTGCCACGCTGATAAATTTTGCTAGTTCAAAAATACAGTGTGGTCAAATTGGTAATTCGATATTGACAGCACAGATTGGGGCCAAAAAAATAAATTCATCACTTTAAAATAAAAACACAGATAATAGATCCTATAAGTATGTTGACTTTCTGAGACGATTGCTAAATAAAGTCAAAAATAGTTAGTAGGGCTTACGAAGCTGACGTATTTTTTTTTTTCTAATCACTTGCTTTGTAAACTACCTCTACTTAGGATCGAACAAAATAGACTGCAGATCGGATCGAACTACAAAATTGGACCAGATTTATAGTCCGATCCGATCTTCTTTGTATAAATCCGATCCCGACCAGACCAGACCGCATTTATTAATAAATAAAAAAATATTTTTTTTATATTTTTAATACAAATTACAAACTTAAAAAGTTTAGTTTTAACTTAAACTAAAACTCTGCATTTTGACATGCCCTTCCCCTTCGAAATTAACCTAAAAAAAAAAATGAAACCGGTCCGGACCACTTAAGTGGTCCGGTCCGGTCTTACTATTTATGTACAACTAGAAATTCGGTCCGGTCCAATCCGGTCCAAAAAATCGGACCAAATTTCCAATTGTGCAACCCTACCTCTAATACTGCCCAGTGCCCCTGCCAAATAAAGTCAAAAATAAATCCACTCAACAAGTTCGACCATGAATTCGGCCTGTGCCAAAAACAAAAAAAAACTTCCCCCATATATCCGCAGTAATAACTCCTCGCCGCCAAAATTAAAGGAAAAAAAAATTGCAGCATTCATTTCCTGCTGTAAAGTCTCTGTGCCCATTTTCAAGCAAGCCCTCAAAAAGAGGAAGCTTACCACCCCCAACAAAGGGCCTGCGGGTAAAGCATACGTTAAAACGAAACTAAAGAAAGTGCAGACAAATGCATCACTAAAGGTTAAGGTATTTCCACAAGAATAATGACCAGAGGAACATATTTCGAAAGAGAAACTAGCAGTTGACAATCAATGCCAATGAGCTGGACTTTACCAGGAGATCAGCTCTTATAAATATACAGTGTTCAATAGCTATAAGAAAACAGATGCTTAAGTCTCAGAATTGCAGGCAGTCGCCGCCAATGGAAAGCTGTACGATTGAAACTGAAAATCATATGCTCTGAGACCGTCAGATCTCCAAATTCCATGTAGTCTCAGCCATTAATTTTGGTATCTTTTTCTCCTCGGCCAAATTTACGGATGCTGAAATCTGGAAGTAACAACAGAATAAAGTTTCAAAAAAACCTTGTCAACAAAGATTATTCTCCGACAAATCACACATGATGTTGAATGTTAAGTGCAGACGATAAACTATATGAGCATTAGAAACCTCAGCAAGCTCTCAACGAGACATCCAAAATGGTTGAAAGCTAAGTACAAACATTTATCTTGCAGTATTTCAGTTCAATGTTGATGCAACAATCAGCGTATTGGAGTTACTACTACCATAAGAAAAACAATCCTGATGACACCATCATTGCATGTAGCACCTTTGGAATCCCAAAGTCTAAATAAATGACATTTCCGCTATTACTATGCACTCCCCATTTCATGGTTGAAGATTTTCTTCCGAATCGATCATCTTGGGTTCCTGAGATATAGTATTACAAGAGCCTATATGGATTTTAATTATCAAGCCCTTGAACAATGTTATTGTCCATCAATCCTACAGCACCACCATGACAAACACTGATTTCAAAATTTTTGGAATACTAGAACTGCAGGCTTGATTCCCCAATGCAATAGCAAAAGAAACAGAATATTCCTATTTATTTTCTCTAATGACCAGCTGAGTCTCTCTCTGACCATCAAAATTACAGAAAATTATCATTACATTACATGTCGATGAAAACCATAAGTGCTACCTATATATATGCTGTCAATGCATTCAAGTAGTGCTGAGTCATTCAACATTGCTCTATTTCTATCTCATGGAAATTACCAGAGTCTTTCTCAAGGATAAAGAAACCAAGACACAGAGTCTAAGGCTCCCCCAATCCCTATCAAACCATTTTTAGAAGGCTCAAATTACACCATTTAATTAATCAAACATAATGGGCCACAGAAAAACATGAATCACAAAGTTTACCAATGTATAGTTCTTGTTTAGTTTTTGGGGTAAAGTCATAGTTAGCCCCATAAATATGAGCAAAAATCAAATTGGTACCCGTAACTTTCAAAACGACGAATTGAAACCCTTAACTTTTGAAAATCATCAATTCAGCCCCCTGTCTAAATTAGGCGTTAAATCCAACGGATAATCATGCAAAATGACTGAAATGCCCCTCCAAGACTAAATTTTAAAAATAAATAAAAATAATAAAAATTTAAGAAATAAATTAAAAATAAATAGATTATTGAAATAGAGTTTCAATAGTTTTATTTAAAAATATACTTTTTTAAAAATTCATTTTTTATTTTTAATGAATTTTTAATACTTTTATCTTGGAGGGGCATTTTTGTCTTTTTCATGCTTTTCCGTCTGATTTAAGGCATGGTTTGGACGGAGGGTTGAATTGATGAGTTTCAAAAGTTAAGTGTCTTAAATCATTGTTTTGAAAGTTACGGGTACTAATTTAATTTTTGCTCATACTTACAGGGCTAATTATGACTTTACCCCTTAGTTTTTTGTTAGAGTTTCTAAAATAGTCCATCTCAAGAAATACGAGAGAAAGAGCCAAGAAATTAAAGAGTAGAAACCAATCTCTTTTAGACTTATCTACCTACCTAGTAAGTGATTACATTCTTCCACAAACCTTACCACACCAAATGTATATATCCATGCATAACCATCAGCTCTTCACTAAATCCTAGCTTTCACAAAAACAGATTTCGAAATATAAAAAGTGCACACAGGTGTGTCTGGATGAAAAGTCATTTCCAGATGCTTCGGTGTCTATATATGAAGTATGCTGATGTTAGCACCATTATCCATACTCATCCAAAAACCACCCTCACTATAACTGAAAAGCTAGTGAGCCTCTTAGGTTTCTTAGTAAATCACTTCTATAGGTTCTGAGGTTCATACATCTTCTAATATTCTGAGAAGTCATGATCAAAAATATCCCCCAGCAATCAATTAGCACATTCAAATTTCAATCACATTTTATTTCTTGAAATAAGAAAACTGTCAAAAATTCCTATGTGTGTATTCATGACGAAACTTCACCGCAATCCCTAATTCTTGCTCCAAAACACTATTAGCAATCAAAGTGCACAATTATAGACAATTTGTGCTCATTTAAACGCCCAAATCTAGATGCAAATAAGGAAATCCGCTTTCCAAAAACCAGCCCATAACACAAAATCACTCATTTCTATATACCTTGAAACATCCATTTTCCTTTGAGTCCCTCGACCACTCGAGTCCCAACAATTGGCTCGATGTATGGTAAGAAGCCTTCAACACATCAACACCATAAACCTTCCTTGCCACTGAAAAGTCCCAGGAATCCTTTGCCAAGTCATAACACGGTTCAAATGTAGTCACTCCTCCATGCACATAAGTGTACTTCAACTTGCAATTTCTCGAGCCAAGTGAATGATTAGCTGAAACCTTGTTAGCTGAATCGAGCAACAGGGTTCCGTCCAAAATGGTCCTGTTGTCGCCTCTGTGGTGAATGTAAGTCATCTTCAACGGTTTATCGGCAACCCTAACTGTGTTCATGAACTGAAACCGAAAATCCTGCTCCACAAACGCAGATAGAGAGAGATTATAACAACTTCGGCCTGTGTATGCGTATTTTCACAATATAAGAAACCTATCATTCTTTTGTTACCTGACAAACGACGGAGAACTGAAGATAATTTGGAATCTTACAATATAACAATCAGAAAAGGGAACGCAATAATAACCATTTCAACGTCAGCCAGTTATACGATTAAAGTTCTCTTTCAGTTTCCCAAGACAGATGAAATTGCTACGAAGACACGCTACCTCCTAACTCGCCCATGGGTTGCTATGGCAACCAAAAGGAAAATTATGTAATACTTTGCCATATGACCCGGAGAACAAGGAGGCCTTTACTCGATAGCGTTAGGCAAATAGGGAGTACCTTTTTGGGGACGTTGTAGTCGATGATGAAGAAGCCGGGTTTGTCGACCGCTAGAGTCAAGCCGTTTAAGCTGGGGCCGTTGGCGAAGGTGGCATCGGTCAATGAAGCTCGTAGCTTGACATCACCGGCATTGAAAGCGAATGCAGCGGCGGCAGCTGGGGCGCTGCTCTTCTCTGTTTCATATCTGCCCTTCAAAGAAGCCTTCATTTTGGGGGAGAAACGGAGAGAGACAGCAAAGGAGGAACAAACGGTGATGTCAAAACCTTCTAGCTGTTATTTATCCCAAATAAATAATTTTTAAAAAGTTCGAGCGGTTAGTTGGTCTAAGTCGTCCTTGGTCCATTCTGGGCACCAGAACCCACGGCCCACTCCTCCCCTCCACCGCTTCACGTTTGAATAGAAATACAATTAAAATAAATAAATAATTGTCTAATCTTTTTCCTCTTTTTTTTTTTTCACGCAAATAGCCAAATACCATAGTGTAAGGTTGAGACGAATAATTCTTAAAGTGTTTGAATTATCTTAGTTTATTCTCACTTGTTTTGGTGTGAATTTCCCTTTAACTACTTACAAAAAAAAAAAAAATCACTAAATGAGAATCACGCCCAGTGGATTATATTACATAACTTATATTTTTTTATTGGAATTACACGACTGTAGATAATTATATTCTCAATATTATAATGATAAAGCTCAATAATTATATACTCTGAAAATTTATATTATTTTTTTTCTTATCCTTTTCATTAATTACCTCTTCTATTTGCGAGGGTGAAAAAAAAAACACAAGGATTAAAGAATCCTGATCGAAGTCCTGGCAGTGTCCATATAGCT
Organism: Morella rubra; assembly: GCA_003952965.2. Taxonomy (NCBI): domain Eukaryota; kingdom Viridiplantae; phylum Streptophyta; class Magnoliopsida; order Fagales; family Myricaceae; genus Morella; species Morella rubra. The sequence continues at coordinate 30,113,316 of CM025851.1, forward strand.
TCTCTTCCGCAATAATAGCACATTTAAGTGCCGAGTTAGCCTTGAGGTCAGGCTTAATCCTTTGGAAGCCCATTCTTTGCTAAGTATGCAACATACTAAATTAAGTAGCAAATTGCAATGCTCAAATTGTTTTATCCAATATGCAGCTGGAACAAACCTAATCTATTCTTAAAAAAAGAGTAAATTTGTTGATTAGTCAAGGTGCTGTAAACTGTTCTGAACACTCGGTTAGAAAAAAAATTAAAATTAAATTGTACATTGCAAATAAGTTGGGGATTGATATAATTACTGTTATACCTTATTTTTGTTGAATCTCTTGTGATCTGTTCACATTAATTTTAAGTTAAATGGCCACGGAATTTAGCTCAAATAATGACAGTTAGGTAGGCACACAAAAAATAATGACAGTTAGGTAGAATATTGTGAATCATTAAGTCTAAATCCCTTAGAAACGTGACCACGATGTATAGTATATGGTCATTTTTATTTATTTTTTAAAATGTTACTCATAAATAACGGTTATTAGTCTGACAATAATTTTTTTTTTAATTTGAAGCTTACATTTTTATTGTCTTGGAAGTGTAACAGTAACTCAGGGACTAAATTAATAATATATATATATTGTCTTTTTTTTTTAATATATATTTACTTTGGGTACCAACCTATATCACCTGCCTAAAATCATGCATCAACCATGTCCTAGGTTTTGTACTTCACACTCTTGCTCTCGTATAGTAGTTTATGTTAGAATATATTGTATATTGGGGGTGTTTTTGTAGTTGTTTTTTATCCTGTCCTTTATAAAAGGACCTTTGCTTGTACATTTTGTAATTAAATTGATTCAATTCAATCTTTCATCGAACATTTCAACTGTTTACATCCATGAAAGCAAACAAATGCTGGCTTTGATTATGTTTTCATACTACGCGATTTTATGGTGATACGTATTGCTTCTTCTTAATAGGGAAACTTACTTAAAGAGGAGGTCATAGAATAAAAAACAAATTTTGAAATATGCACTAAAGTCTAGGTTAAAATCCTTTTTTTTCTTTGAATTAGATAATATAATTTAAGCAGCAAATTAAAAAAAAACCTCAATGGGTTTGTGAAATCCATGGATATTGGCAATGTTTGTTTAGTTGTTTAAAAAATGTTTTTTTTTAAATCGATATTTCTTTCAAATATAATTTTTTCCCCAAAGGTAATTTTCAATTTCAAATAAAAAAATTCTCATAATCATTAATGATGGAGCTAAATTTAACCGACCTATCACAAAGTCCATTGGGCTAAGAACCCGAGGGAGCTGCACATAAGGCCCAATGCTTGGGACAAGTTGAAAGGCTCAAATTCTTCTTCCTTTCTCCTACAAGCAAGGAAAATAAATTATGACTTGGGTCTTTCCCATATGGAGATTTCTCCGATGACTTTGTTAGTCATCATTTTTCTATATCTTTTGTTTACTAGTTCGATTCCGAGTGAGAGAGAGAGATTGCATATCGTTGCCCTCCCTTTTTTCCCCTTTTTATCCTTTTTATTCTCCTCATCTCTTGCTAGGCTTGGGCATAGTATCTTCATCCTTACTTCCTATTCATACAAGGGTGCTAGCCCATTCTTTTTCTTTGGAATGACGATTGCCCCTCCTCCTTTGGGCCTCCTCTGCCCCTCATTTATTGATTGGGGCCTATTTTTTTCCTTCTTTTCCCCATTGGCCCTAGGGAGGACGGTCTATGCTCGTTCATTAAATCACAAGATATTATTCTTTAGTATTTTTTTTTGTCAAGAAATCAGATGATTAATTCTTCCTAAGGACTCATTTTTCAGGCTTGAATTGACTTTCCATCAAGGAGGGTTGTCGGTCTTTTTCAAATGGCTAATTTGTAGTCAATGAAAACTTGTTTATATCGAGATGGGCCTTAAGCCTTTTCTATCTGCCCAGGGCCCACTCCCTTTCTTATTGGACCGTGGTAGCAATCATTTCTCAAGGCCGAAAAATCTATCCCCATCAATTAACATTGTTTTTCGTTACAAAACACACCAAACACTATAAAGCAATTACTCTCACAAGTTTTTTTGTTTCCTAAACATATTTTCACAAATTTTACATTTAAGAGAATATATTTCAAAAACTATCTTATTTTTGGTAGTGTTTGTAAATCAACGTTTTTTTTTTAAAATAAATTTTGAAAATATTGTAAAAAGTGAAGTAGATTAGAGTTTTATTAGATTTTGAGAAAAAAAAGTAAAAAAATAAGATTTTTATAGAAGTGAGTGAAAAAAGTGAAAAGAAAGATTATTTGAATAAATTTTTTATATTATTATATATAAATAGATAATTTGATAGGAAGATAAATGTTTTTGAAAATTTTATTATTATTATTACTTTTAACCAAAATTTTGAATCATTTATGCTTGAATTCAAAAAATTTGAATGGATAAAAAATTTATAATATTTTGGGTTTACAACTAAAAGTTTTTCGGGACTCAAAATAGGTATCAAAATTTGCTTTTAATCATTAAAAAAAAAATCAAAATTACAACCGAACATATGTATTTTCGGCTACGTGTCCTTTCTGCATCTAGTAGAGATTACATCATCTATCAACGTGATAATAATAATTATCATGATATATATCAACATCCTTTACGAAATTAGGGTCTTTCTATAATTTAGAGAGAGATAAACACGTATATTGATTATACAATAGAGTCTCACCATTTAATAATTAATACTGATAATATTAAATATTATAAAATTTATATATTTATGTACTTCTGAATTGGATAATCTAATAATGAATTATGATTTTTTATAATTTAAAAAGAGATAAATATATATATAAATTTTACAGTAAAGTACTATTATCTAATAATTAATACCGATAATATTAAATATTGTAGAACTTATATGTCTGTATGTACGTGAATTGTACCATCTAACTAGTAACAAATTAGAGTGAGCAGTAATTATTATCCTAGATATGCTCTCACTGAATACTTCCCGTCCAGAGGAAATTTTTTGAGACAATTCCCCTCTTCGCGCCAAACAACGGCTCGCACTCTAAATCCGGTTCGAGCCCTACTTCACCTTTATCTGTCTCCGTCTCTCGGTGGAGCTTCCCTTTCATAATCCAGCCCCAGCTCGTCTCTGTCCTTCCCTGTGAAACGAAGTGTTTAATCTGAGGTAAGTCTGTGTGCTTTTGATTTTTCGATAAATTTGACTTGTTTTCAGGACGACACAAGATCTGCATTGTAGGGGTTCAGGATTTCAGCTAAGGGTTAGATCTGCGTATCAACCACACATCTTTTTTTTTTTGGTTGTTGCACGAGTTATTGATATTAGGTTTATAGAATGCTCTAGATGTATTTGGACCTTCAGGGTTTCTATGGACGAAGATTTCTAGAAATTTTGAATTAAGACTGCGTTTGATTGGATAGATTGTAGAATGGAGGTCTCAATTCCAGCTCCACATTACTTTGCTGCACATGACGTTGCATTTGGAGTTAAAGTTTACTCATCAAGCCTCAAATTGTTCCAAAATTTTTCCACAGGAAAAGCAGTTTGCTAGAATTTCGAGTCGTATAAGCTTTTTATGCAAGCAACACTCCCTTAAGTTTTTTTTTTGGGGGGGGGGTTAAGTAATCCCTCAAGGATTGTTGTGCTAAAGAGCTTCTTATGATGTCAAATGCAAATGGATATTATGCAGAACTTGCTCATCTAAAGCTGAAATTGGATATTTACAATTTGGAATCTCTTAAATAAAGACACCCGTTGATTGTTAGATCAGATTTCCACCCCATTGAAAACTAGCATGTTGCAGAATGCATGAATCAAGTTAAGGACTTATATTATTTAATTATTGCCTATGTTTTTGAGTTCTACATTCATTTATTGTCCTTGCTACATGGAGGGGGATATCTTTAAGTATACAGTTTCTTGGTTCTGTTCCCTTTCTTTTAACCCTCAAGTTCTCCAATCTGGTCATAAATAATGACCAGTTACATTAGGTAAAGTTTGTCAAAATTGAAATGAACTGAAGATTCACTGAAGCATATGTAAGGCCCCAGTCCCACATGGAGTGGTAAGGAGATAGCCAAGTTTCACTTTGAATCCTTCTTAGGTGTGATTGGGGCTTTCGAGGGCGCTTTAAAATCAACATTGATTTGTCCTTTTGGAGTTGAAGAACATATATTGCTAGTATTTCCTTGGAGTGTTACAACATGGGACCATATGTACATATGGAGACCATGACTGCGAAATTTGTGATTCTACTTGTGTTTGTAGTGAACTCTGCATACAAAAAGCTAGATATCATTCAATAATGTCTTGCCTTCGTTAATACAGAAAGTTGTTTTATGTTCTGTCTGAGCTAGCATTTTTCTTTTTAGTCAGCCCATTACAATCGTTTGGCGCATTGTACTATTCCAGTCATATTGATACTGTGTGATGTTGCATTTTGCCTCTTTATGAGCGAGGTTGCTTATTGCTTCAGTGCAGCCATTTTAGATTGATAAATGAATGTCCCTGTAATGGTGCAGATTGTCCAAGTTTCATCTTCATCAAATGGAGCTAAGGAGTTGCAACCATGTGCACCTTATCCAGGCTGTTAAAGGAGGTTTGGTGACAAAAGTCCCCAATGTTACTCGTGGAAGGCCTGCTCTCACCCTCAAGAACATAAAAGACGTATATGAAGCTGCAGATGCCAAAAATCACAGTCTTTTTCCACCAGTATGTCCAACTGAAAGTTTGTCATTTGACAGTGATAGTTTTGAGGTCAAAAGGGCATGTCTAGATATGGTGGACAGAAGAACAATCAAAAGAGAGCTTAAAACTTTCGACTCATGTTGCAATGGCGGAGACAAAAGAATCAACTGTGACTTGGATGATTTAGGACTCAGCAGTATGACCCTAAAGCAACTCAAGGAGAGATGCAAAGCAAAGAAAAGGAAACGTCCAAGATGCATTGGATTGAGTACAGAAACTGCCCAAACTTCCTACTGTGTAAAACAAGAGGAAGAAGATCTTGATCTTAAGGAGCCTCTCAGTAGTTGGAGATCTAAAAAATCCAAGAATATGAAGGCAAAGCAAAAGTGCATGAAAGACCATGTGTCAACTTTATCCCAAGGTGCCAAGTCTCTTGTTAAAGCTGAACAGGTCTCAAATGATGAAGTTTTGCCACAATCTAGCAGTGATTTTCCTGCTATCAATGTCAAAGTTGAGGTTCCCAAACCTGATAGCTTAGATCACCAAAATCTCAGGTGTGTTGATGGTGAGCCTGCCTTGCTCTTTGAAGAGCCAGAGGGTTCTTGTCAAATGTTTTTTGGTGAACTACACATGACAGCTAATAAATGTGGTTCACAGACCCAGGACTCGCTTTCACCTAAAAAACGACTAAAATGTCGTGTTACTAATAACATTTGTCATGGGTATATGGAAACTACAGATCAAAATTCCTTCCAGATTGTACGGGCCTCAGTTGGGGATTCTATGAAGGTGAATAATCCAGAAACAATCAGTCCTCAGTGCTCAAATTTGCCAGTGCAAGTGCCAGAACCTGAGATCGTAGGATCTGCCCATGAAGTTCCCAGTGACATCTGCCCGGAGACCACTTCTTCAATGGGGAATCATAGTTGTCTTATTCTTGGTATCTCTCCAAGCAGTTCCCCTATGAATAGCAGGTTATTGCAGAATAACAATGATATTAAGGTTCCGACGGATGAAGTGATGCTGCAGTCTAGCAGGGATATGCGGCCGTCTATCAACATTGGAGTTGATCTTTCTGAGCCTGATTCCTCAGGTCACCAAAATTTTATGTCTATAGATGGTGATCCTTACTTGCTTTGTGATGAGCCAGAGGGTTCTTATGACAATGTATCTAATACCCCGTACGAAACCACTCGTGAATGTGTTTTGGAGAAGTGGGTGTCCATTTCATTGACAGAAGAACTGCCATATTCTGTTACTAACGAAGCTCGTTATGAGTATATAGAACTCACTGATCCCAAGTCTGTCCAGATTGCAAGGGTCTCAGGTCAGGCTTCTATGGAGGAAGATAATAGAGAAACAACCATTCACGAATGCTCAGATTTGGCTGTGCCAGTATCTGTGGGAGAATTGCATAACCATTCATCTCTGAGTGATGACTCCCCGGAAACCATTTCTTCAACAGCTGATCATAGTTCTCTTAGGTCTTGTATCTTTCAAAATAGATCTCCTATGAACCAAGTGTCATCACAGATTAACAATGATATTAATGGTCAAGTGCATTGTATGACCATTCATAAGAAGGCTCGGGGCGTGGAATTAGGTTACGGAGGTGATGGATATGCACCCGAGGAAAGCATTGCATCTAAGTTACCTTCTAATTTCAAAGACAGTGTGATAGCCACCTCTACTGATGATGATAGCTTGACCCCTGATTGGGATTCTGTTGAGGATGATTCGCCTAAAGCTGAAGTGAAGCAACTCCGAAAGTCTGCCTGTGCTAATGCAGACATAAACCTCTCAGCAGGAGTCGATCCCTTTGATGCTGCTGATGCGATTAGGACATCAGTTGGTTTTGGATATCTTCATCATTCAAACTCTCAGCATCCTCCTGAGAGGCTCTTTCCAACCAGAAAGGTATGTGAATATCATAAACTTTAGCTTGATTTACACGTTTTGATATTGTTTCTCATCAGGTGCTTTCACCTTCAGGCCATTTCTCCGACTTCTCAGGAAAGACTTCTTAAGGCTATGGATTCTATGCAGTCAACTGGCAATGAATATTACAGTAAGTGTCAAAGTATTGTTTTTGGATCTATGGAGCCATCATATTTACACCTACTGACGTGTCCTTCCTTAGAAGTGGTTGTGAATGACAAAGGATGCTGCGTTTGCCAGGGTGTTTCAGATATTATAATATAGAGTCTTATCAAATGATAGAAGATGAAAATTTGATAAATCCTATGAAAATATCGGATTGTAGAGTTTTCTAAATTAATCTCATATAAACTTGATTCAAAGAAAGACGAAGGAAAAAATTGTACAGAGAGAATAACATGGAGTTCATTGTACTGTTGTAGATGAAATACAGTTCAGTAAGGATTCTTGACTCTCATTTGAGGTTCTGTGGTTCAGAGTTGTAGCAACCTTTAATTTGTGGAATAGCATAACAATCTCATTGTTGCTAAAGAGCTGCAGCAAGTTTCCTTGAAACCCTATTGGATAGAAACTTTTCATATGTTTTACTTCAATTTAGAAAGGTTCTTTTAGTATCACATAGAACTCAATATGTCCTATCCTAACGTTTCTTTTTCAACTGTTTCAAAGGAAGATAATTACTGGATCCCAAGAAATAACTTTGGTTTTATTGTTTAAACTTCATTTTGTCATTTGGTGTAAATTCCGTTTTGTTTACTAAAGAATTTAATAATATGGTTTTCCATTTTATGTGTGGTGATGAAAAAAGCATTTTGAGATTCTCTGTGTACATTCACTTTTTAATTAACTTCCTTCTGTTCCATCATACAAGAATGTAGGGGGGAATCCTACTTCGGAAAGATTAAGTTTGATAGAGTTGAAGGGCATGATCTGGGGGGAGCTGAATTCAGTGTTAGCCCTCCACAAATTACTAGGAAAAAGAGGAATGTTAAGAGAGGCTTACCTCCGAAAGGTGTTCACAAGGTTCCTTATCTTTCTTGTGCTGTACCACCCCGTTTTAGCACTGGGTGTACCTCCATTGAAAGATGTACGCAGAGTGCTATTGAATTCTCACAGCAGCAGATGAAGGACTTTGAATTTCTTGCCACAAAACTTACAAAAGAGTTGCGATCCATGAAGGACATTCTGGAAGAGAGGTTGCTCCCTGAAGACTGTCCAGCTTCATCCTTGAAATATGACATGGATAGGGTGAGTTGCTATACACATGAAACTAGCTGTTTACCTTCTTTCTAGCAGGTAAAAGAGGCATGACACATTGACCTGGATCTTGAAGCTGGACAAAATTATTTCTGTGGCCCTTTTTTCAAAATTTTCAATGTCATAGAATTTTGGCTGCTGTACCGTTATTTTATAGTAACATAAATAAGGTGTACACCATGCTTCCTTGTATCTCACTTAAGCTGATTGACACCTACTTTGGTGTTGTGCAATGGTCTATATAGGTATGATTCTTCTTGGATTGTCTTAGTATTGTCTTGCTACATCGATCAAGCTTGACTTGTCATTTTTTCCTATGATCTTCTTACTGTTGTGTCTGGATCCTGGAGGTTTACAGTCCATAGTAGTTTACTGGTCTATTTGGGAGACTTTTTATTTGCGTCCTAGCACTCTTCTGTGATCTATCTATGACTGGGTCACTGTGAATCTGACCTTCATGTGTGTAGTGGTTGATTTAGTGATGCTGGGAAAGGTCAAACCTGTATTAGTTCCGTACAAGTTAAACTAGATCCATTATTGATGAATCAGATCTAACTTTGACAAAGCTGTTGGCGACTTTACATTGTGTTTTACCTCTTAGTTTTAATGATTGCATAATGCATTTGGCTCATTTGCTAATATCCTTACACGTCTTGATTAGCATGTTGGGTTGCATAGAGTATATAATCGTTGTATCGCTTACCTATCTCAAAATTTACAGCCTAAGTTTCAACGTGGTTTTAGGCAAAACTATTGTTTTCTTTTACGGTCTGTCCTTGAGCATATACAGATTTGTAGACAATTGTAAGTATGATAAAATGCATGCATGCACATAGATATCACTCTCCTTAAATGTTCCTTTTGTCGGCAGGCAAGAATGGCAACTAAGAATGCAGCAAGAGTTGAAGAAAGCACGAGGAGATGGATTTCCATGATGGCAAGGGATTGCAACCGCTTTTGTAAAATCATGGTGTGTTCCTCTTGTGCTTTTAAGGAATGAGTGAAAACGTCTTGTTTGGTCTTGATTTTGCTAACAAAAATGATTTATTAATTTATGGCTTTGTGGCAATTGTTAGATTTATTTCCTGTGATTGATTGCAGGCATTGACTAAGAAAGGTTCCGGTTCTTCAGGAATTGTAGTCCGGAAGAAATCTACTTTTGCTGGTGAAGTTTCAGTCGATCCATTGCAGAGATTGGCTGAGACAGGTGCTGCTTCTTCAGCAAATGTACTCTCCAAGGAGAGGAAGAAAATTACTTTTGCTGATGAAGCCGGAGGGAAGCTGTGCCACGTCAGGGTTTTTGAGGAGGACGTGGCATCTTTGTCGGAATCAAATACTGAAAAGCACGAACCGCTGGTTAATTAACTTTGAGATACCTGTTTTTTGTATAGTTGCATTTTTTGGCATCTCATCAAGTAATCCACAGAAGTAGAGAGAAAGGCCTGTCCTGGAGGATTACCGTATATATACTGTTGTACACTATTGACCTTCTGCTCCCGCTATAGACTTACTCCTTTAGTCCATTTACATATTTTTATTTATTGTATTGTACGGAAAAGAACTAGTGATTTGTGGCAGGTGAATTTATCTGCACATTGAAGACCTAAGGCCTCATTCCCTTTCTATTGAAATATACACAAAAGCTGCCTGCTTAACCTTATCATCCTCTATGATTTGTGCCCATTGTATCTATAAGAGGGGAGGCAGGAGATATTTCACAGTACCCTTTTGGTAATAGAATTAGCCATGCATTAAGTGCATTTTGCTAGGGATATCCCACTAAATTGTTAATTGCACCATGTCATCTTTCCTAATTAGGTTAGTCTACCCAAAGAATTTAAATATTTAGTATTTGTAACCATCAAAAGAAAGCACTAGTCACATGATTTGACTTCAAAAAGATTAGTCAAGTTTGCATTTGAAGCTCTTTAGATTATTATAAATTTTAGTTTAACTTAATAAGGTCCTAATATGAGACTTGATCTTTATAAAATTAGTCTCTTATTTTTTCTCTTCTCTCACTCTACCTGGAATTTGAGGTATCACAGTCTGTCGATTTACAAGTCGAGCCAATAACAAAATGCAATTGATATAAGATATGCGAGCTACCACTCGGAAATCTTTCCATACCCAAAAGCCCAGCCAATAACAAAATGCAATTGATATAAGATATGTGAGCTACCACTCGGAAACGGGAAATCTTTCCATACCCAAAAGCCCAGCTAAATACGTTACAAAAAATTACATACTACTTATGAATCATATTCTCAAGCATCAAGCAAAAAAAAAAAAAAAAATCATATGTCTAACTCTCAAGCCAAATAATAGCTGAAACCAAGAATTAAATAATATCATATACACACCACACCAACACGATATATGATAACAAACGATAAGTAAAACGATTTCATTCTTTACTTTTAACAAGCTTCAAATCCAGAAGCTTTGCTCGACCCTCCGTGTATCAACGAAACAAGACCTCCCAATATTCCAGAACGCTCTCCACATAACCCGGTATAAACCCTAGCGTTCAAAAATAAAAACACTGCAAGAAGCTCTCCAATCCATTAGTTTCAAAAATCTGCTCTCCATATCATCTCCAGCATCTACCTCCTAATCATAAGGTACGGTCCTCCATCGCTTCCACCCACCGAAGCATCTCCGTCACCTACCCGAACACCGTACACGGTATCATGAACGCTCTCGCCTCATGCGTCGATTCGCTTCTCAGAGCATGACCACGACTACGAGCCTTCTTTGCGGTTTGTATCTCGTTCTTTATGGAGGAAGACATCAGGGTTTCGCTCTCCCTGTCTGCCTCGCCTTCGCTGCAAAACCAGCCACCGACCCTAATACTCGTACCGATCTGTTCGTTTTTCTTCCTTTGAGATTCTTTCTTCCTGGTGTGATCCGCTGATGAGCCAGTGCTGCAGCCGATAGATATGATCTTTGATGACTCTCTGCGTTTATGAAGGGGGTGTTCAGGTGTTGACGGTGGGGCAGGGAGGTTGGGGTAGACGGTGTCCAGTGCTTTGGGGTTAATCGGGCACAGTGGATAACTTGCCGGCGATGGAATTTCCGGGAAAGTAGAAGGATCTTTTGAACGGCAGAATTGGAACGAAGTCATGGCACGAGCAAATCTAAGCTTGAGATGTTCGGCCATGTCTGAAATGACTTCACTTTCACGAGTGTCTGAGATTTAAAGGTTGAGTGTATATATAATACATATATAGAGAGAGAGAGGCAGAATCAGGACCGCCCATGAAAGTTAGCACAAAACCAATCTCCATGAATATACTATCGTCAAATGTGTATATATATATATATAACACCTCATCAAATATCGATTAAGTGTTGGTGAAAAAGAGGAAGTGAAACAATTCATAATCTTTCCAACAAATAAATTATAAATGATGATACAGCCGCAAAAGCTTCTGGTAATTCGCACAAGTTAAGCTTCTGATTTGGTCCATCTTGCTCTTCATGCTTTTCATGGGTCAGGCGTGCAGTCCTTGAATCAGACTGAATTTGGCTGCAGCCCAAATGCTTTTATAATCTCACAGTTGAAGTCAAAGAAAAAAAAAACACGTGTCACAAAAATTGTAGGAAGGAGTGCAAAGATAGACACATTTGTCTGTGCAGACCATAGTTTGGGATCTAAATTTCAAAATATATAATACATAGAAAAAAAATCTGGCTTTTCTTGTACTAACCTTTTTCGAAGTTTGTAAGTAAGTCTACTCCGTGTGGGCAATGCAAAATGAGTAGCCATTAGGAGTCCATGCATAAGGATGACTATTACTCACTAAAATATAATTTCTTTTTATTTCGGTTTCATTCCAGTATTTAAGGCTTAAATGCATTCCATATTCTTGTGATAGGCTTAAGTTGCAGATATGCCCATCAAGTAAAAAAAGTTGTTTTAATACCCCTAGGGTAATATTTCTATAACAAAATACCCCTCTGTCCATGTCTTGTTTAAAAAACTAATGGAAAGTGGTGACGTGATATTCCTTAAAACGTTTATACGAATAAAAACACGTCACGTGTTATTTAAATCCACTTTCGTCACGCCATATGCCTAATCAACTCAAATGCCACACCACAAAAATTTTTGAGTTTGACTTTTTATTGTGATTTGTAAAAAGTTATGAAAAAGTTGAAAAATGTTTGATTGAAAAATGATTTTTATTGGATTTGTTAAAAATTAAGGCGAACAATATTTGATGTAATTTTTTTTAATGAAAGAGAAGTTACAATTTGTGTAAAAAATTTTAAAATATTTTCTTTGAAAATATTCTATATTCAAACATCACCTAGCATGAAATCTTCAAAGTATTGAACATACAATCCAACTTCCACATTAAAAATTTGAATCAATAGATATGATGATGTGGCATCATACCATTGGTTGTATACGGATGTAGAAATAACCTATTTCATCTATGGGTTGTTCTCAATTAGGTGGTGGACAGGTAATTCTTAATCTAAGGCAACTAGATATGTGCGAATTTGGCTGCAGCCCAAATGCTTTTATAATCTCACAGTTGAAGTCTCGCACGTCTGTGCAGACCGATCGGGCTTTTCTTGTAAGAAGAGCTACTCCGTGTTGCAAAATGCCATTAGAAAATCCTCTCCCTTCCCTTAAATGCATTCCATATTCTTGTGATAGGCTTAAGTTGCAGATATGCCCATCAAGTAAAAAAAGTTGTTTTAATACCCCTAGGGTAATATTTCTATAACAAAATACCCCTCTGTCCATGTCTTGTTTAAAAAACTAATGGAAAGTGGTGACGTGAGTTTCGAATAAAAACACAAAATCACCGTGCTCCTATCAACTCAAATGCCATCCAAAAAGTCCAATTTGTGTAAAAAATTTTAAAATATTTTCTTTGAAAATATTCTATATTCAAACATCACCTAGCATGAAATCTTCAAAGTATTGAACATACAATCCAACTTCCACATTAAAAATTTGAATCAATAGATATGATGATGTGGCATCATACCATTGGTTGTATACGGATGTAGAAATAACCTATTTCATCTATGGGTTGTTCTCAATTAGGTGGTGGACAGGTAATTCTTAATCTAAGGCAACTAGATATGTGCGCCAAAACCGTGCTCGCACGAGACCGACGGGCAAGGAGCACCTTTGGCAAGAAAATCCTCTCCCTCCCCTCCTTTTCATTACCAATTCTCATTTGGCACCAGTTTCACACAAAATCACCTGCTCTATCCAACCATCCAAAATCCACCTTTAGGGCAGAAAAGGAGAGGTTTCCATTCTCTGAGAGTATTACCTTTTTCTCTTTCCCCCCAACTCTTTCATAAAGTTTATATACAGTTAGATGGTTTTCCAGTCCCATGAGGAAACTGTGTCCTAATATCCACAAGGAAGATGGTCTGGACACCGTCCTCGAGGTGCCTATACCTGAGGAGATGTTTACCAACATGGGCAGCAATGCCGCCGTTCGTTGGCAAAATTTGCGTGCTTTGATGAGAGCTCAGAGTGCAGATGAGACATTTGCGGCTGCATCGAAGAATGAGTTTATGGCGTTGCTAAAGCTTGTTGGTTCTCCTCTCATCCCCTTTCAGGTCCATCCGGGCCAGCCGCTGATCCGCCCCATCAAAGATTGTTCTATTGTAAGCACAAACTACTCTTCTTCCTTTCAAGACCACAAATATTTTCGTCCCGACGAATTACCGCATTGTCATTTACTTCCTGAAGTATAATCAATTTCAGGGCTTCGAAGAGAATCGAAAGTATTCTTATACGTTTCGCCACCTTCCCCTATTAAATGTCATACCATCTACATCAATGCTAGCTACGTGATCTCTTAAAAGGCATTTGTTTATGTTTGGTTATGTTTGAAGCCTTATGTTGCAGTCTGTCCTCTTAACTCCTTCAGAAATTGGTACCACCGGACATTGTTATTCACGTACAAGATCGTTTACTGATCCAAAAATGTGATACCCATTTTCTTTTTGGTCACTAGTATTTTCGATGTTGAACTGAAAACACCTTCAATCAAATAGCGCATGGTGGTAGGACTGCCGGAAGAAGAAGAAAAACCGCAACCTCAATGGATTCTTTAGTTTCTTAAATGGATTCTTTAGTTTCTTAAATGGATTCTTTAGGTGGTTGTTTTCGAATGTTTCCAATAGGTGTTTCCTGTTTCATTTTTTCGGTTGATTAAGCCCAATATATATGGAAGAATTTTCTAAATTCACAGAAGTTCACATGATTACAACACACAGACCAAACTCCACAAAGACCCGGAGTAGTGGAACGTATCATGATATAGCTAACACATGATTTGGTTTCTGAACAGGAAGCTTCTACTGCCAAATACATAGTACAACAGTATGTAGCAGCAACTGGAGGACAAGCAGCACTAAATTCAGTGAACAGCATGTATGCTGTGGGACAGGTGAAGATGCTGGGGTCAGAAATGAACCACCGTAACGATGATGGCGCGCGTGCCAAAGGCAATTGTGAGGTTGGTGGATTCGTACTATGGCAGAAGAATCCGGAATTGTGGTACTTCGAATTGGTTGTTTCCGGTTTCAAGGTCAGTGCAGGCAGCGATGGCAAGGTGGCCTGGAACCAGTCGTCCTCTCAACCTTGTCACGCAAACAAAGGCCCTCCAAGGCCCCTCCGCCGGTTCTTCCAGGTATATAAGAAGTAAGAAAATAGAAGGGAAGAAAGAAACAATTACAGCTGAACTTCTCATCTTCCTGATTAAATTCCCATAAGGATCTCAATGTCTCATAGATCAGTTCCATAGGTTATAACTTATTAGCTGTCATGTCGTACATGTAATATGTGCTTCTTCGCCTTTTACGTACACGCGTCCATTAATTTACTTTATGATCTCAATAGGGATTGGATCCCAGGAGCACGGCGAACTTATTCCTAGAAGCCTTATGCATTGGAGAGAAAACCGTCAACGACGAGGAATGTTTCATTCTCAAGCTTGAAACAGCCCCTTGTATCCTCAAAGCACAAAGTACATCAAACACGGAAATCGTCCACCATAGAATATGGGGCTATTTCAGCCAACGCACAGGGCTTCTTGTCCAATTCGAGGACACGAAACTGGTGCGAATGAAGTCTATCAAGGGGAACGACAGTGTGTTTTGGGAAACAAGCATGGAATCATTCATGCAGGATTACAGATACATCGATGGGATCAACATAGCACATGGTGGTAGGACTGCTACGACACTGTATAGGTATGGGGAGGCGTACAATCAGAAAAGGAAGATCGAGGAGACGTGGAGAATTGAAGAAGTGGATTTCAACATTTGTGGTTTGTCCATGGATTGCTTTTTGCCTCCTGCTGAGATCAAGAGGGAGCAACAAGCTGATGGAGAGCAAGGAGTTGCAGAGAGCTAGTATGTTTATCTTTCGAATTCCTAGTTAAAGAAGAATATTTCGTGTACATATAGGTGGTCTGCGAATCCCTTTTTCTCTCTCTTTCTTTTCTTTGATGTTGTGGTTATTTAACAGAAGTTAGTGAGGATGGAGCTTAAACTGATACATATGAAGCGAAATAGGCCTTAAGATTATGTAATTTCTCCTTAGTTTTCCTTTATGATGACTCGTGGAATATATAAAGCAAAATTACTGTAATAGCTATCGGTTTTATTTAAAAAAATGAAAGAAAATTTAAAAATCATTGTCTAGGTAACACCTATTCATAAAAACAAAAACAAAAATGAGTCGGAATACTCAATAATTAGCAATACATAAAATATATAATTAGAATAAATCTTCTTTTAAAACATATTTAAAACCTACTTACATTTTCACGCAAACTGTAAACAAAACTTGAAAACCGTATCTTTATACTTTTAGTGGCCAACACTCAATATATGGTCAAGCTAATGTTTGCAAAATTACTCTCTCTTCGTCACATTTCTGTCTAGATTTTTAACGAAATTGACAACGTGGCATGCTTAATGTCAATATATGGTCATATGGCAAGTCACTATCTTAAAAATAAATAAAAAAATTATAATCTCTTTTATGATTTAATATATTTTTTAAAATTTAATTTATGACTTTTGCTACTTTTATTTTTTTAATTTAATTTATTATTATAATTATAATTTTTATTAATATTTAAGACATGCGGCATACCACATGACTATATATTAACACATGACGTTTCACATCATCAATTTCATTAGAAATTTAGATGACTGAGAATTGAGTGATATTGCCACAAACTAAGGTAGTGATTTGTCAATTTTAAAAACTCAGTAATTTTTAAATTTCCTAAAAACGAATACCTGATCCTCAATTTTTCTTAGTTCTCATGTTTCACTTTTTTTACGGAAAAAAAACAGGACATGAAAAGAAATGAATAGTCTTGACATGCTTTCCCACTTTAGAAATCTGGAAATCATCTTATTTTGCCAATTTTCTCAAGGTGGGCTGGGCTCAGTAAAACAGGCCCTAAGAGAGGCCTTGTGGCGCCCAACATGGGGATTGAGGTATACCGTCAGACCCAAAGAGGTTTTTGTAGGTACCCTCCCCAAAATGCGCCGTTTTAAACACCAAGAACGGGAATCCACTGGTGCTTTCGCTCGCAGGTCTTAAAACCCTAATTCCTCTAAACCCCTATTTAAATGCCCATAGCCTTCCTACTTCTCCACCTCGCCGTCTGTCTCATTCTTTTGTGTAAAACCCTAATTTTTCTTCCGTCCTGCTCCACATTTCCTCACTCCTATGAACCTCGAACCTTTCTTTTCTTCTTTGGCATCTGAAACGTTTTCTTCGGATCAGAACGGCGATTTAATCCTTGAAATTGTATTTCTTTTTATGGGTTTCGTGCATCTGTTTTACCCTCCCCTGATGTGGCAATTCTAATGCTGCGAGGAGATATAACGGATGCGGAGGGCGAAAGGTAGGCCTACCTGCCCATGCATACTTTTGAGTCTTTTGCCTTGGTGTCAAATTAGTTTTCACCTTATGTAAATGGAGCAATATCCTACTAGAAATGGCGATGATGAATATCACGAAAACGCTTATTGATATACTGATACACTATGCTGTCAACAACTCGCTTTCTGACGCCATTGAGTTCTCAGCTTAATATGTTTTCTTTGTTATTTTTCAACATTTCATTGGGAATTATATTGAGTTTTTAGAACCCAAATCCATGGGACGGCAAATGATGAAAAAATCTTATCCTACAGACTGAACTAAATGTAGACTACAACTCCGCTTATTATCTGATGCCTCCCTTGTGTCTTGACCAGCATTTTCCCTTTCATTTCTTTCTCCTGTTGTATTTCTTCTCCTTCTGTTAGTTTTCCAAACACGTCTGTACGCTTAAACTTTTTTAAATGGATTTGACGATATCTGTGTTTTGAGTCATAAGACAATTGAAAATTTGTTGAACTTGGCACTGCTTCAAATATACACTCAATGATGAGAAAAAGCAGACGGGCGGTCAGAACTGATGCCATGTAGATTGTCTGCAAGTTCCACTTATGGAATATATCTGAGACGCTGATTGATAATACATGCATTACTTGCAATCTGGGTCAATTTTCTGTATTCCCCTTGGAATGTTTTAGCGGTATAGTTGTCCATTCTTTCATAGTTATATCATAAGTGACGCCTTGCATTTCTAACACATTCCCACTGCCATGATGATGTGGCTTAAATATGTCTGGACATATGAGACTTGTCTATGATTTTATAAGCAATCTTCTGAGCAGAATCCCACATGCTTGTTCAATACTGTATACGTTTGTCAATTTCATGCTCTCTTCTTTTCTTTCCACACTTTTTTATGCTCCATTACTGTCCATATCCACAACTAGTTGGGATTTTATTTAAATTTACTTGTGGCAAGTGATGAATTTGATCTTATCCTACACACTGATGAAATGTGTTGACTACAACTCCGCTTATTATCTGATGCCACTATGGTCTGATAATTGTCAATAAATGAGACTGTAACTACAAGGGTCATGCTCTTTTCTTATACTGGCTAATTGTATGCTTTTTAATTTCTTGACTTCTTTGCTTTCTTTTCCCCTTAAAATTTCATTGGCCCTCCGTTTGTTTTAAGAATATTATTATGTTTTTGTTTTGGTCTTCAAGCTATATAGTAGTATGATTTTTAACTCTGCAGCTTGTGCGAAGCTAGAGTAATTTCTTTTGGCTCTGGCCTTCATGCTTTTGGCATTTCTGCTGACGAACTGTTAAGATAATGAGATCTATTTGTCTCCATGTTACCTTGACTGGGTGTTGAGCACATTTCCTGAACTTCAGGATTGCGTGGACAGGACGGGCTCCCTTGCTCATTAATAGTTTTTGTCTTTTATCCAGCCTGTTGCGTGAAGAGCTTGTAAAAGGACCTAATTAATGGAGCACTTTTTTAATTGTAGCAAGGTCTTAATCAGTGTTTGCTATATTTTACTGTGCTCTTTTACCTGTGTTCTATGTATAAATTAATGCTCTCATAAGTTTAGTCATGCCATTGAAAAGATGCTCTTCAATTGCTTGTGTCTGTTGCTGCCTGGTTGTGAGATCTCGAATAGCAATGGTAGTTTCCTGCTCAGTCATTCGTAGTTTGGATATATGAAGACAGGTCTGTTGTCTCTGTTGCTTGGTGAAATCTTAATAGCAAATGGAAGTTCCCTACTGTCAGTTGAGATATATGAAGATGGGGGGTCTGTGGTTATTCCATCATGCGCTTCCTAAGCAACGGGGCAGTAGGCACTCAGGTCATCTCTACTTGGGCCCAGCTGGCATCCTTAACCATTGGGGCAAACGGTGGTAGCATCCCAGCCGTTGAGGGGGCACCTCTGTAAAGTGGTTAAGAGAGGCTTGCAGCACTAGGTGAATGTGCAGAACTGCACGCGTTCTTTCTAAGCTTGGTTCTACTAGTAAACTTCTGCGACATTTCCCCAAGGCGTCATGGGCTGTCGGAAGTATTGATTCATTTGTTATGGCCTGCGTCCATTCTTATGGTCCCCAATCTGGGGGCGGAATCGCTCGTCACGCAGATTAGAGTTTTTTAACAAGCATTCGTCATACTGTGGCGGCAAATCTGTGTTTGCTTTCGTCGGAAGTGAGTGGCATTGGAAAAACTGAAAAAGAAAAATGTAATAATTTGTAAGAGCTTACAATTTTCAAGCAAGGAGCTACTGCAGGGGGGCTGATGGTAGTTGGAGGGTATAAAAATGAAAAAAAATTTGTTCTGTTTTGTCTCAGAAATAAGAGGAAAGAACTTCGTGTTTACTGTTGTATGAAATGAAACAAAACGTTTGAAAAAGCCAGCAAATCTGGCTCCTCGTTTCGTGAGAGAATTGGAAAGTAGTACGCTGATTAGATTAAATACTTGTTGTTAGTGGTTAAGTGATTCAACCGGATAACTATATGAATAGATGATAAGGTCCCAGCAAAAAAATAAAAATAGAAAATAGAAAATGGGGTGACTGTATCACGCGGATCATATCCACAAAACGCCAAGCAACTGGGTCAAAACCAGTCATGAGAATGGTCGTTTACTGATAATCCCGCGTCCAGCCGGATGTCCGGTCCCACCAAGCGACTTGAAATCCGACCGACCACTTCGTTTGGTCCCGTGTCGGAACCCAACCCTTACCAAACAAAATAAGTCTCATTCAGTCTCCACTCCTCGCCTGTTCTTTCCCCGGCTAGTCTATAAAGTGCAGCTCTGAGCACTACTGCTTCAATAATTAATTTGAAGACGAGATGAGGACGAATGACGTCGTTCCACCGACGATAATACGGGTTCCTTCACAAAACACGACGGCGAAGAAAGAGCGCTCGGAAGCTGGGCTACACGGGAGGTCGCGGCCGTACAAGTTCTGGGCCTTGGCGGCGATTCTTCTCCTAGCTTTCTGGTCCATGTTCACTGGTTCCGTCACTCTCAAATGGTCTGCCGGTGGCCTCACCCGCTTCACCGATGGCTTTGACTCACTGATCCTGGAGGATTTTGATATTCTGGTACCTACCTTGAGTTCTCCTGTCCGTCTTTCTCTCTGTTTTCCGGTATTATAGATATTTGCATATATGACTTTTGTTGCTTTCGATTATGCTTTTTTGGGGATAGGAAGTGGAGGAGAGAGAGAAAGTGGTGAGGTACATGTGGGATGTGTACACGCAGAGCAAGGGTACTAGACTGCCTAAGTTTTGGCAGGAGGCTTTTGAAGCTGCTTACGAGCATTTGGTTAGTGATGTTCCCGGCGTCCGAGACGCTGCTGTTACGGAAATTGCGAAGTTGTCCGTGCTTTCTGTCAGTCTCGATCCGCTTCCTGGTCACTCAAAGGTTAGCAACCTGTCTTCTTCCTCTTCTTCAGTTGTGCTACATACTATTCCTTCTTCAGTTGTTAAGCAAAACAGAGTGCCAAGGGTTATAAGTTTAGAGCACAATTTTCGCTTACTGAAGCCATTAGCGTGTATTTCTGTTCCTAGTTTACTTGTTTCTGCCATGTCTGAGGAATTGAAATTCCGGCTACTGCAGTGGCTGGCGATCAAAGTCTTGCCAAAAATCAGAATTTTACAGGACTAGTAAATCATATGGCATTGTTACGACTCCAATTTAACTACGAGAAATTAAAAACTACCAAAACTCGTTCACAATTAGTTTCT
Organism: Morella rubra; assembly: GCA_003952965.2. Taxonomy (NCBI): domain Eukaryota; kingdom Viridiplantae; phylum Streptophyta; class Magnoliopsida; order Fagales; family Myricaceae; genus Morella; species Morella rubra. The sequence goes on from CM025851.1 coordinate 30,133,859, forward strand.
CGCAGCTTTTTGAGAAAAACCCAAATTAAATTAGCGCTTTCTTTGATCACAATATACTATGTCGGCAATAGCATTTTCAAAGCCTACTTGAAATGGTCTGTAGGGATAGTCCTGAAGTCTCACAGTAGAAAAGTGGATCCCTATTTCGTCCTAGTTTGACTTGTCCGACAGTCGGTTTTGTTTGTTATGGGGCAAGCTCATGCCCATTGTAAATAAAATAAACATAATGCTCCTAAAAGTCAAAGTCTGATACTACATCCATTGTTGTATTTCACCTAATTTTTTGTATATATTTTACGATATTTGTTTTCCTTTTTCCACTGCTTTATATTGCTTTTGTTAGGGACAGTTGTTAGTGTGGTCTTGTGAATTATTTCAATTGTTTGGAATTTACCCCATTTTCATCATGCTTAATTTTCTCCAATGTCTAGTAAAGGATGCTAATTCTTGGTTAAAATGGATGAACTGCTGTAGATCCCATTGCTTTGAGTTTCTGTCTGAAACAGATGCTCTCATGTCAACGCGTTTTTGTGTTATTTTGGTGTCCAGAGTGCTAGACGATTAAGAAAGAGCCCTAAGCAAGCAGAAAAAGGAAAGGATGCAATCACACTTGACGGCAGCCAATAACTGGAGTCCTTCGTTTCTCTACCCTCTTTGCTGTCTGTTCCTTCTTAAGGTGGCAGGAGACTGATGGGGTGGAGTAATTCAAGTATCAGAAAAAATAACAGTTGCATAAAATGCTCATGATATTCTTCACTGTTCTGTATAACAATCTTAGCTCCACCATTTGTGGAACCAGCCTACCATCCTCTAGCTTAAGGACCTCCGATACAACCAAGAAGTTTGTATAGGATCGCTTTTTCCAATAAGCCCATGCAACTGTGGGTTTAATAACTTGTATAATGTTGGATGGTATTGGGATGAGTTCCTGTGATGGTTTCGGCTGTGTGTTATAGAAAACCAGAAGATGCAGAAATAAAAGATGAGTTTCCCACTGCTCTAGTGCAGGAAATATATATTTGGTCATGCAATCATGCTGCTTGTTTTTTCTTCCCCCTTTTCTGATCGAAAATTGAATCACAGGCTTCACCTTTCACACCACATGTACATTCGCTCTAACCTAACTATAAATCGGGAAAAATTGAAAGGAAATAGGTGTGGAAGCATTAGCATAGAAAGTACGAGAAAAATTGTGTCCCTGCAGTTTGATGATTCTTAGCGTGAGGGGATCGAGGTTGCTGTGAACAGGATCCTTTGAAGACTCATTTAGAATTGCTTTTTTTTTTATTTTTTTCTGTTTGGTGACAGGGGAGCGGGCACAACCAGAGTAACAATTTCTCTCTGGATATAACTATAGGAGCACTCCCTTTTTGTAGAATATCCGGTTTAAGTTATAACTACTGTCTACTAAGTGAGCTCTCGTCACCACAGCATCTTTAGGATCACTAGTCAGTCTTAACTTATTTCTATCCAGATTCCAGCAAGTCTAAAGTCAAGCTTTACTTTTACACTTTAAAGCTAGTAAATTAATGGGCAGTACCAATTGAGCTACAGTTGTGCTGGCAATTGAAGAAAATTGCTTTTGTAAAAGTGGGTTAACTGGATCGGGAACTCTTATTGCTAACTGAGCGTCGGTGTTCCTTTGCTGGGATTGCAAACACAAGTAGCTGGAAACTAATAATTTCTGACTAGTGGTGTTGGTATGAAAGAATGGCAAGGATCGTTCCTTATTGGTTGGCGAAAGATGCTGCGAATTTATAAATTGGGCCACCAAGCAATACAGATATCTCTCTCTATATCCCTCTAAGTCTCCATCTTGCCCATTGGGAAATCGAAGTTCAAACTTACAAAATTTAATACATAAAATCATCTCATATTGGAAATAATCGCCAACAAATCCATATTCCACGTGAAGACAATCATTCGAATCCTACAAAAATCATATCCAAGTTGATTAACATTTTCATACTTTGGGTAGTCAAAGCTGAAAGGCTACCAACCCGTAGAAGAGAAGATGTATATGAATATCTTCTTCTTCTATTTTTTTTATCAGATGTATATGAATATCTATTTGGCAGAATAAAGTGCTCTAAACTTGGACATAACGTGGACCCACATATAAAGAAGAGAAATTGACAGCTTTTAATTGGGAGGTAGAGTAGTATCAGAGTTGGAACTAACATATCTACTTTGATACCATATCAATATCCAAGTAAAAGAAAAAAAAAATAAATAAATTCAGTTATATAAAATGTTCAATAATTTATGTTTGAGGATGTATCGAAATCTCACCTCATTAACTGAAACAGTGGTAAGGAGTTGAATAGGATTGAACATGCTTTGATATTATGTTTCAATCAACATGTGTTCCAAAAAATTAAAGTGATAGGAAGGGATGGATACAATTATTTAATTTACATTTCTATCATTAATTCTTAGGCTATTTGAAATTTTCTTTCAAATGAAATAATTCTCACTTGACTTTTTCCTTTCTCCTGGGCTATAAAAACTGGTTTTTGACTTAGCTGTATGTTTTTTCACAAAATCTTTTTAATATCCCTTTTTTTAAAAAAAAAGCTAAAAAAAAAAAAGCTGATAGCTGTCACCAGTGTTATCCCCCACAATATCGAAAAGGTCAGCAAATCGCATTCAGTTGCACATTTTACTCTGTGATGCGAACACTCTTCCTTAGTTGTTTTGCTTTCAACAAAGTGCATTATTCAGGAAAACCTAGAAGAACTTAAGTCTACCGCGGGATATTGGTTTACACATGGGGGAGGAGCTTTGCTGGCAAAAAACAGAAAAGAAAAGAAAATGTCAGCAAATGAGAATCGTGTCCTTCGCCCCAAGTGCTGCAAAAAACAAATGCGATTCAAGTCGTTTTAAGACTTTTAGGCAAAAATGCTGCTTCAACTCTGTGATGCGAACGTCCCCAAGTAGTTGAAACGTTCAATCTTATTCAAAAATGCGGTGCGGTAACCGATCGATGACACAAGGTCTGCTTTTTTTTGAAACTTACCAGAAGATCGCCAACCTCTGTGCTAAAAACACATGCAAGATTTTCAATGGGCTGGTTACGCACCACTAAAGCGCTGCTCCTTCTCTTCGATTTCCCTTTTGGCATGCGGCAGCCTCTTTTTCTCTATTGTGCGGCACCCATTTTCTGTTCTTTTTGTTATATAGTGCGGCAACTAAAGCTGCCCTACAAAAGACGCGCCCACATGGGCTTTAAAAGTACTCATGGGCTGGACGCCCATAAAACAACGCTTGGGTGCTGCAACTCCATAGGCACATCTTTTACCCACTGCAATTGCTTAAATTATTAATGATCCACTTTCAAATAGCTTCTTATATTTAAATATTTCCTCTTTTGACAATTTATGGTCGATTAACTATATTTTTCCTTGTGTCTATTTATGATCCCGACACTTGTGGTCGGATCGACTACTTAGTATATTAATAGATAAACTACAATTACCTAGAAAAAGAAAAAAAGAAAAAAAAAAAAAAAGAGAAGATAGGGAAAATTTCTCTGCAACTTTGGCGAGAAAAATGATCATTAAGAATTAACCGGATTCTTGCTACATCCAAAGTAGATTATGAGACGCGTCCAGCAAAAGAAAGAGAGGAGAAAGCTAACAAAATTTTTTTAAAAAAAGGACGTGAATCAAGGTGACCTTGATTTAAGTAAGATTACACCTCACTCAGGCTGCTGTGTGAGAAAAACAAGGCGAACCCTCCTCAATCTTTTAACAAAACCGCTTGAGCAGATAATAATAGTACTGCTTTGCTGCTTTCGCTCTATAGAGGAAAAGAAAACTCCTAATGTCAAAACCATTTACAAACAGTTAAGCAAAAATGGATATACAACTGGCTCCACAACCTCACCTAATCTTCAACACCCTGGATCTCACCCATCATGATCCGGTTACTGACAACGTTAAATCCCAAAACAGCGGGGCTAACCTTCTTTCCTTTCTTCCCCTTCTTCTTTCCTCCCCCTTTTGAGGAACCATCAGAGCCCATCGTGGCATCTCGGCCAATGTCACCAATTCCCGCATTGCCAGAATTCACACCAACGGCACTGAATCCAGTGACCTTCTGATCGTTCCGACTTTGAAAGGCAATTTCAAGGACATCCGCTGGTAGCAACTCCTTGTAGTTGAGGAATTTGTCAATGAAATCGTGATCAGGATCAAATGATCCAAGGTTCTCTGTCAGAAATATCTCAGCCTCTGATCTGGACTGCTTCAAGCAAAATTCAAGAAAGCTTGTATCTAGCAAGAACGAATAGAACAATGGCAATCTCATTAGGTAAAACTAATAGATCAATTAACTTCTAAGCTTGAGTTCTATTACAACTAAGATTACTAGGCAATGGCGTGTGGTACTAAGATATGGCAAGAGGAACGGAACCAGGCTAATCGTATTTCAGCTATAAGTAGGGCATTGGAAACTTTTGTTCTGACAAGCCATCCCTGGTATTCCCCCACCCCCACACATAATTAGTCTTGCTGTCTCGGTTAACCAAAAAGGCACAGCGCTATGTCAAGAGAAGCATTTTTCTTGCATCCCAAATATAGAAATTCCAAGCACCTGGAAAACGCAAAAATGAAATATCTGGCAAATGTGAGGTAAATCAAACTTACCTTTCGTCCCAATAAGCCTGAGACACTCACTCTGGCACCAATCTCTGAAGTCCATGGCCTCTGCAAGGTGAAAGACACATGGAAGAAAAAGGTCAACTGACAATAGACACAGTGAAAGGATCCCAAAACCTACACAAGCTTACCCGAATGATTGGTCATGGCATCTCTTTTCCCTTTAAGGGAAGCCTGAGCAGGTGAGGATGAAAGAGCTCGCTCAGCAGGTTTGCCACCAACTGATTTTTGTCGGCTTAATGATCCAGACGAGGCTCCTTTAACAGGAGTGATTTTCATTGCCCTACTTCCCTGGTTTGCAAGATGAGGGAAATCGGCCCTGCTTACAGGAAAACAATTACTTCCTTATTCCAACGATTACAACTAAATGTCATCAAAGTAGAATATTTATAATGTGAAGGACAATGACCATGGCTTTTGATCAATTTCGTAGATGGACGTAATTTTAACTGTTATGACCAATACAAACTGAAGTCAAATACAACATAAAAGAAAGTGGTGTCTTTCAAATGCTGTAGAGACTGATAACCTATCTCCACATGCACTGGGAATACTTGCACAGAGAGATCTAGACCAATAATATTGATTATCACCAAACAAATGATAATAATGACAGACTATTTCACCTCGTTCAGAACTTGAATGGATGCACACCTAGAACCGTAAAAGCATTGTCTAATTCTTTATTTGGGAGAATTAAAGCATTGTCTAATTCACCAACATATAGTTCCAGAAAATGAAAAAAGCTTGAAACCAAAACTTAAAAGAATCAGGGAAAGAAGCTAAGTTGAGTTCCATTTCCCCAAAAGAAATAGACATTTATCTATAGTATCTGTGCAACAAGCGAAGCTAGAAGTATGTTGATATGTTGAGACCGCTTAGGTATGAAAGCTGCGGGTCTCTCACCTCAATATCTCTAGACTAAATCCCACTAGAGTTTTGATCAGTGTTTTATCTCTTCACACAATTGATCACAAGCCAGGGGCAGGAGGGAGTTATGCCATGTAACTGGCAGCCAACTTAAATTCCCAAGCTGATCCTTAAAATGAAGCTTTCGTATAATAGATGAACTATGGCCTTAGAATGAAATAGCAAAACAGAGTTTCCACACAAATGGTGAATCATTTATAAATGTCAGATTATCTTAAACACTACAAACAAGGATACCAGACAGGAAAAAGAAAAAGAAAAAAAAAGTACTAAACTACATCAGATTTAAAACCACCATTTTTTGGTGGAGAAACAAGCTTTCCACACAAAAGTATAAGCTCAACCATCAAATAGATGCCAACACTCACAACAAAGCCATCCAATATCATCAAATATACGAGAAAAACTTATGGATGAAAATAGAAGCATATGTCATGGTGCAACCGCATGCTATATACGAAAAGGCCAAATTTTCCAATGCAAAGTAGCATGCAATAGACGACCATAAACTAAATAACTTTAAAGTGTGAGGCAAAAACCATACTGCTTAGATTCTTCATTTGACTGATCAATTGGACCCCAGAACAGGTCATCGTCTCCTTTATATTTTGACTGAGAAGAAGATTGGGAGTTTATCTGGATTGGAGGTGCAGCATTAGCAGGAGAAGATGCAGAGACAGACCATGAAGGACCACCGGTGCGGGTGACCTGAGTTGGCTGGGATTTCTGAGGTGTTTGAACATGGTTTGGATTGTGGGCAAAAGAGACCTTTTTCTCCTGCTCCTTTAGGATGTCCCTTAAAGACGTAGGTTTAGAAAGCTTCCCTGAGTCAGTAGACCAGGCCGGCAAAGGGGAGGAGTTAGTTGACTCCCCCTTCCAAAGAACAAAGTCTCCTAGAGAAGGCCCTGACGGGATTGCAGGCAACACTTCCTTCTCCTGCAGTACAGGACGAGAGCTTTTCCCTTTCTCATTAGGACTCAAACCAGTAGAAGCATCAACAGCAGTAAGGGATACCGAGACCTTAGCTCCAGAACCCTTAGCTTTTGCTGATTTTTTCCGACTCTTTTTAGTGTCTTTAGCCTCAATAAAGTTATCGTCATCTATGGATGCTGAATGGGTGGTAATAACTTGTGGGGTAGCCAGACCAGAATTACTGTCAGGAACATCGACATCCCTTTCACTAGACTTTGCCAAAACTTCTTCTGCCAATAGGTCATGTAGATGGCTCTTCTCGCTCTTTGGAATAACAGAAGCTTCAGGTTTTCCTACACCTAACTCGGTATTCCCTGCATCTCTGCGAGTTTCCCTAGATATTTTTGGGTCTGGATTGGACACAACTCCCGACCAAGGAGTTGACAAACTCATGGAGTTGACAGAACTGGAGATCTCAGCTACTACCATTTCTGTTTGTGCTTTCCTCTGTTCTTCCTGTTGAATTTCCAATAATGACTTAGGCTTCAAACCAGGAGCAGGTTTCCAAGCTCGTTGTCCAGAATGGGTTTGGCTATTCTGCACTGACTCTGACCGAAGTACTCCTGAATCACTGGTGACTTCACCAGTTCCAATGTCATAGGCAGAAACTCTAGGAGGCACAAAACTCTCAATGTGTTGGGACTCCAAATGTTCCATAGAAGTAATCCCAAATTTATTGCCCCTGTCATCTCTTGTCTTTTGTGGAGATGTTCCATATGGTGCATCTCCAGCACCAGCTATTGCCTCAATGCTCTGCTTTTGCATTTCAGATTGCTTTGATTGCAGCAAAGATGATGCCTTGGACACTTCTTTTGCCTGGTCAGAAGAGGGCTGAGACTTGGAAGATTTTTGCTTCTTGGGTTTCTTCTCAGAATTTTTTCTTAATTCACGTACTTCGACATTTCTAACTTCTGACACTATAGCAGACTCAATTGTGCGACTTTCCCTTTCAACTTGCTGTTCTTCAAGCAAAACACAAGGTTGAACCTTTACATCACTGGCATACTCAGGCACGGCCAATGACACGACAGAGACAGGTACCGATTCTGTAGTACTTTCTGAGGTCACAACCATGATGTCCCCAGCAACCCTCGAGCTGCCATCTGATGTTTGCTTTTGCTCCAGAGCTCCAGGAGCATGGAATTCAGAAGCAGGGGCCGATCTCTGCACAAGTTGAGGCTCCTCCACAGAGGTATTCATCATCTCAAACAACAGGGAGTTTTCAACAGACGATGTTGGCAACGATCCTTTCAGATGAGCATCAGCAGTTTCGTTCAAGACCGTAGCACCCCAAGTATTTTGATGGGTGATATTCCCAAATAATTGATGAGGTAGATTCAATGAAGAAGCTTCAGAACTCATGCTATAATTGGCATTCTGATTAACTTGTGGAGGCAATTTAACAAAGTTTGCATTATGCTGATCTTGCATAAGGGCAATTGACACCTGTGAACCAGTCTGGAAGATCTCTTGTGATGACTGAAGCTGAGAAGGATCTACAGATGCATTCCCTGTCGATATAGCAGCTGCGCGTAACTGTCCAAAAGATGGGTCACCAAACCGCTGGTTAGATTGATGCTCTGACAGAACCTGAGACAGCAACTGTTGCTGCCGTAATAACTGTTGCTGTTCTTCCTGTTTCTGTTGCTGCTTAAGCAATAGGAGTTTATCCAAGAGTGAAATCTGCTGTGTCTGAACTGGTGCCTGCGAATGTAACTGCAACAAGTACTGTTGTTGCAGCATATTTAATAATTGTGGATCTTGAGCCAAGCCAGCCGGAAGTAACTTTTCAGGTGTAAAAATACCAGATGGATTATCTACAGCTTGAGGAACCGGATTTGCCAAAGATGGTTGGTTTTGTGATTGCAACCTCTGTTGCTGGATCCCAAATAGGGCTTGGGGAGGGAAATTCTGATCATGGTGGAAATCAATCTTATTCTGAAGTGGTTCTGCTCCACCTGGGATAGGAAAGTTTGACCACCCAGCTAGACCATTATTTACACCAGGGGATGGCCGGTCAGATAAGCCTTGAAGGGACAACAAGTCAGCATTTTGAGAATGGCGAGGCTGGCAAGGATTGTCATTTATAGAAGCTAGAAGCTTTGACTGCTGTATGGTGGAGTCCGGGATGAGATCCGTCTTTGAGACCAAGGATGCAGCATCTCCCCCAGGCCAATATGGATGAGAATTGGGTAAAGACATCTGCCGCTCAAGAGCCATTCTCTTTGCCAACAGATAAAAGTTGTTTCCACCATCGACCCCTGATGGGGGCATAATACTAGAATTATTTCCAAGATATCCTGGAATACCTACAAATTAATAATAATCATCAAACTGAAATTAATCTTCTGTCTACCAATAATTAATAAAAAAACATCTTGGCAGAAGAACAATATGCTCTCACAATTTTCATTCCACTTATCTAAACAGAAAAATCACAAACAGAGCCAAACCTTCAGAAGAAGTAAACTTCTCCAGTGGTGAACTGCTCGTATTAGCAGACATCAGTGACTCCAAAAATTTATTCTCTGCTTCCGTCATTGAACCATGTCTAGGCCTGGGTTCAGTCCTAATAATATCCATCTCAGTTAAGCCAGTTTGAAGCTTCCCAAAGCTAGCAAAGTTTTGTCTGCTAGGTGCATCTGGAAATTCATTCTGTTGTGGTACAGTAAATCCAGGTGGGGGCCCAGCTTTAGCTCGTAAATGCGGCATAACATCGCCAAGTGGTGACCAAGGCAAGTCATTTGGACTTAGGCAGACTGGCAAATCTAAGCCAAAATATCCATTCTCAAACCATGAAATAATATCACTCCCCATAAAAGGCCCTTGAATCCTTCCTTGTGGATCTTTATAATAAAGCAGTAACTCCTCTGGAGAAGACTGCAGAACTTTCCTTCCCTCGCTGGTTTGCCACTTGGTTTCTTCTTTGGTTTCAGATAAGTTAGACAATTTATTATCCCAATCCTTATTTAGTTCCTTAGGTGGGTCTGACCACCCTATATCAGAGGATCTTGACCTGCCATCACTTGTCATCTCCCTCCAGTCATGCAACGTGTTATGTGAACGCTCGCCCAGTGCAGAAGCTTGCCACGTAGCGGCAGACGTACCTCCAGGGAGACTTGATTCCCTACCCCTGGGCACATCCCCCACCTTGTTATAAGAATTGCTATCTTCGGAAGCTGCAGATACAAAACACAGTGGCTTAACAATGCATGGAAAGCATGTTTTTCATGCCAGATGCAGGGCGTAGCATCTACCAGCTAGCAAAACAAGGATCTCAACTCCACTTCCAATCACACGTAAACATTGGGGAAAAAAAAGGCAGAAACACCATGAAATAGCATTCTGAAATGATAGTATAAAAAGAAATAAAAATTTGAGAAAATGAAAGCAAAACAAATCAAACTGAATCAAGAATCAAGTAAAATCAAAATAACCTAATTACTGATCCTGGAAAATAAAATGCACAACTAAAGATGAAGACGCATGGGCAGATAAGGTTATTTAATTGATAAGATCCTGGTCAACAGGATTACTTTTTCCACCCGTGAAATTGTATGCAACATCACCTTGCATCATGAAATCAGACTAAATGGAACAGTGGGTTTTTCTTTTCCTTTTATTTTGGCATAATAATTGGCAAAAACGTTTTCTAGGATCCATACCTTCAGCTTTAAAATTGTTATCCGAGCATGACATGCGGTCAGGTGGGGTTTCCACTTTCATGTTGGACCCTTGATAGTGAGCGTTCCTCTCATAGGAAGAGCCATCTGAAATATTCGTAGAAACACCCCTTGAATTGTCAGCACTTTCATCTTTGGAATCATCCAAAGCATGCAGTAGATCTTCCTTAGAGCCTGCTCAGATTTACCATTTCAAAAGACGTCAATTCTTAACCCAAAATTATGCGTCAGTCAATATCTTAAGGGAGTTAGGTAATATGCACTACCAAGCTTGGTTCGTCTTGATTGTGTAAAATCAGTTGAGGTCCTTCCATCTTTAGTTATCTGTGGTGCACCACTACTTACTATATCACCTTTGTCAATTCCCTTCAAAACAGCCTACTCAAGCAGACAAAAATCAAATCAACTGCTATAAGTATCAACAGCATCATTAAAAACTCAATTAATCAAATTACCGTTTCCTCAGAATTTGGAGCACATAGTGCTAAGGGCTCTACTGGAGCATCTTGTGTAAGATAAGGCACTTGGACAAAACCATCACTCAGTTTCTGATATGAACTCATATCAGTCACTCTGTATACATCAAGCAACTTTGTCCTACTATATCTTAAATGGTAAGGCTCCCCATGGCCACTCTCAGCTTTGTCTGCTCCAGTTCCTACAGAATGTGTGTTCGTCGAGCTGCCACCATAGCTTCCCCGTCCACGTCCAAGAGAAAAAGTGGGAGGTGTAGCTTCCCCACGACCACGGCCATAGGAAAACGTAGGAATTTGTTTGCTTGGTGTAAGGGTTTGGTGATGAAGAGGCTCTCCCCGTCCTCGGCTTTGAAAGGAGCTAGATCTCCATGGCCTATAATGATCCCCCTCCCTCTCATCCTTTCCATGATTGGCAACATGAGTTAACCCTTTATCAAGATGCACATCACCATCCCTGCTAGAGTCAATCCACTTCTCACGCAAACCTTCGGTCTCCTTATCATCAGGACCCCAACGAGAGTTCCACTTGCTCTCGCGCCGTTGTTCATAATTAGTATCCCTATTACTTGAGTCAGACCAACGGTCAGATGGAACACGACGAACTTCTCCAAGGTGTCTCGCGGACGAATTTTCCATCCAACGGTCCGTCCTGCGAATCTCACCAAGGTCTTTGTCTCCATCCCTCCAACGGTCTTTGCGCATGGAGGAATTCGTGTCTCTTTCCTCATCACGCCAACGGTCACGACGACCACTTTCCATATCAAGCAAGGATGGCCTGAAAACATCCTTTTTCTTAAGGCTTTCATGCATCTCCTCACCATTTCCGGATGACTTTGCCACATCCGAGCGATTACCATAAGCTGGATGCAGGCTGAAATGGTTTTCCTGAATGGCAAAAAAAAACAGCAGAAGCAACAATAAATTATGAAGGGAAAAATCAGACAGGGCATGCTTATAACAAAGGCATATAAACAGTCAAAAGTAGGGACAACACACCACAGTTCCCATTCCAGGCTTACTCTCCCCAGGCTTTGGGAGAAGCCACTGTGGTGAAAGAGGAATAGTATTGTCACACACCTGAACATCTGCACAAATCAAACATAAGCATCAATGGTAATATTAAATTTAAAGAAGAAAAATCGAAAATCAACCAAAAACCGGAGTTCAGACATGCTAGGCTCATCTCTTTTTGATAAATGGAAAAACTTACTCATGGACTCATAGTTGGATATAAACACTAACAGAGTCACCCTCATTTTCATATAGAAAACGATTACACATAAAATTTCTTGAACCAGTGTAAAGCAAGAATCACTAAGTGTGACATGAGATAAAGCACAAAAATGGATTTATATAGCACAGACTCTGCAAGAAATGATCTCACTTTCGTGGAAAAGTGGGTCCCCTCACGAAAGAAATCACGAAAACCTTCCTATCTTCAAAAGATCAGTGTAGTCTGATAAAAGAGTTTAACACATGATCCCATTATTCAGCCTCAACTACAATGGTAAACACCAGAACTCCTTCGGGTAGTAAAAGAGAGGCCAAGAACAGAAAAATTGATCTGCAACCCACCCATTTTTGTACTAGAGTTCAATCGGTCACCAATTTTATATGCCTATTCCAGGGTCCTCCTTTTCGTAATAATCATCAACAGACACTATTGCAGAAAGTCACTCACAACATCCAGGCACTTAAGACACATTTTATTCCAACAGTAAATACAACAACAGATTGCTGTGGTTCAACCAGTATAAGACATGTCTTTTAGAGTCTGGGCCATAAAACGATTAGGTGCTAAACAATATAATCCGATGTCCAACCACCCTTTACCAGATAGACATCTTGTATTTGGTTGGTGTTACATTTTAAAGCACGAGGATAGCAGTGGTTGTTCCTATAAGACCCTAAGCATGACAACGTGCTAGATACCATCTGATGATGAGCAACACCTCAGTCAAAAGCTGGACTGGAAGAAAAGAGATCACATAGACCATAGCAGATATACCAAATAGACTTGATAATAAAAATATGAGGGAACACTATATCTCAATCATTTGTAAGTCAAAAAGCCAATATGCACTAAATGTATTTTTTCTTTTTTTTCTCCACAATGTTATGAATCAATGAACGCTCATGCAGTACTTCACTGTAGAAGGGAAGCCTGGTTCCAATTACACTTCACATATTTTGTTTGGGGTTTAAAAACTTCCAACAAATCAGTAAGGGTTATGGTATATTTTTAGCACCTTGTAAGTTAGTTTATATAAAATTGGAGCACAAAAAAGCGACTGCAACTACAGTACTAACAAACTCCCAAAAACGCCACAGAAAAAATTAGCAACAACTCAAGTCAGAGTAAATTTTTGTAGCAAGAACTGATAAGTTTTTGGTGACAATAACACCTGTATTAAGAAAAGATCATTTCATCTTCAATTCGAAAAATACATATCCTTGTATCAGTGGGAAAAAAGATGCAATTGCTACTGCATTCAATCTATTCAAACTATAAAAGGATAGTAGCAGTTTCCTCGTCACCTGAATTATAATCATCATAAAAAGTCGCTTAGAAACAAAAAATCATCATCAAAAGTCCATCCAGGGTCCAAATCAGCAACACATCCAACGTGTCATTTTATTGACCAGGTTGAAACAAGAAAATTGCACATGACCTACTAAAATCATACACAATGCTAAGAAAAAAATAAATCATACACAATGTTTGGCATTCCATAGCCACATTCTTCACATGTTTTAGCACTTGCACAACAGGGCAATAAAATCATATCACCGTAAGAGATGCAGATTTTTATTCATTGTCTTGATGGATTTCAAATCGATTAAACATTACAAAATCTATGAATACTAGGTACACTATTTTCCAATTGTGAAGTTATCTTGATTTCCACTTGCTTATAATCCTTTCTTTCCAATCAACCCTCAGTATGGAAAGGTCCGGTCATAATTAAAAGTCTCGCACTTGCCTCCTGAATAGATATGTTTGCTCCAAAATTATACAACAGAGTAATAAACTTGTGTGGGGTTACATGATATTGCCCAAAAAAAGATCAAGAGTTTCCTTTTTCTTGGTCGTAAAAATCCATATTCTCTAACAGTATGAACGCAATTTTGAAAGTGGTAATAAAAGCCACAAGCCATTGGTGTAGGTGACTAGAAATCAAATTAAGCCTTCCATTTCGAATTACCAAGACACAAGCCAGTTTCACAACTCTCGTTACCCTCAGAATTTGGTTTTCCAGTTTGGTAAACAACTTCATTATAACTATTACAAATAGACAAGCACGCAAAAAACCAGAGTAAAGATGGACGTGAGAGAAACATAAGCACTAATGACACAACAATTTTCCAGAAACAACCAATAAAGAGGGAAGCCATAACCTAAACAAATAAACCAAAAGTTCAATTTCCTTACAGTCTGCTCATGGCCACAACTAAAAATCAAGTTAAAAGCCTTTATTACGTATATATGAGTATAACGGAACTTATTCTTAGAGCTTTTGCTGACCCATAAGGACCAGGTTGTGTCCCTTTAATCTCCTGCTGCACCAAGTCTCCAAGCAACAAAAAATCTCATTGAATACACTGAATAAAGTTTGGAGAAACACTGATGCATAAAGCCAGCATTATTATTTGACCACCTTAGAACGTTTCAACCATGGTTTTCAATTATATCATTGTAAATCATCTGCATTCTATCACAAAGTCATGGCAGAAGACACGCGACTGCTGATAATCAACCAAAGCGACTAGATGAGTAAAGCACTCGAATCTCAACAAAATGTGCAAGCAAGATGTGATCTTTCCAAGACAAGCGCTGGATCACTAGTAGCCCAAAGCTAATAATAGGAAAAGGTGCGCACGGTGAGTCAGTGTAAACAACCAAACGTGCAAGACTAGTGACACGGAATGCAGCATGAAACTTTAAACAGAAAATTCGAAATAGGCGAAGAACCTCTTTAACCTTTGAAAATTAGTAAAAAAAAGAGAAACAGAAAAAACCTCGAATATTTAGCTAATTGAATGTGTTTGTATCCATTTTGAAGCATAATAATTTCCCTCCTTGTTCCAGGAACCAAACTGGGAGTTATGCAAAGGATAAACGGCAACAGATAACTGCATTACCGAGTGTAAGCAAAAACCCTAAGTAGAAAAATTACACAAAACCTGAACTCAAATGCATTGTTTTTTTCACATCAACAACGGTCGAGGCACTACATAGAAGAAAGCAACAAGGACAGCTCCAATCCCTTAGATAAGGCTAGGGTTTTCGCGGAAGCAAAAAGCACCTAGACCAAAGGCCAAAAAATCGAGGAAGAAAATGGAGCTTCGGAGAACTGGGCGTTGAAATACCTTTGGAGATCTGCTGGGGAGGAGTGACTGAGAGCTGGTGGCGGGAGCCGGAGTCGGTGCTGTCGGCCATGGATGATTGACGAGAGTTGGGGAGAGAGAAAGAGAGAGAGAGATAAAGAGAGTGTGAGAGCCAAGGAAACCCTTTCTTTGCTTTTGATTGCGCCTTGAACGAGGAGAGAGAGAGAGAGAGACCGCGGGGGAGAGGGGGGGGATATATGTCAAGGGAAATGGAAGATAAAATGATGCGAGGTTAAGGCAAACGATACTCTGCCGTTTACGTTAGCAAAAGGGCGCAATATATTGCCTGACCCTACATACAGTGACTACACTTCGATGTGTTCTGATTCTCTTGAGGTGATCTATTCACACGCGCTCTACTAAGGGAGTGCGTAACACGCCGCCGTGTTAAAACTGCAAATTTAGGTCAACGGCCTTATAAGACTAGTTTCGTGTGAGATATACACGAATTGATGGTGGCGTTGGGAGGGAATCTGAGTTTTAAGCATATATGGGGGGTTTATCTGATGGGTGCGCACTGCGCCACAACTCCCGCCTGTTTTGTAAGTCGAAACGACGTCATGGGGCGGCGTTTATGAATGCACGTACTTGGTGAGTTAACGCTAAATCCCTAAGATTTAGCATACAGTTCGTACTGTTGTACAATCCCTTGTTGCCCTAAAATGTGAAAATAGTTCGTACTTTCAAGCCTCCCAATTTTTTTTTTTAAATCCTTACTTTTACATTATTTTTTTAAAGTTTTTATAAATCCCGATTGGTAATTTTCTCTTTCTCTAAGATGAAGAATATAAACTATATTTTTTCTATAAAAAAAAAAAAAAAGAGGAATAAAAGAGACTTCGATAGGGCCACAAACCAATTATTCCACGAGATAGCAATACTCATAGGCTTACAAATTACTTGATATATCACTATATCAGGATATCCAGCAAACCAATTTAATGAAAATCGTTAAACTAGTTGGTTTTTTTAAGAAATCTTATAGTACGTCTTGTATTTATAGACAAAAATTAAAAATTTATGGTAGGTTTTATTTCATTTGATTCTGTTCAATATCTTTCAAAATTAATTAATCCATGTTAACAATTCGATTCATCCATCACATTAGATAAAAACGAATAAAAAATTAAAAAATATGTATAACTTAAACTAAAATGTTAAATTCTAACACGAAAACCACTGCACTTTTTTATAAATTAGAAAAACAGAAAAATTAAAAACATTAAATACTATTTGTATTTCTTTTGTTCTCTATTTCTCTATACAATGTTTTCATTCATGTTTTCTGTTTTTTTTTTTCCGCTCATTTTTGAGTGTTTTATTTTAGAATTTCTGTTTTAGGTTTTTATTTTTTTTCTATTTTTAAAAAATTATTCATGTTACCTGTTGTTTTATTTATTCATTATTTGTAATTTTAAAAAAAAATTAATTAATTTTCATTTGAGTTACGGATTTTATCTATAGATTGGTTAAATTGTAAAGATATATGGCGCTATTAGATGAAATAAAATTTACATCCTATAAAATATAAGAACGTGTTATGAAGTTTTCCTTTAATTTTTTATTTAAAATTACTCCACATAAATTACTTATGTGATTCTAATTCTATTTTTCTTTGGGACTAAAAAGCCCAATAACATCGGGGATGGAATTTGCACGATGAAAAGGATGCTTATGTTTATTGTTCAATGACTAGTTGACTCCTCGATGGAGGGTTTTTTTTTTTTTTTTTAATCCCTCCCGATGGAGGGTTTAGTAGTAAATTAATTTTTTTCTCAATCATACAACTAGACGTTGTTTCTTAATAAATTTTATTGATTCATTTGTTCGTGCACTACAAAAAATCAGGTCTTTAGCGGCGGTCGCAAAAAACGCCACTAATGGGTGTCTTTAGTGGCATTCATTCACAAAGGCTGCTACAAACAACCTTTGACCGCCTCTAAAGACCCACTTTAGCAACGTTTTTTGAAAAACGCCGCTAAAAGTTTTACCTATAGACGCCGCTAACAATTTTACCTATACAGACCGCCACTATATATCCCCTTTAGTAGCGTTTGTGCTCAAACGCTGCTAGAAATTAGGTATCTACAGCGACGGTTTCTCTGACCACCGCTGTAGCTTACATATTTAGTAGCATTTTTTTAAAAAAAGCTGTTATAGGTATAAATGAAAATAATATTTTTATTTATTAATTGTAAGTTTTTTAATGTTAATAATTATTTTATATATTATTATATTTGAATAATTATAAGTTTTTTAATGTTTATATTTTGTCATGTATTTGAAAATTTTTATTTTAAAGACCTACTTAATAAAATATGTAATTAGAGGGTGTGTTATGAAAATTGAAGTTGTTATATGATATATTTTAGATTATACCTATGGTTGTTATGGTAATTGCATATTTGTTGACTAAATCTAAGTTGTTTAGAAAACATTTATTATACTTAAAATGAGCATATATATTTTGAATTATTAGTAATGTAATGCTATTTAATTAGGACATATTGTTTAATTTCAAACAAAAAGATATTGTGGGATTAGCTTATGCAATTAAAGTATATAACTTAATATATGGTCTTAAAGGCTATGATTTAGTCATTAAGTATATAGGTACATACATATAAAGTATTTAGGTTAATTAGCACATATCATGTATATGATAAACACATATAACAAATCATGCAATGTTATATAGAAAGTATTATACTTTTAAATTATAAGCTATAATATATATATTATTGCTACCAACTTATTTTAATTAAGATTATTATACTAGTTATAAAAAAGAGTGTAAAATAATATACTATGTATTTAATATTTTTAAATACTGTTACAATTTATAACTGATTTTAATTTACTAAAAAACACATAATATGTATATAGCTTATTATTAAAAAAACTGAAAACTACAAATTAAAAAAAAAAAACCGCTTAAAACGGTGCTCTCCTTTTGAATTAAACCCTTCCCAATCCAAACCGCCCCCCCCCCCCCCAACACTTCGAAAAAATCTCTAAGTCTCCAGGCCCCTCCGATTGCTGCACTCTCTGTCGACAGCTCCTCCCCTCTTCATCGAAATCTCCAACCCTTCCTCTTCGTCAAAGCTTTAGCCCCTCCCTAAGTCTCCAACCCCCTTCGATCGCTGCCCTCTCCGTCGACAGCCCCTCCGATTGCTGCACTCTCTGTCGACAGCCCCTCCCCTCTTCATCGAAATATCCAGTCCTTCCTCTTTGTCGAAGCTCCAGCCTCTCCCCTCTTCCTCGAAGCTCCAGATCTCCCTCAAGCTCCCTCTCCCTCGAAATCTCTCAGTCTCTCTCACTCACTTTCCCTCGAAAATGTCACGCTTTCTCTCTTAGTCACGCTGGTTCTGTCTCTCTCTCTCTCTCTATATGGCCTCTCATGAGCTTTCTGCTTTTGTCTCGATTAGGTTTCGATTTACTAACTTTTTTTGCTTGATTTTGTTTTCTTTTAGGTTCTGATTTTCTAGCCAAGATTTAGGGATTTGAGTTGCTGTAGTACAATCAACGGTAAACATTTATTTCCTGTTTAATTTTGTTTTATAGTTTTGGTTTGATTTCGTTTTATATTGTTGTTGTTGGTGTAGATTGGTTTAGGTTTAGAAAGATTGGAAATATGGTAACTGTTATCTGGTCAGATTGTACATAATCTGTATGTTTGGTTTACCTCAGGACGATGCTCTTTTTTGCCTTTAGTTTTGCTTTTCTCTTATTCAAGTTCGACATTCAGGGAGTATTCATTCATGCCTTTAAAGGTAACCAAACATCATTTTATGTTTGAAGTTCTGAAACCAAAGCAGCTCAATGAACCCGATTCTGGATATTCATCTCTCCATTTTTTGTAATTTTAGTTACTGTTTTGTGTTGTCATTTTTCGGTTCTTGTCTTTTAGATTATTTTATTTTCTATTGCGTGTATGGAGGATATATTGTTAGTGCTCTTCATCACACATATTTCAAAGTCCTGTTACCCACTTCTCTTGCCAATTAGTACTCTTTTTTTGTAGTGGTGTAAGCGTCTTATTAAAGGATTTTTATATTGTGTTGGGTGACATGCAAACGAAATGTACAAACAAATAACATCGTTGCTGGTTTTTAACCCAAACAACTCCTTAGCGAACTAATACTTTTAAGAGGGTGGCCCCATTTGTGTGTTCATTTAATGTGCACCGTTCTACACTTCTATAAGTTGAGATCTTTAGGTGTTTTGCTTACAAATTATGCGTCCATTCTATAATGCCCTACACCAATAATTTTATTAACCGCATTAAATACTTCTTAATGAGTTGGGCTAAATATCAAGTTTCGCTTAGACCATTAATTATTTTTATTTATTTTTTGGCTAAGAGAAATACTGGTGCACTTAGCCTGTGCACTTGTCTGTCAATTTGAATAAAAAGTAATTTCTGGCATGTAAAAATTGTTTTCATAATTTTAATTTAGCCACGGTCAGCGCCGCGAGGGCAAAAGTGGCGGCGGGAAAGCTTGGTGCCAATACCCTGTGGAACTCCTTTGTTTCGGCTGTTGTTACTATTTTTAAACCCAATCCCCCTCCTCCTTATCCCGTAAAACCCACCTTCTGTAGGTTTAACCGATCTCTCAATCGTCCTCGCACTCGAGTTCTCCCAATGACGCAGTCAGATGTGCAAGCCAGCGGCTTTGACATCCAAGAACCGACGAGGGTCCGTAAGCGTGGCCGAAACTGCGTTGAAGCTGTTGCTGCAGCTGTGGATATGTCATTCCTTAGAGTGAAAAAGCTCTCTGAGAAAGCAGTTTTGCCTTCCCGACCTTCCATTCACTCCGCAGGCTACGATCTCTGCAGGTAAGAAGGATCTGCAATTTTTCGTTTGTTTCTTAAACAAAGAAGAAAAAGCCTGTTGGTGAATCGGATTGTTTAATGGGTGTTCATCTTTTGTGCAGTGCAGCAGAGGTCAAGGTGCCCGCGAGAGGAAAAGCTATGGTTCCAACTGATCTGAGCATTGCAATTCCTGAAGGAACCTACGCTCGTGTTGGTGAGTCCTCACTCTCTCCGTCGTGCCTTGGAATGTTATCTTTGTTTGTTTAATGAAACGGGGTTGTATGGATGTAGCGCCGAGATCGGGCTTGGCTTGGAAGCACTCTATCGATGTGGGTGCGAGTGTCATCGATGCTGAATACAGGGGTCCACTCGGGGTCATACTGTCCAACCATTCTGACACTGATTTTGAGGTCAAAGAGGGCGATAGGGTCGCGCAGTTGATCATTGTGAAGATCAGGACCCTAGAGGTGACGGAGGTTGAGGATTTGGATGAGATCGTGAGGGGTAACGCTGGGTTCGGGTCTACCGGCGTATGAGCAAGTCTCCTTATTAGCTATTTATGCTGCTTTGTTCCGTAGTGTTGAGGATCAGAAACTTGATCGATATCATTGGCGCTAGAGTAATTTTGTCGAACAGATAGTGAGCAATTGTTCTGATATTGCTCTTTCAGGTAAATAGGTTGCTGACTCCTCGCGATGCCAATAAAATCGCATGGAATTACGCGTCCCTGAAAGTTCAAGAAAATCATTCCACAAATTTATAGACAAAAGAATAATTTGAAGTAAAACCCGATCGTGTGTGATAAGGAGATCAACAGCACAAACCCAATGTCCAACATTACCACCTAGATGCCAGCACTTAATGTTCCGACACACACTATCTGAAAACAAGGGTGGAGTTTGGCTCATCAAGAGTGTACTCACGTCTTTGAAGGACTCAAAAAAACAACAAATGATATAGAAAAACCATTTGAGACATCCATAACTAGGGGACAGCTTTATTCTGTGTTTTGGCACCAGAACGAGCTTCTTAACGTTCATAGAAGGGACCCCTTTCCCCTTCCTAACACATCAGCGGTAGATTCGAATAGCAATCGGCAACTTCAGCAGTGGCCGCTAAAGCTTGATGTTACAATCCCCACATTCTAATACCATTCAATTTATGGACACAATTAATATGTGATAACTGAACTTCAATCCTTTGAAAACAGGACCTGCATGCCTAACTATTACGCAACCAACTACCACGAGAACATAAATGACTAAAAAGTTTTGTTCCACCTATTTGGTTTTATTTTCTTTATATGACCTCACCACATTCATTATCTATCTGTGAATATTGGAGGGAGGCATCTTTTGTATCACATCTTGATCCTTCTAGAGTAGACTGGTTGGTTAATATGCACTGCAACATACAAACTAAATTTACAGTAGGAGGCACGATTACATCTTAAAAGATGACACTATGGTGCATCCTAGATACCAAGATCCTGCTGAAGCATTTATTAAAAATGTATTGTGCAGAAGCAAATCAGATAAAATGATAAGCTTTGATCACTTGGAAGTTAAACACTATGCATGCCAAAATGAAATCTTCCTATACTGGAAAGGAAATTTATACAGGAAATAGATTATAGAAGATCCATGGGATTTCTCATAATTTTTTGTAAAAGCTCTACTCATGCATGTCTTTTAATCTGTTCAATTCATGCACTTTGCGTTAGCATAAGTTTATTATCATTACATAAAAGACTCCTAGATCACCTGGTGAATTAGTTGGTAAAAGCTATGCTGACCATTTGTTCCTGGCTCGCCAAAGTCAATTTCACCAGTTGCAAAAGGCAGTGGCACATCATCAATGGATACGCTCTTGCCATTACTTTCCATGCTAACCTGAATTGCTCAAAAGAAGGTATAAGAACATTTAGCGATCAGCTTCCAGAAATACCATGCAAGCAGATTGCTTTGGTGCACATGCCTGTTGAATGTGTGGGGCAAACTTCTCCAGGGCCTGGGAATAGGGTAAAATGGCCTGGAGGAATACCAAAAGCGTCAGTGCTATTGAAGGTTTAGCAAAAGAGATGTCTCAAAATGTGAAACGAGTGGCAGTTGAGAAGTCTTGAGCAATTGGTAAGTGCTTACTCTTGCAGGATATCCATGAAATGAAACATTCCATACGCTTAACAACCCTAAAAGCACCTGTAGCACTGACACCATGTTATTAAACATGTCATTAACCATCTACAATTGCAATATGGAATATAGCTTCTGGAAGGTCCTCAGACAAATTACAGGGGCGGGACATTTTTTTTTTTTTTTTTATAGAGCGTTGGCAGGAATGAGGACCATAATGATTGTACCCAGCAGGTCAATCTAGGAAGTTGGGAGATTCAGAAAAATAGTCAAATGTGAAAGAAAGCAATGCTTATAACAGATGAAACTCTCTCTCTTTGACCCTTTGGGAGCATTGGTTGATTCTGAAATCTGAAGCCTACTGGTACATAATTACTGAGGCCTGAACTGGGTATCACCCCATGATATACACAGAGGGTGGCACAGCACAATAACTCTATTAAAAATCTGCAATATTAGGGCACATACAGGTATATTTTTCTCATATGGTGCAGAGTAGAAATGTTGATCAATGCTTGAAGCCCCCTGTAAGAACCTTCAATAAAGAAAATGCCATATGCCATTTAAGTAAACACTAAAACCATGTCAAGTTTTCAAAACAAATGTCAAAGAAAGCAGCACATTGAGCAAGGACAAGCTAATTAAACATAGAAGAATTTTTTTTTTAGAGACCCTACGTCGATGGGCGGTATTTTCGGAAATGTAGAGGGTTGTTTTAGGGACAAAAACGTCCTACATATAGTACGGTCAAAATTTCTAGATTTTGGGTAGAGGAACGCAACCTTAGTTAGAGAGAAAACCACTATTTATGCCATTCTCATAGCTTATTTTCTCTGGGGGCAAAAAGAGAAAACCCCGAAGTTATGCCTCGGAAAGCAGCCCATTCAAGAGAGAACCCAAAATTTGAATTTAGCCACGTTCAGCGCCGCGAGGGCGAAAATGGCGGCGGGAAAGCTTGGTGCCAATACCCTGCGAAACTTCTTTGTTCCTATATTTAAACCCAGTCCCCCTCCTTATCCCGTAAAACCTACCCTCTATAGGTTTAACCGATCTCTCAATCGTCCTCGCACTCGGGTTGTCCCAATGACGCAGTCAGATGTGCGAGCCAACGGCTTCGACATCAAAGAATCGACGAGGGTCCGTAAGTGTGGCCGAAACCGCGTTGAAGCTGTTGCTGCGCCTGTGGATATGTCATTCTTTAGAGTGAAAAAGCTCTCTGAGAAAGCAGTTTTGCCTTCCCGAGCTTCCATTCACTCCGCAGGCTACGATCTCTCCAGGTAAGAAGGATCTGCAATTTTTCGTTTGTTTCTTAAACAAAGAAGACAAAGCCTGTTGATGAATCGGATTGTTTAATGGGTGTTTATCTTTTGCAGTGCAGCAGAGGTCAAGGTGCCTGCAAGAGGAAAAGCCATGGTTCCTACCGATCTGAGCATTGCAATTCCTGAAGGAACCTACGCTCGTGTTGGTGAGTCCTCACTCTCTCCGTCGTGCCTTGGAATGTTATCTTTGTTTGTTTAATGAAACGGGGTTGTGTGGATGTAGCGCCGAGATCGGGCTTGGCTTGGAAGCACTCTATCGATGTGGCTGCGGGTGTCATCGATGCTGACTACAGGGGTCCAGTCAAGGTCATACTGTTCAACCATTCTCACTTCGATTTCGAGGTGAAAGAGGGCGATAGGGTCGCGCAGTTGATCATTGAGAAGATCATGACCCCGGAGGTGACGGAGGTTGAGGATTTGGATGAGACCGTGAGGGGTAACGGCGGGTTCGGGTCTACCGGCGTATGAGCAAGCGTCCGTATTAGCTATTTCTGCTTCTTTGTTCCATAGTGTTAAGGATCAGAAACTTGATTGATATCATTGGCGCTAGAGTAATTTTGTCGAACAGATAGTGAGCAATTGTTCTGATATTGCTCTTTCAATCATATTGAATGGAAATTCGCTTGTTTTGGAAATGGGTCGTGGTTTTGGTTGTAAAATTTAAATTTCAAATTTGTTTGGTGGGAAAGGTTTAAAATTTAAATTTAATCAGATTTAAAAATTATTTTGTTGTAAGGGTTTGTTTGGTTGATTTAGATTTTGAATGATTTTGAAAAAAGAAGAACAATATGGATAACGAAAATGCTATTTACCTCGCACAAATCAGATGCATATATTCCTTATCTTCTTTTGAAGCAAATCAGTTGAATCAAATATGAAGGGTATGATGAAAAATACAACCAAAACTCTGTAAGATAAAAATCAACATAACAGAAATTTTGGCCCGGTGAGAAGTCACCAACACAAGTGAAAAAATAATAATACTAAGACGTATTCAATGGTAAAGTTGTTCAAGGGGTTAGAATTATTTACATTTCAATCAGTATGCATTTTTGGGTACAATCTGAAAAACTTGCATTCAGCAGACAGATGAATTAAAGAGTGCCAAGGAGTGGTGAAAAAGCTTCTTTAATTTGAGTTCAATACACAACATCGGAACTTTAACTTCAAACGGTGCGCAGGATGCAGGACAAGATGAGTCATCTACTCATCTCGCCAGCCAAAGATTGATACTCTTGGGACGATATACGTGGTAGCAAGCAAAGATCCTGCACCTTTCCCCTATCTGGAAAACCATCTAAGCAAACCATGCAGGTCGATGTATGCCCTTGCCGTGCTCAAAATGTGGGAGTTTTTCCAACTCTCAACTCATGCATTTGAGGCTCTCTCATGAGAGCACGCGCCATTAGTCCACCCTGACAAACAACTTTCGAATGGTTTTAACGAGTGACCAGACGATCGAGCATCTAAAATAGGCCAACAGATATGGGAGACAAGAACCTAGACAGTGGAGGAGAATCCCGTGTAGCTGTCTAATAAGTACAGAACTCACATGGAGAAAATATCGCCATTCTGACTACACTAAGTTTGTAACATCACCAGTAATCATTGCATGAACAGGTTCCATCTTTGAAGTGGTGAAAACGGTTTGAGTCTCTTACCACTATTTCCCTACTCGTGGCCATTGAAATAAACTTGATTGCAGCATGACAGTCCCCACAAACACGAAGATTCTTAAAAACCCTGATTGGTTTTGATTTGGCTGTGCTAATAAGACCAAATGCCACAGCTATTTTTTCACTGTGCTGAGACAAATATTGCTCCTTTTGTTCATCCTCCACATCATGAAGGACAAAACCCGTGTCCGGTACATAGCCCAGTTTTTTTATTTTCAAAGATAATTGGTTCAGTTCATCATAAATTTCCCTTGCTAGGGGGTGTGAAGTGTCCCCAACATGGAACTTGTGCACCTTACTTTCTACCTCTACCCAGCTACACCCTGCCTCTTTAACCAAGTTTCTCTCTTTCATAGTTTTTCTAATTATTGCCACATCTTCCCATTGACCTGACGAAGCATACAAGTTTGATAGTAAGATATACGCTGCCGGATCACGTGGGTCTTGCTCAAGAATCATCTTTGCAGCATGTTCTCCAAGCTCTTTATGTCCATGAACTTGACAGGCAGCAAGAAATGTACGCCAGACCAGTGCATCAGCTTTGAAGGGCATTGAGTTAATAAATTCGAAGCCCTCTGAAAGGGATCCTGCTCGGCCCAATATGTCAACCATACAAGCATAATGCTCCATTCTCGGAGCAATCCCATGTTCTTTGTACATAGAGTTGAAGTATTTCCAGCCCTCAGATGTCAGCCCCACATGGCTACAAGCCGATAAAACAGCAATATAGGTGATGTCATTTGGTTTAACACCAACCTCGAGCATTTTACAGAACATTTCCAAAGCCCTAGAGGCAAATCCATGTTTTGCAAAACCTGTGATCATAGAAGTCCAAGATATAACATTTCGATCATCCATATGGTTGAAAACTTGAAAAGCAGCTTCTATGTTTCCACACCTAGAATACATGGAGATCAATGCATTACAAATGCATTGGTTTGACTCAAATCCTGATTTCAGAAGCCTGGCATGAATTTGCTCCCCCTTTCCAATTGCACCAGTACTAGCAGCTCCACTCAGGAGACTAGCAAATGTGAAAGTACTAGCACCCATTCCTGTATCCTCGAGTTCATGAAAGAGTTCAAAGGCTTCATTAGAATTCAAATATTTGGCATATCCATCAACAATGGTGTTGTAGGAAATCAAATTTTTCTCAACCAGCAAGTCAAAAGCTTTCCGGGCATCTTCCATCATGCCAGACCGTGCATACATACTAATAAGAGAATTTCCCACACAATTAACTGATGCAAGGCCTAGTTTCACCGCCTGACTATAAACTTGCTCGCCAATACGGGGTTCAGAAAGATTTGCACATGCCTTAAGGACACTGGAAAAGGTGAAATGATTTGGCAAAACATGACCCTTTATCATTTCAATAAAAAGGTGGGCAGCTTCCTTATCATGCCCTTCACCTCCACTTTGCACATATCCGGTGATAATCGCTGTCCAAGACATTACGTTATGATCTGTCATCTGATTGAACACTTTCCTTGAATCATCCAGAGATCCATGTGCCGAACATTTTGCATACATGTCCACAAGACAACAACTAACACAAACATCTGAACCCGATCCCACCCTTACAACCCAAGAATGCAATTGCCGACCGAGAGATAATAATTCTAACTCTGTGCAAGCCGATAAGACTCCACTCAATGTAAACTGATCTGGTACGTACCCACTCAAAACCATATCCAAAAACAAATCTATGGCCTCTCTTGTGTGCCCTGACTGCATAAACCTAGTTATCATCAAGGTCCAAGTAACAGCATTCTTCTCAGGCATTTTCTGAAACACCTTAAACGCGGTATCGACATCATTGCTGCCCTTCACAAGCATATCAATTAACGCACAGCCAACACACACATCGGCCCCAAAATATCCACTTTTTATCACAAACCCAAAAATCATTCTACCAACTGAAATACTGTCCGCATTCGAACACGCCCGAATCACTGCCGCGAAGCAATACTCATTTGGGTAAAACCCATCTTCAAGCAGCTCAAGAAACGTCCGGATGGCTTCAAGTTGCAAATCATTATTTGCGAAACAAGAAACCATTGCACTCCAAGAAACCAAGTCTCTCTTATCTCCCATACTACGGAATATGCCTTTTGCTTTAGCCCAATCGCCGCATTTAGAGTACAAGCTGATTAGAGAGTTGAGAATGACCGAGTTGAGCTCAAGTTGGGAGTGATTCAACCGGGCGTGGACGAGTTTGCCGAGTTCGAAACTCCCGGACCTGATGCAGGACTTAAGAAGGAGGGAGTAGGAAGTGAGGTCCGGGTGACTATCGTTCTGGGCCATGACATCGAGGGTGGAGATTGCTTTCCGGAGTTGGCCCACATTGAGTTCATGGATCAGACGGCGGTTAAGGACCCGAAAGTTTGCATTTTGGGTTGTTGATAACGACGACGGAAGCTTTTGGCGGGAAGGGTTACAGGGTGGTTCGAGAGAAGGTAACGAGAGCCTGGGGGAAGACGGAAGAGAGAAGCTGAGCATGTTGCCCCTAGCGGACAGAATACAGATGATGTCTTTACTTCTTCTTAAGTTTTGCTTTTATTTATAATTATTTTTGTGATAAATATGACGTAAAATCCGAGTTTTATGTATTTTTATTTAGCCCTTTTATTAATCAAACTCTTCCAGCCTATGGTATCCCCGCCTTTCTAATACAGATCCTCCTATTACGCAGGCCTAACCGCCTAAGAAAACAAGACCCATTTTGTATTTCTTTACCAATTTTTTTTCTTCTTCTTCTAATTAATAAGACGTACTTTTTTTTCTTTTATACCTTTTTCTCAGTTTGCTCTGTAATCTATTACCATTCAAGCAATTCTTGCGTTTAAATTTCCCATCATCATTTTTCAGGGGATAGTGATGATAACTAAGGGAATAGGTAGCCAAGCATAATCTGATACCTGCAGCACTGCTTTCCTTTGGAGCCATTTGTTCAATCAAAACAAAGCTCAATAATCTTAATAGCCTTTCTTTTTGTCTGGTTAGGAGTGAGTTAAGAGAGTAATGTTAGAGAATTATAATGGAAATAATAAAATTTACTTCTTCAGTTTAGGCTTTTGAGATAAATAAAATAATGTAGGACTAACATAGTTGATATTATAACAAGAAATAATTTGAATTCCGCAGTATCCACCTATGGATTTGTGTGTGGATGGATGATGAACTATCTAAAAAACTTACACAAACCAGGCTGGCTAACTAGGAGCATGAATTATGAAGGTATGCTGGAAAGTGAACGAATTTACTGCACAACATCCTTACTTGCTCTAAACTCAAACGGTGCACGGCAGGTAGGACAAGTGAGTCTTCTCGCCAGCCAGAGATCGACACACTGGGCATGAAATGTGTGTTTGCAAGCAGGAAATATCCTACACTTTTCCCGTGTCTGTAAACCATCTAAGCAGACCGGGCAGGTCGATGTGTTGTGGCTTTTGCCCTCAACATAGTAGAAACAGGGGAGTTCTTCCAACTCTTGGATGGATAAGCCTGAAGTAGTGTCATCTGGACTCGAAGGTACATCAATGCCATCTTCAAGTTGACTAACGAGATCGAAAACGAGGTAGGAGATCAAAACATATCCGAACACAAGGAGAGCTATGCCCATAAGAGAGAAGGTTGCGAAAAGAGGAGGGGAGGAGGAGAAAGCAGAGGAAGAAGAGGTGCAGCAGAGAGCATGGAGTGCGGAGAACATTTTAAAGAAAATATACAGCAGGCAGATTTTGGGCATTGTGGTCGGGAAATGCATGCACATGATTGAGGGAGCCACAAAGTCACCAGCCTCTTTGGGTGCCAATTGTTCTTTTGCGTGAATCATAATCATCTGTGAAATAAAAGCTAAGTCAACAAAAACTACAGGGAAATGTAGTACCGAGATGTGATTTGGTTTTTCTGATGAGCTAAATTTATTCACAACTGTTGATCTCGTGGCCTTTCAATTTTTGGCTACGAAAATGAACGGTCAACCTATCATGTGCCGAAGGATTGCAATTCAGTACAAGTCCAGGAGGCTGGTTGCCCTGGAAACTCAAACTCACATGGGTTTTTTCTTACAAATGGGACAACTCTGCACCTTTATTAGCCCCCAAAGAGAGGGGGGGTTAGTACCCCAGTCTAAAGCAAGTTGTCAAACATAGCTTGTAAATACAAAGCTTTGAAAGCTTAAACAAGCATGAGCATGCCAAAATTGAGGTGGTCAAGACTCGAGAATAATTTTTCAGGCGTGGGATCCGTTTCTACCCATGAATATCTCTAGCTGCTGCTTATGTCGAATCTCTACGATCCAAGACTGTCCTGAACCCAGATGAATTGCAAACGCGTGGCTTAAACTTCCTAATCCACTAAGTAATCATGACATCGATGTGCGCATCGGCAAATGCGAGGAGCCACGATTGGCCATATCAGATCAGCCTCTTCAACCAAGGCAATAGTTGATACACCGACTTTGTCCTAAAACGACGACTAAGCAGACGCGAACTAGTTTGGAGTTTTGAAATACATGTATCTTTGGCGATCTGAATTTGTTCTTTTTATTCAAAAGTTCATCACTTAACTGAAATCCAACCATAAGGTTTATAAATAAATAACAGTGGTCTCATCTGATTAACCGAAAGCTAACATTACCCACTTATTGAACCCTCTTATCAAAGAGATCACACCTCGTTGAAATACTGTGGATAAGAGTGACAAAATTGCATGAAAAGCTACAGATTATTAGGTTGATACCATGAGCTCATCTAACTCGTAGTTCACAACAATCTAAATAAAGTCCACAAGAGCTGCTTCATGAGGTTGATGGCATGAGTCTGCCAACTTGCGAGCCCAAGAGTTTTCAGCAAAATCAATTATATCCTTGGCAGCAGGGTAGCAGACGGATCGCAAGGGACATCTGCACTTGCCTGCAAAGGAGGAAATGACTTTAGTAACAATGCCAAAATATGCAACAAACTTGACTAAAAACTGAGCGGTAGCATCTATCTTTAGACACCTCCTTCAACAGGCAAGCTCACAGTTACCACTTCCCTTTCCTTTTTCCCTTTTTTACCGTTTTGTGTGTGTGAGGGTTGGGAGGGAGGGGGGTGAGGGATGCTATCTTCATATTTGACATTATGATGGCTCTTTTTCTTCTGAGTATGCTTGCATTTCAAAGGTTAGAATGAAATATGATGGTTAAATATCAAAATTCACATTGAGAATTTATCAGCTGATTCTGTGATCATGAAAACATTGTGCAATACCAGAATTCTCAAATCAGCAGTTTATTTTCTCAATCCATTATTTTGTCTCTTTTCTCATCGTTCTCTTTTTCCAAAGGGGGGGGATGATTTGTCGTAAGCCCATACCTCTAGATATCTTGTTAGCAATGTCGAAGTACTGAAATTGAAGCCCTCCACTGGCTCTCCTTTAGTACGAGATGCATGAAGTTGCTTTCTGACTCGAGTAGCCAGGGACTGCATTATCAAATATGACCACGATATGATAAGGAATATGAAAAAGGTGGTCAAGTAGCCGTAAATTGGTAAATGGACTAAAGACTAATGTCAGCAAAAATGAACAAATTATTCATCTGACAACAGTAAGCTTGTGTGGCAGGAAAACAATATCATATGGTTTCCTAGGTGACACATTTACCTTCCCTAACTCCACTCCCCACTGGTCGAAAGAATTGATACCCCATACAAAACCTTGCACGGCAACTCTGTGTTCATATATCGCCAACAGCTGAAGAACACAGGAAAGGAGTCATGGTTTAGCTAAGAGCAGTTTGCATACACCATAACACGCACAAAATTTCCAGGAAATGAGCAATCTATTCTCCAAGGAAATTACAATAAAACAAGTCAATATTCAATTCAAACTATGGAGAATCTCAGCTAAATGCTTATCAGCTGTAGCCTAATGTTCAGTCAAATGCTGTATAGAACAGTGAACTCTAAATAGAATATGGAGTGTAAGAGATGTACTTACATGAACAACTTGGGGCTAGTCATTTTGCTGTGAAAATACCCAGTAATCAAGGATTACTTAAGGCTGTTTCATCACATAAATGAGTTCCTAGGTTGAGCAAAACATTAATCCATGAAGGATTTGTACAGCAGGAATCTGATGGGGCTAGTACTAGCATTTTGCTGTGAAAATACCCAGTAATCAAGGATTACTCAAGGCTGTTTCATCACATAAATGAGTTCCTAGGTTGAGCAAACATTAATCAATGAAGGATTTGTAAAGCAGGAATCTGATTTTCTTAGCTATGTTTTACATCCACAGTGACCGAGATCCAAGTAGACAGTTACTGTGCTAGGTATAACTGTTGCATATCCATCAATCATCATGGTCAACAGAATAGAAGTTAATCCTACATATGGCCATTGTAAAAGTCCCAGCATTTAATTTGCTTTGACAAGACACTTTCAATACACAATGTTTCCTTTTATTATTCCTACTGCTACTCTCAGTCCTCCCATTAACTCCAGCCAAGACTTCACCTCCATATCCGTTGCCCCTAGCACCAAATTTAATTTTTTCTATCAAACTTCATTTTTGACACTCATATAGAAACGTCATATGATTCATAAATCCTAAGTAATTTGAACAAAATGTTCATTGAGTGACTCAAAACCAAGTAAGGAATTTCAAACCTGCCCAATATTGTAAGCCTTTAATGATGGAAGCAGAAGGCTGAGAGAAGGCCGATTGCCGGAGAAGGTCTGTGAAACATGAACCAGCAGTGAGTATCCAACCGAAAAGTAAATCCAAGACTAATAGAGAGGCTGAAAGAAACTCACTTTATGAGGCACAAGATGTGATGGAACATTCTCTTTACGTAACTCCTCTGCTGTCTACATGGAAATGTTGTTTGATCAGAGATTTGGATGTATAAATGGATGCTTGAACATAAGTCAGATGGAAACGCATGCCCCAGTAGCATGAGAAATTCTTGTGAATTCTTGGCTTTTCATTTTTTTTTTTTTTTTTTTTTTATCATAACCTTCTGAGACAGACCGAAGTTACACACATGGAGAAAGAGAGAAAACAAAAAAATCATGAGG
Source organism: Morella rubra (assembly GCA_003952965.2). Taxonomy (NCBI): domain Eukaryota; kingdom Viridiplantae; phylum Streptophyta; class Magnoliopsida; order Fagales; family Myricaceae; genus Morella; species Morella rubra. Next base: position 30,165,979 of record CM025851.1, read on the forward strand.
TGATAAGGAATTGCAAAGACATTCCAGATCAAATACTGAAAATTCAAAGTTTCCAGAGGATAAAAGGCTCTACAAGTTGGTGAACTTGGTTATACAGAAAAAACAAAAAAACAAAATTATTTCCCCTCTTTTGGTTGTTGGGGGATTGGCTGGTAAATGATAGTTGAAAACCCTTCCTTCTCTGGATATGTTAAAAATAGAAGAACATCCTTGATAGGAGAGATCACATTACCACAAAACTTACCTTTCCATAAGCAAGGGCATCTGGCTGGGCAAAAAAGTTGGACATGAGCTCGTCGTGGTTGCTCACTGGCTCACCTAAAAAAAGGAAAGAATCAAAAATTATCTACTGCACCACTTAAAAGTTCAGAGCGTCAGGATATGACCTTTAAACAAGCTATCACTGACAAAACATAAGCTCTGAAAAGATTGGTGTAGCTACCTTTCAGGTAAATAGGTTGCTGACTCCTCGCGATGCCAATAAAATCGCATGGGATTACACGTCCCTGAAAGTTCCAAGAAAATCATTCCACAAATTTATAGACAAAAGAATAATTTGAAGTAAAACCCGATCGTGTGCGATAAGGAGATCAACAGCACAAACCAATGTCAACATTACCACCTAGATGCCAGCACTAAATGTTCCTTCACATATTCAGTTTTATAGTATATTCTGAATGCAGAAGTTGGATCACTATCTGAAAACAAGGGTGGAGTTTGGCTCATCAAGAGAGTACTCACGTCTTTGAAGGACTCACAAAAACAACAAATGATATAGAAAAACCATTTGAGACATCCATAACTAGGGCTGTCTAACACATCTTTATTCTGTATTTTGGCACCAGAACGAGCTTCTTCACGTTCATAGAAGGGACCCCTTTCCCCTTCCTAACACATCAGCGGTAGATTCGAATAGCAATCGGCAACTTCAGCAGTGGCCGCTAAAGCTTGATTTTACAATCCCCACATTCTAATACCATTCAATTTATGGACACAATTAATGTGATAACTGAACTTCAATCCTTTGAAAACAGGACCTGCATACCTAACTATTACGCAACCAACTACCATGAGAACATAAATGACTAAAAAGTTTTGTTCCACCTATTTGGTTTTATTTTCTTTATATGACCTCACTACATTCATTATCTATCTGTGAATATTGGAGGGAGGCATCTTTTGTATCACATCTTGATCCTTCTAGAGTAGACTGGTTGGTTAATATGCACTGCAACATACAAACTAAATTTACAGTAGGAGGCACGATTACATCTTAAAAGATGACACTATGGTGCATCCTAGATACCAAGATCCTGCTGAAGCATTTATTAAAAATGTATTGTGCAGAAGCAAATCAGATAAAATGATAAGCTTTGATCACTTGGAAGTTAAACACTATGCACGCCAAAATGAAATCTTCCTATACTGGAAAGGAAATTTATACAGGAAATAGATTATAGAAGATCCATGGGATTTCTCATAATTTTTTGTAAAAGCTCTACTCATGCATGTCTTTTAATCTGTTCAATTCATGCACTTTGCGTTAGCATAAGTTTATTATCATTACATAAAAGACACCTAGATCACCTGGTGAATTAGTTGGTAAAAGCTATGCTGACCATTTGTTCCTGGCTCGCCAAAGTCAATTTCACCAGTTGCAAAAGGCAGTGGCACACCATCAATGGATACGCTCTTGCCATTACTTTCCATGCTAACCTGAATTGCTCAAAAGAAGGTATAAGAACATTTAGCGATCAGCTTCCAGAAATACCATGCAAGCAGATTGCTTTGGTGCACATGCCTGTTGAATGTGTGGGGCAAACTTCTCCAGGGCCTGGGAATAGGGTAAAATGGCCTGGAGGAATACGAAAAGCGTCAGTGCTATTGAAGGTTTAGCAAAAGAGATATCTCAAAATGTGAAACGAGTGGCAGTTGAGAAGTCTTAAGCAATTGGTAAGTGCTTACTCTTGCAGGATATCCATGAAATGAAACATTCCATACGCTTAACAACCCTAAAAGCACCTGTAGCACTGACACCATGTTATTAAACATGTCATTAACCATCTACAATTGCAATATTGAATATAGCTTCTGGAAGGTCCTCAGACAAATTACAGGGCTGGGGCATTTTTTTTTTTTTTTTTTATAGAGCGTTGGCAGGAATGAGGACCATAATGATTGTACCCAGCAGGTCAATCTTGGAAGTTGGGAGATTCAGACAAATAGTCAAATGTGAAAGAAAGCAATGCTTATAACAGATGAAACTCTCTCTCTTTGATCCTTTGGGAGCATTGGTTGATTCTGAAATCTGAAGCCTACTGGTACATAATTACTGAGGCCTGAACTGGGTATCACCCCATGATATACACAGAGGGTGGCACAGCACAATAACTCTATTAAAAATCTGCAATATTAGGGCACATACAGGTATATTTTTCTCATATGGTGCAGAGTAGAAATGTTGATCAATGCTTGAAGCCCCCTGTAAGAACCTTCAATAAAGAAAATGCCATATGTCATTTAAGTAAACACCAAAACCATGTCAAGTTTTCAAAACAAATGTCAAAGAAAGCAGCACATTGAGCAAGGACAAGCTAATTAAACATAGAATAATTTTTTTTTTTTGATAAGTAGAAAATTATGTTGTGTAGAGTCTGTAGGGAGCATATGATGTTTCTGATCCATGATATATGAACAAAGAAACAGAATCGTGACCTAAATCCTTCCTGTAAAATACCAAGCTGCATTTATTTCCCTCAAACTGGAGAACTTATAAAATGGATACTCAATTTGCAGTGAGTAAACAAAATTCCATACTCGATCTCTAATCTGTAACGCCTAGTGCACATTATAAATCATGTTTACAAGCCACAAACTTAATGATTCTTAGCACCAAAAAGAAATGCTAGCAAAACAATACAAAATTCAAAATCTACGTACTTCTCGACAATTGAGAAACCGTATTGGAGAGACAACGGCAACACTCCAACAGCACTGCAAACTGCAGCCAGAATTTAAGTAGCCCATCAGCCAGTAGTTCAGCCATAAATGCCTCCAAAGAACAGCAAAAAACTTACCACTATAGCGGCCACCAACCCAGTCCCAGAATGCAAAAGCATTATTAGGATCAATGCCAAACTTCTCCACAAGCTGCATGAGAAATAAGTGATGAATAAGACGAAGTTCACAAAAATTTAAATTGTTTCAGAGTTGACTAAACACATAATTATTATAGTTCTACAAAATTACATGCCGATTGAGTTTACATTAGGGAAGAACAAGAAAAAGTACAGTTGTTTTGATTTCAGTTACCATGAGAAAACATCCTGGAAAACATAAAAACGTGATTTTATTTTAAAAATGTTTGGCTAATGATTTTAAAAACGTTTTTTTATTAAAATTTTTTTTTTCAATCCAAACATGATTTCTTCAAGAAAAAAAAAATTCAATCTTCAATAAAATTTTCTATCTAATCATTGGCCTCAATTTCTATAAAAAAAACAATACAAGAACTCATAAAAACTCCTCTCACAAAAACCTTCTATCCAAACACACTTTTTTACTCTCACATTCTCCAAGAGAATAAATGTCAAAAACTCTCTCTTTCCAACCATCATTTCTGTGGGCCCCACCATTCTTACAAGCACCTAAAAAACTATATCTCAAAAAAATTTTTAATCATTACAAAAAAAACGTTTTCAAAACCAAACCAAACATGAGAGTAAATTTTCAAGGGAATTAGTACTTTTTCTACTTGCTGTAGGGCCAATCTGAGCCATCCTCAATACAGGCATGTGTTTCTACCCTTTAACTGATGTAGTTTTACCTAAATGTATACAAATGCAAAAATACTTGGGGAGTTCAAAAAAGGAAAACCAAAAAAGATCTGTCTAACAATATAAAATGGGGTTCTTTTGCATAATATTTTTTTAGCATGATCAAATGGAAAAGATGACACAACGAATAAATAAAGTTTCCACGAACAGATGCTTAATCACACAAGTGCAAGGAATGGAAGGTTATGATAATACCGTGAGGTTAGTACTAACAGCCACCATATGCTTTGCAACTGCAGAAGGCCTGAGAAAAAAATATTTTTAATCATGTAACAGTCTCAAAGTCATTCTTAAGCTCTAATATATCCAATATCTGCCATAAGAATTCACGTCTATTATCCAATCTGGATACCCAAAAATAATCACTCCACCTATATTCTTCATGTACTGGTATTATTATAGCACTAACCCAAGAGCAGCTGAAATCCATTCCCTTAGAGTTCGAGCATTCAACATAGTTTCAGCTGTTGTAAAAGTTTTTGAAACCACAACAACTGCAAATATGAGAAGAAACATGGTAAGCTTAGGTACACATAACAACTGAAATGTAATGAGATTGATAAGAACCTCAAATAGAGCACAGGTTACTCTTAAACAATGTTGCTTAGGGAAATATAGAAACATAAAATTGCCAATTACCAAGAGTAGTTTCAGGGTTTAATCCTGCGATATTTCTAGCAACATCAACAGGATCAACATTTGCAAGACTGCAGGAGTTGAAAAGAAAAGGTTAGACTGATCACAAAAATAATACCATCAAACATTATAGAATACAACCACTCAATGCAGAATTCATAATCATCATGTGAAGCACAACACACCTTAGCCTCCACAACAGTAAAAATTCAGATACACAAGCTACATTTTGCTTCAGATATGGAGAAAACTCATTCCTAATGTCCTATATAATCCATTACTATCATCAGCATGAGCTTGACAATTTCACTGTGCCAATAATATATCTCAGAGATCAATGGGAAAACCAAAAGCTGTAAGTTAACTTATACTCAATTACTATTACATCTCTGAACGAACACATATAATACTAGAGTTTTCATACTATAATGACTTATGACAGTGAAATATAGGTACTCACAAACGCAGCTGACGTCCCCTTGCACATTCCATAGCATCTGGTTCTGTAAGAGGCAACCACTAAACAATGAATATTTTGACTGGGTTATTTTGGCTCATTAGATTTAAAGATTTAACATGTAAAAGATTAAGATCATCTTCAGGAGAACAAGACCCAATAATGGTGGTGTGAAATTACTGGGAGAGTAACTTTAAACCTGTTTGAAGAGCAGTGTGGACAAATAGAGGACCTAAGAAACTGCCGCCAATACCAACAGCAATGACATCCTTCAGTGCTTTTCCTGTTGCTCCAACCTAACAAAATTTCTCTGTTTTTCAACAATTCAAACACTCCATACTCAAATTAGATACTAAATAGCAGCAGTAGCTTACCCATGAACCGCTACGGACCCTCTCAGAAAATTCCTGGATCTTGTCCAGAACTTTCCAGACCTCTGGGACCACATTCTTCCCATCACACTGTATGACTGCATCCCTTGGGGCACGAAGAGCTACATGAAGTACTGGCCTATTCTCAGTGCTGTTTATCTGAAGGTGCCACCAATAATTATGCAAACATTAAAATGAGTTGAAGGAAAAAAGTAAACATTTGTTAACAATGTTGTTTTCACGTGTTTTAAAAATAATATATGGGATTGACATTGTTTTGTGGCCACTATCTTTTTTTGTTTTTTTTGCTAAAAGGGATGACATCGCTTTGTCATCCCCTTTTCCTTCCCATGTAGCCTTGGCCACTCCCTCAGATGCAGCCCTCTGCTTTGGCTCCTCCTCTGACCTACAGCACCGACCCTGACTTCATTTTGTCAGCATCAGCCAAGCTGGGGAAACGATTGACTGATGGGGCGGCATCTGATATTTTCCCTGGCCTCCTACAGTTATCAGATTGGAGGCTGAAGAATGCCTCTCTGACGCCAACATTGTCGGTGCCCTGCCCTATTCTCAATCAAAACATCAAATTCTATATTTTGCATCCAATGCAGAAGAATCAAATATAGACTACAAGGCCGTATAATCTCCACCCAAAACGCTATTAAAGATAATGAGATTATTCAATAAATGACTTGGAAGCTAACTCAACTTACGTGCTCCCCATTGTACATACGGTTAATCTTTTCTTTGAGATGTGCTGCCTGCATTTGGAAAAGGGTTATTATCATTAGTAGACTTACGCCGATCCCAGAATCTAAACAGCACAACCTCACACCTCTGCCAACTTGAAGAGCTTATCCCTAGTATCAAGAGTGGCACGTTGCCGTGAGTAGTCCAACAGCACCTCATCAAACTCACTACAGTTATCATAGAGAGCAAGAGTTAGTGATATCTATTAATAACTTGACCATAATAAATCCATTATTCATCCCCATCCTCCATATTTAAAGCTATCCTCTAAACAATGAGACAGTATATATGAAGATAATTATAGCATACACAAGTCCAGGGGAGAATCATACAGTATCATTGACTTGGATCGCTCAACATCACTCATCAAATCACGTAAATGAGTCTTCTTAATCTCCTCAACATGGGCCTACACAATGAAACATTTATCCCATCATACGCAGATTTTATGCATACATCCAAAAGACACTTTGTCTTAGTATGAACCTAATATAAAAAGAGATTTCTGACCTCCAAGTCCTTCCATGCCTGAGTGTCACAAATTAGAGTTGGTGAAGCCATTTCCACAACCAAATCCTGTTCCAGGCAGGCTTACAAAAAAAAATCCTGCAGCGTTATAAGTAAGTGAGTTATCAACACTAAAACTCCAAAAAGTGACGAAAAACCCAAAAAAAAAAAAAAAAGAGTAGCATCTTGACTGATTGTTAGCAAAGAGAAGTATGGAGAAAAGAAATAGGTAAGAAACTAAAAACTCATCTATCGATTCTGGAAAAAGCAATTTCTCTAGACCATGCAATCGTACAAGGTGTAAAGGATTCCTTCCCTTACAATTCCTCGATTTTCTATATCCATAACAAGCTCAAGCCAGTTCCCAAGCTACTTGTTGAAACAAATCTTTGATATGCAACATATACTCAACACAAAATTGGCGTTCACAGGGTAGAGAAAGCTCCATTACTCTCTGATGCCTGTTGCGAAGACTCGGACGACGTCAGCCTATCTAACGAATTTATTTTTTTATTTTTGTCTTTTGTATTCGGAGAGAACAAAAACTCACTCATGACAATGAGCGGTATAGTGTTCAGTAGGGCGGCAAATGCTATTTATTCAAATCCAATCGTTAGAAATCTAATCCTACAAACTTCTGGATCCTTTCCTTTTCGTACGGTTTCTCAGCAACCAAACTGATCAAACATTCAGAAAAAAGTAACTGATGGATTAACAAGGTCAACCTTATGAACTCCACAAAGAAAAGAACGTGAACTGATGAAAAACCATTGCAGGTGACGGCAACATAATTTGACCGAACATTAACGAAAAAAGTCGAAGAAGCAAATGTATTACAAAGAATTATAACTATCGGAGCTGAAAACTGATTACCGATTTCAATGGCGATGCCTGATAGAAGGCGATAGCAATAAAAAAACACAACGAGAAAAAAAGGAGAAAAGAATTGAGAATGGAAGTGAGAGAGCTCTGACTGTGTGGTGTTGTTGAGAGCATACCTGAGGGAGCGATAAAAAAAAGTAGCTTATTTTATACGGTGGACGTTGATGGTGAGAAGACGACGAGGGATTGAAGCGCTGAAGTTATGCTTCTGTAATACAGACCGCACGCGCCGAAAAAAATAAGAAAAGGAAAACCGGTACAAAGTTACAAACCGCACGGAACGGGTGAAACTAAGGAAGCTTCCACATGTGGCGTTGAGGAAGATTTGGGTGACGGGGATGGGAGGGGCAGATTTTCCGTGATGCGGATCCGACGCTCGAGATAGTACCTGATTTAAGGTCACCGTGGCACCCACGATACGAATTATGTTTTGGGCAATGAAGTAAAAAAAAAAAAAGGAAAATCTGGAAACAAGCAAAGGGGCTCGGGGAAAGAAAGAAAAAACCAGCAGCGTGAAAAGTCAAGCAAGCTTTAGAAAGGATAAAAAAAAAAAAAAAAAAAAGGCTAAATTACTCTGTTCTTGGAATTTGACTTTTTTTTCAGTTTGGTCCTCAGGATTCGATTTTCCCTAAAAACATCCCTGGGTGAGGACCCATTACCAAATAGATCCTGCGTCAACTCATTGGACGGAAATGCACACGTGGCTAACGGCTTACACGTGAGAATTGACAGCTGGATTTTAAAAAAAATCTCGTCCAATCGCAATGTGACACGTGTCAGGACATAAATAAATAAAAATATTTTAAAAAATAAAAAATAAATCTAAAATTTAATTTTTTTTTAAAAAAACCCGGATCGGGGGGACCCCGATCCTTTTCCCGGTGGAGGCCCCTCCACCGGCCCATTCTGGCCGCCCAGCGGGAGGGAGGAGGACTCCCTCCTCCACCCCGAACTCTGGGGCGGTTGGGGGCGCTCCTCCTCCCCCATCCGCCTGACCCCTCCACCGGGAAAGGATCGGGGGTCCCCCCGATCCGGGTTTTTTTAAAAATTAAATTTTACATTTATTTTTTATTTTTTAAAATATTTTTTATTTTTATTTATGTCCTGACACGTGTCACATTGCGATTGGGCGAATTTTTTTTAAAATCCAGCTGTCAATTCTCACATGTAAGCCGTTAGTCCACGTGTGCATTTCCGTCCAATGAGTTGACGGCAAGATCTATTCGGTAATGGGTCCTCACCCAGAGATGTTTTTAAGGAAAATCGAATTTTGAGAACCAAACTCAAAAAAAATCAAACCCTAAGCACGTAGGGAGTAATTTAGTCAAAAAATAAATAAATATATTCGATGCTCGAGACGGTGCCGACGTCCCCGTGGCACCCACGATACGAATTATTTTTTGGGCAATGAAGATTAAAAAAAAAAAAATCTGAAAACAAGCAAAGAGGGTCGGGGAAAGAAAGAAAAAACCAGCAACGTGAAAAATTGGAGCTAAACGGCAAAAACATGGAACCTTCCGTTGCCGGGAATCGAACCCGGGTCTCCTGGGTGAAAGCCAGATATCCTAACCGCTGGACGACAACGGATGTTCTTGAACACTTGTGTCAAAATTATTTAATTCAACGTCTTTAAATTTACTAACGTCTCTTTCCGTCTTTTCATTTCTCTATTTCATAAAGCGTTCCTACAGCTGTAACTTTCAGATGGATCGAATGTGTATTCCTGTTTCCATTCTTTATTGTGACTCGAATAAACTAATTTCTTTTCTGTAATGCTTTGGTTTTCTGCAATCCACTTTTACTCAGAAAAAAAAAAAAAAAAAAAAAAAGGACTATAGATGTACGGGATTACTACTCCAATTCACATAGCATGCCGGCGTTAGAATAGGGAGGGCAATTTGGCCTTGAGAAAATTATGTTTTCCTCTTTTGATATCGGGAATTTGGTGTAAACAAAGTATCCTTAAACTTATTAGTGTTTTTTTTTCTAGGCCAGATTGAACTTACTTATTAATAGAACTTTCACAGATCTCCCTCCCCATTGTCATTTGAGGACTAAAAAAAAATTTTGAGAGAGGAAAAACAAAGTAGTATTTCCATTCTCCACCATACACAATCTGTAAACGCACGGATATAGTTGTCTGCTTGTGTATCATTGTACAGGTAATTCATTTCACTTTGGATTTCTCCAATGGTCACCTCAGTGAATGAACTGCCAGAACCTTTTATAACCCAGTGCCTAACGACTTTCAACTTTCAAGCCTAAGCCTGTACAGACACAATTCTGGTTTCTTGCGAGAGAACTAAGAAAGATCAAAAGGGAGCGAAAAGAATTATGGCATGTGCTCCAACCATTCATAATCCAACTCTTACACTTTTGCTGCTGGAAAGCTACCAATCCGTGCTGCTCTAGTGGCTGGGGCATCCACTGTAGTCAGCATTTCAGGTACTGACATGCCTCCAGAGATGACAATTTCTGCAACTCCCAGGACAATGAAATACTGCTTTAGTTATTCATATTTGGGAGGAAAATGTAACTTTCTTTGATTAAAATTATACCGATTCCTTCTCGAACTGATAGACTGGGCCGCAAAATGTCCTTGGAATTGATCAGGAAAATATCTCCGAGGTACAGGTGGTTGGTGGGCACATAAACGCAGCAGAGTTCTTCTTCGCCCATGCTTCCCCGAAGAACAACTGTAGAAGTGATAAATCCAAATGCATATTCTCCCACACGAGGGTGTCGTATGATAGCTACTTCCTTGAAGGCATTAGAACTCTGATCTGTAAAGTAATGCCAGATAAGTGAGATTATAGTTTCCAGACCCAAAAGCCAATATGTAAGCCATATTCATGAAATTTACTTACCAGGCGATATTGCAGTACTTATTTGCTTGGAGGCAGCATAGATGTAGCTTACAAGTGGCATTTTCTTAATGAACCACTCTCCTAGGGTAAGAACAGAAGCTCCCAACCACGATGACATGAAAACACCAACTAAGAATATGAAAGTGATAGATGTAACGAATCCAAGACCTGCAGGTTTTCAGAATCAGGCATATATTCAAAAGCAACTACTAGTGCCTTAAATACATTAATTGATGTTGGAAAACTCAAATTTGCTTGAAAACTTGCCATTTGGATTCATGGTCCATCTCACATGAGGATGCTACAGTGAAGGTTCTTCTGTGAGAGACAAATCAATTATTCTTTAATTTCTTTCCCCCATCATGCCTAGGTATAGATTTTGTTAGGTAACTTTGGAAGTCCTGTTCCAGCAACTTAATGAACTGTGCAGATTCCACTTAAAATATGAAGGATTTTACTGAACCCTGGAACTTCCCTACAAAGAAGTAAGGGCCCAAGGTCGAATTTTAAGTGAGTGCAGATGCACATTACATTTTCTCTATGCCTTCCCTTGACAGATTTTGAGATCCCGTGAAATTTTTAATTCAATTAACATGGTCAAGTCAGCACTTGCTCTTATGAGTTGTTCTCTGTGCTGCCTATAACAAGTGTAACATAGAGTGTGTCAAATTTTCAGTTCATTTGGGTAAAGTTCGAAGTACATTTGCCTTCAAATTAACTTTCAAAGCGGTAGCCTTGCTGTTCCATGTAGCTGAACCCATTTCAAATTAGATAAGAACGTAACCAGTTACGTTGTAAAAGTTCATGTAGTCCCAATACTCTGAAAACTGCTATAGCGTGGACCGAGGATGTATATATGCACTTACCAAAAATGTGAATCCCTAGATGACCATAGATCGGGGAGAAGAAACCATCCACAAAACGAATGAAACCCCAAGTGACGTAGAATGTAATTGCAATTGGAAGAAGAATGACACTGCAAAAGATATAGGAATTTTCATGGAAGATATCCCAAAGAGCCTGAACTAACTATTTCATACTTCATTGTTTATATGGGTAAGTGGGATAAACTAAGTAGAGTAGCTATGCAAATATTAATGTAGTTAAGCAACAATGGATATGTTACAGCAAATTCCAAACATTTCTTTGGTCATCTCCGGAGAAAAAAGCATCCAAGTCTTTATACGCTGGCCTCAAAGAAACTGATACCCTCTAAACAACAAAATGCATAGAGCTAATTATCAAGAGCGTTTCCTTGATTTATTCTGCAGAGTGTTCTGCATATGCACCAGTGTACTCGTCGTACAAGTCTCAATGATTCTGTAGTAGGTTGTAGTGGCTTTTATTCAGTCATTAGAATTGCAGTAGCTAGGATAACTGCATTGAGTAATGTAATTGGTCAATTTATCCCAGTTATCAATGCTGATGCCATTGCAACTTCTGGGGTATACATGATGTTGGACCAAAATCCTCTAAAAGTCTTATACTACTTTATTGCGTGAATTTACAAAATCCGAACCATTGTTCTAATGCTTTCTTTATCATATCGGAGAGGATCAGTGTCAAATATAAAAATTTATTACCTTACTATATATTGTTTTTATCTAAGAACGTTTCTAAAGTAACGAATGTTGAATTTGAAAATAATGCTTGGGATTTAAAGAAATCTATCCTTCAGAACTATGAATTCTAGCGGATGGATGTTCGTCCTTTGAAACATGAATCTGTTTTTGCTTTACCTAAATGTTCTTCCAAATACCAGAGGAGGAAATAGAATTAATGCTATGGAAAGTCGACTATGAAAAGAGCATACCCAACCAATATGAGCCGGTCAAAGGAGCAAATAAGAATAACGCTATGGAACATCAAGAACTTACCATCCGGTCATAAACTTCTTGGAAGCCCAGCTGCGGATGACTTTAGAAAATGCCTACACAAAGCAAACAAAGAAACAATTATTTGTTTATCTAGTTGGACGTTAGACAAGAGCAAACGTAAATTCAGAATGAAAGGGGGAAAAAAAAAATTAAAGCTCTTATAAAAACAAGCATGTTTTTTAAACGACTGTCAGCAATATATTAACACTCTATTGTTTCTCTTCCATCATAAAAATAACACTATATTGTTTCTCTTCCATCATTAGATCCATATTCGATACCAAAATGACACTAAAAATTGAAATCTAGGGGTGTCTATTAGTTTTTCTGGCAAAAGAATTGTTATATTCTTGAAGAGAAGCGAAGCTACTGGTAAAAGATAAGAATGGAAGGGAACCTCTCTGCCGGAGTTCTGATGGGACGAGGCAACAGCAGGGGAAGACGAAGGGGACGATGATTTGGAGCCAACATTTTCTGTAGTTCCTGCGACGGGGATCAGGAGCTCTCGATCTCTCTCCCTCTCTCTCGGTGTCGCCATTTTCTTCTTTCTTCCTTCCACTCGTTCTTCTTCTCAGATTCGTTTCCTATGTTTTTCGCCTCCTCTCTCGCGCGCGCGGTACGTCGAACTTTGCGTAATTTTTTTCAAGCTGGTTAGAAACTCGGGCCAATCAGATGGCCGGGTCGACTCGACTCGATTTCCAGAGTGGGTACGAAGTTGGATCAGAAAAGAACTCGTCACGTTTGTTGTTCCGGATAATTCAGATTACTAAAGTCGTAAATAAAGGCAATGATCATAATCATCAAACGACGTAGTAAATGGGGAACAATCACATAAGACTTCTCAGAGAGAACGAGAAGCATAGCAATTTTTACCAAATACGCATCTATTACTAATCACATAAAACCTTAGCAATCCGTCTGATAATCATATCACGCCAATTTGGGCAATTTACATTTAGAGAAAGCTTCTACTTCAAATATACAAACAATTTCTTCACAACCATTACAGACCGCACAACCTTGTACGTATAGAAAATCCACAGGATCGACTTCCTGCTCCATATAATTCCACTCTTAATTTCAAGTTTCGGAAAACGTGATGTCTTGATCACTAAGAAACCTAAAAGCACCGCTACCTTTATTCTTTAATCTCCCACATGAGTATGGAAGTTCTACTTCTCAGGTACTATCATCACCAGGGTAAACGCAGTTGTTGTAGCCTGCAAAACAAAGATTTATAAGGCTTGCAAGACATTACCAGAGCAGGGAAGAAAACCTTGCGGAATCCTAGACGAATGATTCAAGGCAGTCAGTGAAATCTGTTTAACTTACTAGGATTGCTGGATGAGAGTGTGGCCGTTTGAGAGAATTCACAGTCCCATGGATTTCGACCTGAAGTTTGATAAAAGAGATTCATGGCATAAGCAGCATGAGATATTATTGTGTTAGGTTCAAAGCAAGCCCCGCCTGGTTGGATTGGGCTACAATCGATTCCCCGCCCGCAAGCATAATCCAAATTTGCCTGCAATTGGGCATCTGATACTCCTGCCTTTGGCACACACCATGTTGTTGTTCCTTTCTTTGGCTTCTGTGAGGGAGTCGTCACTGGAGTTGGTGAGGGAGTCGCTGGAGTTGGGGATGGGGTAGCTGGAGTCTTTGGCATAGACGGAGATGGAGTCTGCAAGCAAAGGAATTCATCTTCATAAAGCTTTTACTTAAATCTTCAAATCACACTAAAAAATTGATCCTACTCTCACCTGGCTGCTCTTAGAGAGACCAACATCATAGGTCATGGATAGATCGGGCTTGAAAAGCCCGAATGCGCGCTCAGAACCAGGTCCAGGCTTCAAGTCTTCGTCGTACAGCGCAAAGAGATACGTATCCACCGATTTGCCTGGGATCAATGGGGTCCCCACCATCGACCGCAGGTGTGCGATCAGATTACCGTTATAAGCCTTCGCGTTTTCAACGCTCGGTCCCACCTCATTACTGTCTCCGTTGTACGGCCAGCCAGTCTCGGCCACCACAATCTCGACGTTCTTGAAGCCCATGGAGTTCAACGCTGAATGAACAGCATCAACCTGAGCGTCGAACATGTTCATGTACCTGATGTTCGTGTTCGGGTCGAACCGCCCTGCGTTCGGCTGGAAGAGACAGAAAGCCAGGGTCTCGGGTCTGGGGTCACCCCGGTATGCGAAGTAAGGGTACGGGTTGATCGCAAAAGGCGAACCCGTCGCCTCGTTGAATCCCAACAGCCCCTTCATCAAGTCGGCGGTACTCGGGTCGAAGCTTCCAGAGGACGGAGGCTCCGACTGCTGGAGCACCGCCATGGCGTGGACTGTCGACACTTTAATCTTCCCACCCAAGGACGCGTCGTTGAGGGCATTCTGGACGTTCTGCATTGCCGGCAGAAGCTGAGCCTTGAGGCCTGCGTCACCAAAGGTCATGACTTCGTTGCCGACGGTGATGAGGATGATTTTGCTCGCAGGGTAGAAAGGGATCACGTTAGAGTTTATCCAGTTTTTGGCGAAATTCGTGTCGGATGCAAGGGCCGGGATGTCCCCGTTGGAGGCGCCGATAACTATTCCGATTCCGGTGTTTGCCAGGCCTTTGATGATAGCCGGGTCGGCTCCGTACAGTCGGACCTTCTGAATTGTGGTGGATTGGAGAAGCTTCGCGGTTGCTGCAGGTGGTGGGAGGTTGTCGGCGACTTGCCCGTAGTTCACGCCAATGAATGACTGGGAGTCTGCAGAATCCGATAAAACAGTTACGGCCATGTATAAAAGAAAAAACAAAGAAGAAGAAATTGACAGTGGTCACTAGTCTGAACATAGCACTTCTCTCTCCCTCTCTTATTTTCGGCTGATTTCTTATCTAGCAAACAGAGGAATACTTAACTGGCGAGTTCAAAGTCCAACGGAAGCCATCACATTTGAAAAGCTTTAATTATTAGAATATAGGTAAACTGGTGTCAGTTTTGTGCTCTCCAGGTGATGTAACAGAGAAGACCAACAATTCAGATAAAGAAGTATTGAATCTGACGCCCTCAACAGGGAAAAATTGATAATATAAAGAGGAAACAGTTTCTGGGAGTAAGAGGAACAAACCGTACAAAAATAGCAGAAGAAAAGGGAAGGGAATACGGAATAGAATAGTGGATACTTCGCAGAGGCAGAGATATATTATATGTATGCAGTATGCCTCTAACTAAACAGAAGATGAATTAGGAACTTACTGGCGAAGTGGGATGCATGTAAGAGAACAACAAAGAGGAAAGCCTTAGCATAACGAAAAAACGCCATGGATGCAGACCGCTCTCTGTTTTGCATGTTTCTGAGTTTTCGGAAAGGGGAGGAAGTGGGCAAAGAAATAGACGGGGCAAGCGAAAAGGGAAAGGGGCAAGACCGTAAAAGGAGCTTTAGGTGGTGCGAGAACTTTTACAAAAGTACCACCACAGCATCAAGATGGAGTGTGAGTTCCAGCTGAATGTTCTTGCGTGGGTTGGACGCGTGGCCTCGTGGGTACGAAGTGGCGTTGGGAGAAGTGGGACACTGATTTTTTTTTTTTCCTCTCCAAGGGACACTGATTTACAGGCTGAAAGTCGCCTTTACGCTCCAGAGGTAATCCCCAAACTGCTTGTCAGCAAAATGACGTGAATACCCACCAATTACGACCGTTGGAATTGCCCGTCGTTTCAGATAGAGTATCTAGTATTTTCTTTCTCCGCACGTGATTCGGTTCCGATACATACGGTTTGTCAGATCCAGTTCATCTACCCAAGTCTGTTCCTTCAAAAAAAAAGGTTGTGGGGGAGTAAAAATTTTCCTTCATTTCTTTTCCATCTCCTTTTCTATATTATCTACCTGCAAGATTAGGCATTTTCTATTTCTTAGTTAATGGCATCTAAGAGGTTGGGATGTGAATTCCCCATCTTTTTGTTTTTTGTTTTTCTGGTCCACCACAAGGTGTAGTTAAATTTCTAAGGGATGGCTAGATTATGCACTTTTTTGTTTGTTTGTTAAACAGCTAGATTATACACTTAATAGTACCATAATATATGTAGCTAGGGTTTTTATTGAATGATTCATGGGATATGTGGACGGTACTCTAAATATCCAACCAGCAGTTTGGAAATTTTCCTACAAGTTGCAAATTAATTATTAGTGGACACGTTCGTTTTGATAAAATTTTAAGAATTTTAAATATGGTGTCAATATTTAAGTGATGTTAGAATTTTATTAGTATTTGTATAGAAATTATTGAATTACATTAATATTTGTAAAAAATATAATGTTAAATTGTATTATTATTTATATAAAAATAATATTGAGATTATAATTTTAAAAAATTAAATTCAAATTTTAAAAATTTCATCCAAGGGAACGTGCCCTTAAAAGGGGGGCTATGATTAATAGCGTTATTCAAAGCATTTTCTCTCAGCGGACTTGATTCCAAGGAGCAGGAGAAGCCCTAAAGTGCACACACCAAAAGCCCCCAATAACTCACTCTGTCAATGGCCAAAAGGACACGCAAAAAAAAAGTGGGCAAGTCTCTAGGCAAAGACGCAAACATATGGGTTTTACTTATGTGCTAAGAAATGGCTATAGAAAGTGGACATGTCCACCATATAAAAAGCGTCTCGAGGAATATGAATAGCAAAGCGTTTTCAAACAAAGCACTCTGTAAAAAGGAGCTCCTCTGGCAAGAATAGCTGTAGAATAAATATCAATCCAAGAGCGGACGCACAGAGGGTGGCCAGCCTTTAACAAGGGGGGTATAATTCATGCGTTAAGTAACCTTTAAATAATAATAATAATAATAACAAAAAGCAAGCTTTCAGACATGAGACATCCAAATTCAATCTTTTCACTTACTCTGCCTCTGCAATGAATACCCCGAAGTCGAATCACTGCTCTAAGCAGATGCCTGACAATAAAAATAGAAGTAATCCTTTAACAGTGTCAGAGATGCCCCCATCATCATTGTACTCGCAACCAACGAGGTTTTAAAAATATCTATCAGCTTGTTGTTGCTAAATAGAAATTAGTAATAAATAATTTTTCAGCATTAATTAGAAGTTTTTGACACATTATATTATAAATTATCAGTTTTAACACATTATATTATATAATTATTAATGTTAGATATTTAATATTTTAAACTACTCACTTTAACATATTAGATCTTCCAATTATTAATGTTAGATATTTTGCATTCTCCTGTTTTTAAAGAACTTAATGAATTGACAACAATATCTTTAATATGTGTAAAGTGGGTCAAAAATATTATATTTATTTTAATTTAAAAATTTACTCATAATTTAAAATACAAAATACAAAATTTATTATAATTTATGAGAGAAAAATTATATTTTTTCCTTAAAAACTATCAAACCATCTCGAGAGTTGTCTAAGGGATGTAGTGCGCATCTAGGGTCGTGTGTTGACTCTTTGAAAATTATACCAGTAATTTAATTGAAAAATTAGGTTGCAGGCCCTCTAGTCACTTTCGAGTTTATCATGAACTTAAACCTATTAAGTATTACCGGCCAAGTTAGTTTTCATGACGTTAAACCTACTGAGTATTACCCGCCTCAAGTTAGTTTTGCCTCGTACATAGGGAGTGTTGCAGATTACCTGTACCATACATGAATTGTATATGGAAATTGGATTCCGTTCCTTTGACTGGTTGCTATATATGTGCGACATGTTTTTTTTTTTTTGTCTCTATTACAATCTAATTAATAGGATTTATCAAAAATAAAGAAAAAAAAATATTCAATACCAACAACTCCGTTAATTTAATTCATGGGATTTATCATAAATAAAGGAAAAAAAAAGTATTCAATACCAACAACACCATTGAAAAGTTTGTGGAACAAGCACAACCAGAACAGCTTTCCAATCTTGCACTACTTTTTGGTTGAACAAACCAAGTCACGCTAAAACCATGCACTAAATTGCTGCAATTCTCTATAATTTTTATGATCTTGCTTTCTATATTATTTATGTATACTTGCCCTAAGTTTATCCAAGGAAGCAAAGATGTTCGAATGCCTTTGCCCTTTTGGACCAAGCTGCCTGCACTTAAAGTACCGCCAAAAGGGGGAAAAGGGAAATGAAATTGCATGGATTGGGGCGTAGGGAGTTCCTCCGACAAAACGTTATAGGTTGGTGATAGTTTACCTTTTTGGTAGTGCCCATTGAGTTGCTAAGCTGCCCAAGGAAACAAGCAAGCAACCGGTTTCACACACAAGATACCTCTGCCATTCATCTCTGGCGGTGCAAAACCCAAAACTTGACTTCAAGAATATGTTCACATTGCAGTCCATCACGCTGTTGAAAAATGCTCCACTAACACAAGTTTCAGTGACTAAAACTGGTGGAGGCTATGTCGTTTTGTATTTTTTAAAATATTTTTTTAATGATTGATATATGTTTTTTTTTGCGCTTGTGAGTATGGTGAGACCCAGGAAAAAGAAAATTTTGAAATTATATGTTTAGTAAAAAGATTTATAAGCGTTTTTTTTTATGAGCTTTGGTAATAAAAAAATTTTGGTTTTTGTGTTTTTTTAACAGAAATTGAGGAGAATAATTAGTTTGGAAATTTGATTGAAAATTGAAATATTTTTTTGCATGAAAAAATCATGTTGGGATTTTAAAAAAAAAATTGACGAGGATTAGTACATGACGTCAGCAGAAATTTGTTTTCCTTTCTTTTATAGTTTTCCGTTTGGTTGGGTTGAAATGCTTGCCAATTGTTTTGTTCTGTTTTATGTGCGGTGATCATAATTTCACAAATCACAACATAGTATTGTTTCTCCTTTCCTTTTTGCTGCATCCTGATTGGAAGCAGGTGCCGCCTTTTGGTTTTTCACGATTTCTACGCAACGAGATTAAAAGGAAACTCCAGGGGATCAATATTATTGTCCCCCGCCACCTTGTTTATGCATTGTGCCTTTTACAAAAGATGCCAAAGCGTCTTGAAATCGGGTACCTGCAAGTATGATCCAGATAGCGTCTTTCTTGTCAATGTTCCCTCCTTATGGCCTAAGAATATAAGTGGGGGAGGAAAAAGCAGAATATCCGGTTGATGATTGCTTTCAATTATTGGCTCTTGGAGATTTAACAGTGATGCTAATGGATGAGATCAAATATTCTTGTAATTTTTTTTTAATAGTAAAACAATTTAAAGATACATAGACGTAACATGTGTATAACACTGTAATATTCATATTGCTTAAAATTTCATATAAAAAATATTAAATAGTTTATTATTAATAGTACAATTCAGGTAATAAATTAGAAGGAGATATTTTATAGTTATTTGTCCAAATTATATGATAAAATTCAGAGAGAAATAAACACAACAGGTATATCACTTTTATATGGACAAATATAAATAGCATTAAATGATTTAAAGTCAAACTATTATATCTATCTCTCTCTGAATTCTAACATATAAATTGAGTAAAGAACAATCTTGAACACCTAAACTTCTTATCTAGTTTTAGTTCACCAATAGTCGGCAACTAATGTATTAAGCATTATCACTACCACCGATTTCTCCTTCTTCTTCTTTTCCGTTGCAAATAAATAGAGTTCTGCCTATAAAAAAATAAAAAAATAAAAAGTTCACTTTGTAACCCTAAGTATGGAGACGCTGACATTTGTGACATTGAAGCTACATGGAGGCAATAACGACAATTAAAGGACAGTTAGTTTTAACAGTTACAAATTTTCAATGTCACGCACATAGAATAATGATCTCTACCTCTTTTTCTATTTTCATATTATTCTTGCATTAAAACTCAAAATTCCTACATATGCTTAAGTACTTTTTACCATCTCAATGGCACAAGAGAAGTAAGCTAATGCTTTAAGCTTGGAGTTAGGCAATTTTCAATAGTTTCACACATTATAATCTCTCGAAGATCAGTAGCCCACAGCAGCTCTTGTCCGCGGGGATGGGTTTCTTGTGACACTGGAATTGAGAAAGAATTTCGTTCGA
The DNA here is from genome assembly GCA_003952965.2 of Morella rubra. NCBI lineage: Eukaryota > Viridiplantae > Streptophyta > Magnoliopsida > Fagales > Myricaceae > Morella > Morella rubra. Next base: position 30,186,172 of record CM025851.1, read on the forward strand.
GATGAATTGCAAACCTGAGCAAGCATTACCATTATTTACAGCTTACGATGGGCTTTCGTTGTCCATAATAGCCCATATAAGAGCAACCCATCTCGCTAACAGCCGTTGAGAAAAACGACGAAAAATCGATTTGAATCTTCGCTTTGTTTTTCGGCGAAAGTTTTGAGTCTCATGCCGCCCGAGTCGCGGTTTTGTTTATAGGGCCCGAACCAGTGAAAGGAACTGAAGTTTGAACCTACATATGCTTATTTTCTGCTCTTTATCTAATCTTCTCTTTAATTACTTATGTACTGCTCCAGTACTGTTCGACCATCTGCCTTTAATGGCTGTGCTGGGTTCCGAGAAGTTGAAGCTAATGCTTTAAGCTTGGAGTATCATGGCCGAATATTTCAATAGGTATGCACACATTATCTTTTCTCTCTTAATAGAATCAGTAAGATTTCACAGCAGTTCTGTTAAAATTTGGAATTAATCCCATTTCCAAATTGGGGATTGGGTTTCTTGTGCACATCTGGAATCACCTCGATGAGAATTTCTTATGTTTTTTGAATTTATCTTATGAATTGCAAACCTGCAACAAGCATTACAGCATTATTTACAGCTTACAAAACCACAAAAACGGCAGGAAATTCCCTTGTGAAAGAAAACTAATACACAAAACGGAATTTTGTTCAAATTTCTTCACGGTGTTCTTTCCGATCACACCTAAATAGGTAAAAGATCCCTGGTGATCTCGGCGACTAGGCCATTGAGCACATGCTTTTCCACGTCCCTGATAACGTCGTCTTTCTCAAGCAAGGCAAACATGATCTCACTCCAACCGGAGTCCCACATGGAATTCACGTCGGGCTCCCTGTCGTGGATATCACTTTCCAGCATTTTAGGCAGATATTCTTCAATAGAGCAATTAGGATTCCCGATCCTTCCGTAGAATTTCAACGTCCCAAAGTCCTTCTGCAACTGCTTGATCAGGCCGTCCAAGGATTGTGCCTTTATGGAACCGATTGATATCTTCGCGCAAGGATGAATGATAAGCTCGTGCCGGCTACCTTTCCGTTTCATTACTTCATAGCCGCAGTCTGAGATCAGCTTGCTTTCTTCGTCTCGACAGTAGTAAGTGCCACTGGCATGAAGAAGGTCGAAAGGAATGTTTAGCTTGAAAAGGGCCTCTGCTGTGTTGAGGAATAGCTCGCTCATTATCAGTGTCTGCTTAAGGCAGTTTTCACTTTCTGTTAATGGCTCTTGCATTCCTGACGTGGGAATTCCCACATGTTCCAGTTCTGAGTGGTAAGATATGCCTGTGCCATCTCCAACCATTCCTGCTACATGTAAGAATTTATTATTTATTCATGTATACGTTGCTGTCATCAGGTTTTGTATATTTGCGTTGCAGTAGTTGTTGATGGGATAAGGATGTAATGATTTTGGAAGTTTTCATGTTTTACACAGCTTGAATATTTGCAGTAGTTTCCGCAGGCTAGTTCTCTACTATGCTTTTGGTGAAAAGGGAGAGTAAAACTCTCTTCTTCGGGAAGGTGAATACTTAAATTGAAGGAGGAAGACTGTACTCACCAGTAAGTTCATCTGATGGCAATTTGCAAGGGTTGAGTTCTTCATCTTCACAAAAGTCAGGTGCTTGATCTTGCTGACCATTTCTAATCTTTGGCATCATGTTTTGACCCTGCATAACACCCAGTGAAGCTTATGTGAGGTGACTACTGAGTTTAAGCTAACAAATCTTGTAGAAAAATAGCTGGATGTACTGTTTGCGTGAAAGTGAAGCTTTTAGATCTTAATAACACTTGCCCTGTCATCTGGAGGTAGAGTTAGTTCTTTCAGGCTTTGGCATCCATCTTCTGGAGAACTGTAATAGAAGGAAGCTTGTTCAGCTTCTTTTGTTATATGTGCCACGTTCAATGGTTGGATGCTTGATGCTGACTTGTTGGATTTGACAATATGTGATTCTGCTTCTTTAGACCTGTTGGCTCTTAGTTGTTCTGCTCCTTTGTAGCCACTGAATTTATCATTCCTTCTTGGTTTCACTTCTTGCAAAATGGAGTTCTGATGTTTTAAAGGCCTTGTGAAGTTGTGCAGTGTTCCATTTCTTCTGGTTACTACTTCATCTAACCTTCGAGGGATCTCATTTTTACGTCTTTTTGCACTATTTGCCGTCCACGTGGCTGGAACAGAAACAGGTTTCCCCTCCATAACTGGTGGAACATGAACCTTTTCTCTTCCTGGTTTACATTCTGAGTTTTTTGGCGAAAAATTATGATCTGACCTCCTGTCAACTAAAGCTTTCCTTTTGAAGTTTAAGTCAGTAGAACTTTCTTCAGCTGCCAAATCTTCATGGTGCCTGCCGTTTGGATACCCTTCTGATTGCTCTGCATGAATAGCTTCTGTAGAACTTTTCTTACTTGATGCAGCTTGGGTTATATGTTGATGCTTCTTTTGCCAATTTATTACATCATGAGGAGTGTTTGATGAACTCTTGGATCTCATTTCACTTGCTTTTTGTTTACTCACCTGCATCTTTTGTTTCGCACTCTGCTGCTCGCTCTCTTCTCCAAGGTCCTTGTCTCCTTGATGCTCAGGTTTCTGAAGGATATACAATTGTTGTAACTGCAGACTGTTCTGACTCTTTTCTTGATTGCTTGAGAGAAACTTGTTTGCAGATCTCTTTGCTGGTTGAATCATACTTTCTATGTACCTGGTTTCCCTTTGCAATGTCTCTGCAGCTTCTGATCTGTTATATCCATATGCTTTCATTTGATGCAACTCTTCCCATGAAGTTGATTCCTTGGTGTTGCGCATTACTTTGCCTTTTTGTTCCCTGTGCTGTTTTCTCATTTGGTCGTGGATATTGTTTTGATTTCCAGTATTCTGAGTTAACTGCCCTACGTTGCTTCGCAGCTTTTCATTTTTGACTGTGGCCTTCTCTGAGGTCGTCCCTGGTTGAGTTTGTTCCAAGTCTTTCCGGGGTGGGTTCCTGTTATGAATAGTTGCCTCAAAGCTGGCATTTCGTGTAGGCATGTTTTTTCCTCCTTGAGACACATATGTAGCATCCTGAGTCACAAGATTCCTTTTAGCTTCTGTCATCTTTGGTCTTTTGGGAGGTTCAGGATTAGTGGTGTCTTTAGTCTTCTGTACAGCATTCTTGGTGCTTCCCTTTGTGGTACGCTGCACGGGCATTCCCTCTATCTTTTGCCTGGGAGTCGAATCTTTCTGTTTGGTGTGCTTGTTGTCTGCTTGTTCAGGAAGGTGATCAAGCCCCATTAATTTTGCAATCACATTGGAAATCCTTCCGTTTTCTGGTTTGGATTGAGATGAACTTGAGGGATTCTTCTGCTCTGAAAATGCAGCAAGAGTCTTGATATCAGGGCCATAGCTAGCTGATCGCTTGTGAGAAACTGATTTGGACGTAATTAGTGGTTGCTTTTCATGGTTCTTGTTATTAGCTTCTGTACCATAAGTCAGAGCTTTCAGCCTTGAGGGCTTGTCAAAGGAGAACTTTGGCCAGCCAAGTTGCTGCTGCTCGGCTACTCCAACCATGTTGTCTTCATTGTCTTCATCATCCTCTAGCAATATGATGCGGTTTTTCCTCTGTGGGCTGACTATGTACTCGGAAGCTTCTTGCAAGTTTACAAGCATCCGCAGAGACTCTTCCAAATCCATTGCCCCTTTTAACAATTCCTTTCCAATTTCGACTGAATACCTATCAAAGTTAAGGCCCCCAGAGCAGGCTCTTAGAATCTGGTTTAGCTTCTCTGCCCCTTTCGATATTTCTTTGATATGAAGGTGAGAGAGAGTAGGAAAGCTTCTACTTGAAGACCTGTGCCTATCTGCACTGCTTATCTCCATCTTACCAAAGTCCATGGATTTCCTACCAATTTGGTTCAGGAAACCCAAAATTGGATTATTGCTTGAGGAATCTGTCCTTATTATACCTCCATTTTCGAAGGCAAAAGCCAAAGCCAGGGACAGATCTCCCATTTTCTCTGAGCTCTGACCTCTTGCATAAGTGACAATCTGTTTTGAAGCTTCTTCAACAACAGGTAATCTATTGTTTCCACTGGACCTATTTTGTTTGTATATAGACCTGGAACCAATCTGCAGAAAATCAAACAATGGATTCAAGAAAGTTCCTGCCATCTGCTTCAAATATTATAAATGAATTGCCTCAGAAGGTAATATAACTTACAGTTCCAAGCGCTTTTACATCCCTGGATCCTTTATGAGTGTGCTTGGAGTAAGCATAAGCATCTGTACATACACACAACAGAGCAACAGAGGTTACAATTATACATTTTGACTGATTGTTAACTCATGGTTGTTTTTGCTAACCAAAGCTTGTATGCTCACAGCATCTAGTCCTATATTAGCCACACTGTGTCTGAACTCCAAACAACTTTGTGTCTGACAACTGTTTGTAATTGAGAAATTGATCGTTTCTTACTTCTCAGATATTGGATTTGGCTTGTGCTAGCTTTTTGTTTAGTGTATCTATTCAAATATAAGCATCTCTTTGTGCCCATGTGCATGCAAATATACGATTACCTAATTCTGTTCAAAGGAATAAAGAGTAGAAATCTCTCTCCCCTCTCTCCCCTTCCATGGACAAACATATCTGCTCTTTTTCTTCTTTTGATTTTAACTTTTTTCCCTCGTTTATCTTTCTGTTTATTGGTTTAGTAGTTCAATGAGAAGAGAAAAATGGAAGGAGGAATCAGGGAAGTCTTCATCTTTTGTCTGTACCTATGGATCTCTAATGAACGACCGTGGCCTTTCTCCACTGTCTTCAATATTTTGAATTATTTACTTCTGTTGTCAAATATTAGCATCCAACCCCCACAACAAATACAAAGATGAAAAAAAAAAGGTGTAAACAAACCCATATACTGGTCCCAGTTACTATAAAGTAGTCAGCTTGGCTTTGATAATATGCGAGTCACATTTGCCCACAGTTTTATCAAAATTCATTCATAATTGAAGCAAAAGTGTAAAATGACTAAAGATTGGTACCATTCAGTACACAATTAACTGAATTTCTATCCAATGGATGACTGGTCTGTATGTTTAAATGTGTGTGCATCTGTTTTTAATTTTATAAATGATCATCTGGGAGCAAAACAATATTTCTTTTGGCCAGTAAAGTGATCTTTCATGGGCCATTTCGTGAGTTGTTAAACAAGTGGAGTTGGCAGCATTTTTGCATATTAACCATTTTTTCGCCTTTTAGATGTAAATGATACTTTTAAACTTCTCACATGAGCAGCTGGCAAAAGCTTCTCTTGGGATTGCTTTGGTGTATTGATTTGGAATATGCTCCATAGAATTTTCAGGACAAAAACTTGAACAAGTTTATACCTTCAAGTTGAAGTCACTCAAATCTCCCAACCCAAAAGAAGACAGAAGACATTCCTCCTCGAGTGATTGGGTATGCGTAAGAGATGTTAATTATGTGCCTTGCAGGATTTGTTTCATGCTCTTTGTTTGTGTTGAACAATCTAAATTCCTAAACCTAAATCAAACGTATATACAATGCATGTACTTAAATAATTACCTATAGCCATTGCTTCTGAACGGTTTGAGCTTTCAGATGCAGCTATTCGTTCCTTGCGTAACCGGAGATCATCCAACAGCTTCTGTGCAAAAACTGATTTCTTTGCCATATTGTGTTTGTGCTTGCAATTGGATGTCTCAGTCTGGCACTCTTTTGGCAACAAAATGGCCGAATGTCTTCACATAGTGTGCTATTTCTGCAAGACGAAGAGGATGAATGCTGCGTTTCTTTATTAGTTGGAGTGATTCTTTCAGAGTTGGGTGGTGGTGGGAAGTACAGCCCAAAGCAATCCAATTGAGTTTGAAAATTTATCCTGAAAGGTTGACGTGGACGTTAGATCTCTCTCTCTCTCTCATTTGTGTTCCCTAGCTTTTATTCGAATCCAAGCAAACGGTAGAACAGTGCCAGTGGGCTTGTGTTCTAAGCTTCTTTACGAGCAACCTTCTCCTATTTCTTTTCTATATTTTACGTACTCAGTATTTGCTACTTCTGTGAAAAGGGTCCTCACATTTTTGTACTCCAAGTCCACTATTTCATGATGATTCACGGAGAGAGGGATGTGAATGGTCGGCAGGATGGAAATTGGGTGTGCTTGATATAATTACCCCCCCGTTTGTGGCTTGTGGAAGAGAATTCTAAGGTGGCTGTACACATGCCCCACGTTCATTGGCATCTATAAAGTTAGGGGTTGGGGGGGCTGTCTTCGAAATTCCCTGTCAGAGAATGCACAGCTTATAAGATGTGGTGGACTCTGACATGCTAAGAAAAAAAAAAAAAAAAAAAAAAAGTGGACGCATGGAGGGAGAAAGAGACATTGGCTTCTTTGCGTGAACGAATCAATTTATGCAAATTCCGTGAACTTTACTTTCCACATGTTATTTACAGGATGTGTCTCTATAGACGCATCTCTCTCTTCGTTTTTTCCTAGGCAAACCTTAATATATTCCTATCCGAGAAGACAAAACCATACCATTCTCCAAACATTTCTCTCATATCCCCCAAACTTCTAAAAATAAAGGTAAACCCCCAAATCAAGGGTAAATTTTTTTAATTTGTTACTTGAATTATAGACGTTCATAATCTCCACAGAAAGAACCCAAATAAGAAGAAACAAACTTGCAGCTCTCTTTTATTCGTTATAGATCATAAAGCAAATATTATTTCACTCTCTCTATAATTGTTATGGATTTAGGTTTCTGTAGTGTAAGTCGCTGAACCATGAAAATGCTGATCCATTACCTGTGAAATGATGGTTGATTCTCCATTGTAGATTGTATGTCTTATTCTGTTATATAATCAAAGTAGTATTATAATGATGGAGGCATATGATCGAAGGGATATCATTATAGCCATTATGATAAGGCATCCAGATGATAGTAGTATCATTGCTATAACTATCTACGCATATTATTTCTATCCAAGTTCTTAGGTGTGGCAAGCAAAAATTTTACGAATTTGAATTTTTAGAAGAATTTTTTTTAGAGTGATTTTTATGGGGTTTGTAAAAAATTGGTGAAAATTTTAAGAATAATTGAAAGTTGTTAAAAAGTAATAAGAGAGAGGATTTTATGAAATTTTTAGTGAAAAAAGTAATGAAGTTTGTTAAGAAATAAAAAGAAAAAAGATTTGATTTGATTTTTTTTTTTTAATGAAAAGGTATTAGAATTTTAAAATTTTGATGTTTAGTTTTAAATTTTCTTAAAAAAATAAAAAAAAAATTGGTAAGGTAAAAGAAAAAAAATTAAAAAATTTGTTTGAATTATACTTTGCACCTATGTGATTTGGGTAGGGACGAACAAAACCGGATTGAATTTGTAGTCTTAGTGGTCCAAATCCTGTCTGGTCCAGGCCTTTTAGGAAACAGCCTGGATCGGACCGGACTAGATTTATTAATATTTTTTTTGATTTTTTTATACAAACTTAAAACTAGAGAAAAGAGAGAAAGGTGTGGGGAGAAGGAGATAGAGAAAAGAGAGAGAGAGAGAGAGAGAGAGAGAGAGAGAGAAGAGAGAGAGTTGAAACGTGAAAGAGAGGGAGAGGGAGACAAAGAGGTGAAAGAGAGGGAAAGGGAGCCGAGAGGGGTAGTGGGAGAGAGAAGGGAGAGATAGAGTTGAGGAATTGAATTTCTAAAAATTATCTCCTTATCATTTATAAAGACTAAAGTTCCTAACAAATTAATAATTTCCAAATTTAAAGAAAGAATTAGGGAAGTCAAATTCAAATGGAAATAAAATCTCACCTAAAAATTCTCTCATATTGAAGGATAATTTTAAAATGTCTATTAATTAATATTGATAGTTTCTTTGAATATATAGTCAACTAATTAATATTTTATTTTATAATTGATCACAATGTATTTGAAAATTTATTGATGGACTTTTTATTTGCAATTGATGTATTTGGAAATCCATTAATGAAAATTTTATTTCGATCAATTTAATAAAGTTTTAAGTTCATAATTGATCATAATATATTTGGTAACCCATTAAAGATATTTTATTTTTTTAATGAATCATAATAAATTAGGGTGTTAGGAATATTATACAAACCATATTTAAGAAGAAAAAAAAAAAGAAACCGGTCTGGAACACTTATAAGTGGTCCAACCAGACCGTTTTGGACTGGTTCGGTCCTTCAATTTAGGCACAACCAGAAATTGGATCCGACCGGATTTCGGTCCAAAAATTAGACCGAATTTCTGGTTGTGCAACCCTAATTTAGGGGTCTGGATAATTTGCACCTCGTTCTTTTAATTTTAAGACATTTCAAGATTTAAGATTTTTTACACTTTGCATCCCTTGTCAATTTAGCCAAACGGAAAAATGTAATTAACCCAAAAAATTTATAACCAAATATCACCTTAGCAAAATGCACTTCCACATCAAGTCTTGCCTTAATAATCCCCTTTCCCTGGTCCGGTTGGAACCTTAGATTGTGAAGCCCGGATAAACACCTAAATATAATTTTCCAAGTTTTTAGGTGATGTTTCGGAAGCAACAATTTTAAGAATTTTGAATTTTTAGAAGAATTTATTTAGAGTGATTTTTATGGGATTTATAAAAAATTGGTGAAAATTTTTATGTGAAAGTTGTTGAAAAGTAACCAGAGAGAAGATTTTATGAAATTTTGTAGTGAAAAAAGTAACAAAGTTTGTTAAGGGTAAAGAGAAAAAAAGATTTGATGTATTTTTTCTAATGAAAAATTTATTGAAGTTAGTATGAAATGGTATTAGAATTTTAAAATTTTGATGTTTAGGTGTATATTTTCTTAAAAAATTAATTTTTTTTGGACACGTTAAAAGAAAAAAATTAAAAAATTTATAACTAAATATTACCTAAGCAAAATGCTCTTCCATGTCGAGTCTCGCCTTAATAATCCCCTTCCCCGGTCCCGTTGGAACCTTATCTTGTGAAGCCTTGATACACCTAAAAGTTTGAGATAACACGTCACAAGTTAAAAAATTTTGATTTGAATTGGCTGTAACCGCGAAGGTGCTTACGAATTTTCCTTACTAGAAAAAGGTAACGAAGTTTATTGACCTGGAATTATCTACTGTATTTTTTAAAAGCAGCACCAGGTGGCTGGAAGCACGGGTTTTTAAAAATATTTTTTTTTTCTTAGCAAGTTTTAAAGGTATATTCGTTTTGATGAGATTTTTAGGATTTGAAGTGTTTTGAAAATTTTTAAGTGATGTTGATGTTGTATTAGTATTTACGTAAAAGTTGTTGACTTTTATTAATAAATGTGTGAAAAGAAGTGATTTTTTTAAGATTATTATTTGGAGATTATCTTTTTTGAGATGTGTGTAGAAAAAAAATTATATAAAATAATACTTATATTGGTGTTTATTTATAATATTTATTATAATTTCGAAAATTCTTGTTTCATTTTTTTTATTTCGAAAATAATATTGATATTGATATTGATGTTTTTATTTTTTATTTTTTTTATTGTAATATTGATATTTTTTTTATTATACTTTCAAAAATCTCTTTTATTATTTTCTATTTTTTTTTATACAAATGTTGATCTTACGGTTGGCAGAGGTCGGCATAAAGAAAGCAAATAAAGAGAAGGGGGCATGCTTTAAAAATGGGACTGTGGTCTTCTCATCCTACTAGGTTGTACGGGTGGCAGCCTTGCTGTGCTCGTTTCGCGTCAACAGGGAAGGGGCATGCTTGAGAAACAGAGAAGTCAACTTTCGTCAGGTGAAATGGCGATATTCACCCTCAACACTCCACAACGCAGAAGAAATCAATCGGGGCTAATGGGTCTATCTACAACCCCTTTGAATTTAATTAACTGAACTTGTGGGGCCACATGTTTTGCACAAACCCGTTTTATCCTTCTCCTCTTACGTCCTCAACGCATGAATGAAGGATACCTCGGTAATTTTACATCAATTTGGCTAGGGCAAATTTGGAAAAAACTTAGCGAGAAATGCTAGGTGTTCTTCTTGGGTTCTTCCCAGGTTCTTCTTGGGAAGAATCCAACGACTCAGGATCTCTGGATGTGTAGGGCCCACTTTTAAAATAAATCATGGGCCGTTGGATTCTTTCCAGAAGAACTTGGGAAGAACCCAGGAAGAACACCAAACATTTCTCAAACTTAGTTGCATTCTAAATGAGAAATGCTTGGTGTCCTTCCTGAGTTCTTCTCAAGTTCTTCTAAGAAGAATCCAACAGCTCAGGATCTCTGAGTATATAGGATTCACTTTTAAAATTAATCCTGAGCCGTTGGATTCTTCTTAGAAGAATCTGAGAAGAATCCAGGAAGTACACCAAGTATTACTCATTCTAAATTTAAACATGTTCGATGAGTTGGTAGCAAAATTGAATGCGAATTTTTAAGAGAAATGCTTGGTGTCCTTCCTGAGTTCTTCTTAGGTTCTTTTAAGAAAAATCTAACGGCTCAGAATCTCTGAGTGTATAAGGCTCACTTTTAAAATTAATCCTGAACCGTTGGATTCTTCTTAATAGAACTTGAGAAGAACCCAAAAAAGACGCCGAGCATTACTCAATTTTTAAAGATAGAAGGAAACGAACATCCCCTAAAAAAACAAATGGGACACGGTACCCCTTGATTTATTCGGTGCCATTCCGCCAGCGTTGAAAACGCGTGCGACGGGATAAAAATATCTCATCCAATCAAAACTTCGTCCAGAAACTTCTCTGCAATAGCAGCCGTCCATGCCTTACCCTAGTCGCGTGCCCTAGCTAAACCGACTACTTCGTCCTTTGCGCAGATCCAGCCGTTAAACTCTTTTTGTCAATAAATCATAGCCGTCAGATACCCCTAAGATTCAATATATAGATCGTTCCGTCTCCTCGTTATGTTCCACTCTGCAAGCCCGCCGCTGTTTCTTCTCAATAATACCAATCTATCCCGTCTTTACTCCAAGATCCCTTCCTCTTCTTCTCTTGTTTGTCACTTCCTGATCCAGATTCGATTAGATCGTTTCTCCATCTGCCGTTCGATGGAGGTCTTCTTCCCTTTCGTTCTGTATATCGCTTTTGATAATCGCTTTCCTTTGTCAGAGACTTCGGTTCGTTTTCCGTTTCTTTCTACAGAGGTTGGCTGAACGGTGTTTTTCGAAGGTATGATTGGTGGATCTGCTTCGGTTTGTGAAGGTAATCTGGCTTCTTTCGAATCTTGTATGGATGGATTTCTGTGATTCTTTCAAGCCATTACGAACGAATCGGATCTGTTGCGTGTCTTTGTTATTTCGTTATAGCAGGTACGAAATTGAAGCTGTGTAGTTGGTTTTCTTGACGGTCGTGTTTATATTTATATGTTTATTGAGTTCTTAATTTCGATGGTTTTCTTTGACTTTCAGAATCTTCAACGATAGGCAAACGGCTTCGCAAACCTAGCGGGAGGCGGACCAGCGCGCTTTTGTTCTGACTGATGGTGATCCATTTGGTCCACACAGATGGCGCTTGCGGCGGTTGATTGGAAGAACATAATAGACGGGTGGGATCTTATGCGTAACAGACTAAATATTTCTTGCCGATCTCTATCCGATGTTCCCGTGTATCAATATTGATCAATTTGGAGAAGCGAGGATGATGTAAGGATTATGAGCATCAGGTATAGTACGTGGATTTGATAGGATGATGTGATGTATCGACCTTTGCCATGACGGGTGCGCTTGCATGGCAGGTCAAATACTCTCAATAAAAGTCTCAGTTATTTGGTCTTTGGGAGGAGCTGGCCCTTGCTTTTGCTTTTTCATTTTGGGCCGGTTTCCTCCCATGGGTGTGTGCGTTCCCTCTCTCCCTCTCTTCCTCTCCCTCTCCCTCCCGATCTCTTTCTTCCGGCGCGATCCGTTATTGGTGCATCGTTCGTTATCTGCCTATTAAATTCGTCGTCGGCTCTGGGTATATGTCTGCAACAAACAAACTACAGACGAGCCGACCCTTTTCGGGTGTGCAGTGATCAGATTTCCGCTCCTGATTTCCATACGAAAGGTACAAAGATCTGCTATATCAAATTATTTATACCAACAGGTACTATCTGCTATTTGAACTCGATTAATTCGATCTGTTTCTTAAATTTTAATAAGCTGTTTCTTCCTGAAAGGCATATAATGCGCAATTTTACACGATTATTCGGTCAGTATCATCCTTTTATTCTCAACATCCTGATCCTGAGAATACGATTTGGAGCATATGATACCAAATTTAAATCATGAAATAGCGCATTCTTTTTCAACTCCAATATGCTTTTTCAAGAGAAAAGTCTATTCTGCAACTTAAGAGCCAAATATTCAGTATACTGTGTCCCACGGGTATCATTGGCTGTTGATTTTACTGGCATTAAAATGGATATCAGGAAATAAATAATCAGTATTAATTGATTAATACTCCTATAGGTGACATGCATTCAAAAACATTATTTATATGTGAAGAAAAATGGCTATGAGATGGAACCAGCACGAATGTATTTTGCACATTTTAATAAGCTAGGTTATTATAGGCTGTTGATTTTATTGGTTTAAAGTGGATCTCAAGAAATAAATCAGAGTATTAACTAGCACCATTCAGAACCATAAGTTTTGTGCTGAAAAATCGACAATTATGTCAATGAGATGGAACTACCACAAATGTGTCTGGCACAGTTTTAAATCAGTTTCTAGATTATAAATTGGCGATACAAGTTCAATCCTCAAGCACCTACTACAAAAGGTAGTGCGCAGATGGCATTCTGAAATCATTCTCAATCGTTTTTTTATTGCTCATTCTCTGTTTGAAGTCTACTTGCAATGAATTTGTACTCTTTTTGAGTTATAGGCGTGGGTATCATGTGCACCACTTAATTTTTTTTATTTAGGATGTTAATTGATGTACTCCACCTTCATCATTTGATTTGTTGTAAATGATGAGGGATGGTGTCTTGGTCGAGGCGTTTCCATTAAGCTTCAATCTGTAATTTGTGACGAGGCATACCTGCCATCGTGCAATGTGCTCTCAAGGGTTTGAATTTGGTTACCTTGGTTCCTCGCACCAGAATCACATGTTCAAGTTTGCATCTAGTTGTGGAAGCATCAAGCATGGAGTGCTTGGGAAATCTGGCATGCACATTCAATCTCATTGATTTGCCTTGAGCGGTTCTGCTGGAGTCCCAGCTTGTCAATACAGGTTGTGCGAGTCTTCAGTTGGATATAGCGGTAAAGGTAATTTCAGTACATTTGATCCACTCAATCATATGCATTTTTCGCTTTTACATGTTTCAGTACATATTATGAATGTGATTTTCTGGTTTGAATTTTTTCTTTCTGCTGTTTTAAAGAATCAGACTTTCCGATGTTGTTTTGGGGGGTGGTACATTTTAGCTTGCCTAATTTTTTTCCTTTATGCTTTCTCGTCCTTTTCCTGTTTTACTTGGTAACTATTTTTGGCAGAACCTGAGCCTTTTGTTGACTTATTTTTTATAGTTGGTTCATTATTCTTTCTTAATCATTTTTATATATCATATACCTTCAATCTGCTGCCACTTTTGGTCTTAGGTTGTGGATGTTTTTTTCTCTTGAATGGTTCTGATTGGGTATTGTGCCACTTTCCAATGTTTTTATTGTTGTTTTCCTGCATGTATCCTTGAATATTGATGGTCTCATGTACTTCTTGCAGGAAAAATTACATGGCAGGACCTATCCTGTCTTGTTTTCAATTCTTGTTCATGGTGCTTGATGCGGTCAATGCGGTTGCTTCTTTTTCGTTGCTGCTGGAGCAGAACTTCTCTTGATAACTACCGATCATTTCTCACTCGTGTGGGAGTGTGATTTGTTTGGATTTTCTCTGAATCTTGGCCAGTTTAGAAAGTATGAAAGGACTGCTTTCTGCTACAAGACTAGTGTTTTTCTGGTATTTTGTGATTGTGCTGGTCTTAAGGTAAAATACTGTGGTTGAATGGGGGAGTCTGATCCTGATTTGTTGTTTCTATGTCAAGTTATTCCACCCATGGTATTCCAACGTTTTGTACTGGGAGTTCTCGTTTTCGTTTGGGATTTTTTTCTGACTTTTTCCCATATTCATAGTTCTTTGAAATATTTGTTTATTTGGATATCTGGCGGCTGTTATCTTTACGAGTTTTGTGTAGCTGCCGGTTATTTCATTAATTTGTGTCCTAAAACTTATTGTGTCGGACTAAAGCTGGTATTTTGTTGTTTCCGGCTAGTGATGATATTATGTAGCACTGCTTTTGAAGTTAAATGTTTTGGTCACTTTGGCTAGTATTTCAGGTTGTCTTAGAGCTGCATTACTAGGATAGGTGGTTTTTTGGACAACTGTAATGCTATTTGAGCACAAGACTCCTTTGGGAAGAGGAAGAATCAAATAGAGATGCCATGGATGAAGGCTTGCCAAAGGTAAAATGCAATTCCTGATACGGTGATCCCGTACTTTCTGATTCCGTGACCAAGTTGTTCACTCCCCTATTTTTCCAATTACGTGTACTAGCTAAAACTTTATGATGGTTCACTCCCGTATTTTTCCAAACTCGGGGTTGTGTTGTCCTGTCCATATGATAATTGTTATTATTTTATGTTTTTGCCTGCTCATGTCTTCAACTTTTATATTCGTACACCCTTTCTCTACCCGTTTTCAATGACGAAAGACTCTGTAAGTGGAGCTTTTTTTGGTTACATTTAATGGGGGTATATGGTGATAATTGTTGGAACTTTACGGTAGCTTCTTTAAAATAAGGGGCATTCAATTTATTGGTGGAAAAAAAAAGTCAGCCTTACTAATGAAGTCCTAGTATTGTAATTTCACAACAAAAGGTGTAAATCGGTTGAAACGCTGTGTGGATCCATAAGCTCATAATGGTAAGAGCGCTCAAACTACAAGGTTTGGGAAGTTGGTGGTTCGAATCCACCTGGATCCTTTAATTTATAAAGGATGTTTTGATGAAATAAATTTTTATTTTTATTTAAGGTTAAATACATTTTACACTTTTCAATAAGAGTCGGGGTTTTGGCAATTTATACGAAATTTTTTTACTTTTTTCCTATTGCACAACTGATTTTTTTTTTTGTACGCAACTTAAAGCACCATTGATTATTTATTTTAGATATTTCAAATCTTTCTTTAAAATTGATTGACGGAAAATAAATTCTGGTGAATTGTTGTCGAAAGTACATAAACTACAGTAGGAGAATTTCTTTTTACCCATTTAAACCATTTCAAATGGTGAAGAGAGTAAATTAATAGTTAGTGAATGTTGTGTAACAAAAATAGGTGAGTGTTGTGTGACAATAATGTCTGAAATTTTTTTTACCCATTAACGTTTTGATTTGAATTCTCAATATTCAGAAAAATAAAAAAAGATTTGATTTCTCAATGTTAGTTGCCTTATTGTACACGTATTGTTCTTTTTCTATATTTTTATTGTTAAATTTAGTGAAGAATCATTTTTAATCTATAGGTTTTACATAATTTTTGTAATAGTTTTTATATTTTTTAATTTAAAAACTCTAATCCTTGAATTTTACAATGTAAAATTAGGTTTTCAATTTAAAAATTTGTGTTTATCTAAGTGTTTTTTTTTGGTAGAAAAATAAATAAATTCTAGTAGTCGTCTCATCTAATTTATTAAAAACAAAAGGTTTACCATTGCAAAAGTCTTTGCAAAAAAACAAAGAAAGTTTTCGCGAAATACTTTTTCAAGATAAAATATTAAAAAATAATATATAAAAAGTAATTTTTTTTAAAAATAAAAATATTGAAAGTCTAATCTATTTATTCATTATTTGATTAATTATTTATTTTTTAAATTTTTTATTGAAAGAGATTTTGATCATTTTGTATGTTTTTATGTATGATTTAACAATCAACTCAGACGAAAAACGAGGATTGATTATTTTTATAACATAAGGAGCACAAATCTGTTTTTAAAATTTAAGAAGACGAGATTAATTTTAACCTATAATTAATTATAAGATGTCCTTTAAAAAGTGGTAGTCTCTCTAGTTTTAAAAATCTAATAGTATATTATGAATTTCGATCATTTTGTATGTTTTTATGTATGACTTAACGGTCAACTCAGACGAAAAATGAGGATTGATTATTTTTAAAGTATAAGGAGCATAAATATGTTTTTAAAATTTAGAAAGATGAGATTAATTTTAACCTATAATTAATTAGAAGGTGTTCTCTAAAAAGTTACATTCTCTTTTGTTTTAAAAATCTAATAGTATATTGTGAAATTTTGTAAAATTCAAGGATTAAAATTTTTAATTTTTAATTTGATGACTTCATGATCTGTTATGAAAATGGTATAAAAATTAGTACTAAAATTGATTTGTTTCTTAAAGAGTGAAGGTGGACTAGTTAGGTTTCCCTGTGCAAAAGATCTACCCTAAGAGTAAAAGGGAAAAAAAAAAAAATCAGAAAAACGTGTATGCAGTTTTTTGGGTTGGGTCCGTTTCTCGAATCCAAAATTCTCCATTCGTGTCTTTAAACTCTTGACCTCGAAACCGAAAAGCCCTAACTAGCTTGGATTGGAAAATCGGGTTTGCTGGTTTTTGTTCATCCCAGGTTCCGTGCTATTTAATTGTTCGATAGCATTTTATCCCATAAGAAAAATATTTAAAATGCCTGTGATAGATGGAAATATCAAATATCTCCTCTAACCCTACTTCATCGAGAACATTCTCTCGCATCATAGCCATGTAAGCCTCTTCCTAATCTTGTGTCGGGGATCACATTTCTTTACTTGCACACTAATCCAATCGTTTATCTTATTGAGTCAATCAATTACAACCGTCCATAAACCCAAGATTCCAACATCTTATTAGGTTCTTTAATCTGTTGTTTTATAAAATTTTTCAAACAAGAGTGTGTTAATGGTGGATAATGTCTAGCTTAATTGTCATGTTCTTTTGGCCTCTCTGGCGTTCACCCAAAAGAGTTGTGCTTCTGTTGCATAATAATCATATACTCTATTGTACGTATTGGCATTTTTCTTGATGATCTCTATAAATTAGCTTTAAAAAAAAACACTTTTGTTCTTTCTAAGCAGTCGGCATGGGTTAGGAGAATCTAACACCTCTCAATTATCCAGTCTGGTGTCCTCCAGGTGTTGCATGGGTGTGTGCGTGTTAACTGCTCCAAAAGCAAGAAGGTGGTTTGTGGGACTATGGAAAGGCTTTAATGGGATGCGGTATTTTACGAGTCCTGTGTTGTCGGTAGGCAGACCGCAGACTAGACCATTGGAGGTGTGTTTTTTTTTTTTTCACTTGTAAAGTTTGTCGGTTAAGGCAATTGTCGAGCAATATTCTCAAGGGGCATAAAATCACCGAAAGTTTCTTTCCCGTCCCCTTTGGTACATCCTCTGCCTAGTGCCAAAGCCCGCTGAAGCAGAATTCTAGTCGTCACAAATATTATTCTTCAGAACGAGTCATTTGGCGTATTTGATTAGTGAAAATTAAACATTCAATTAAATAATTTATTTTCACAGTGTCTTGGTCAAACATCAAAGCTGTGTTGCCAGACTTTGTGCCAATCGGGAATACTTGGCCTTGATTGTGTATCATTTATTTGTGGTCGGAGTGCAACAAACATGAATTGATATAACTGGGGACTGCTTTTCCCCCTGATTTGAAGTTCTGGGGGATCTTCTGGTGTTGGAGGCGTTGTTGATAGTGTCCTAAAATACGGTTCTGCAATTATTTATCGAGTGACATTAAGTCATTAACAAAGTATTATTCTGTCAATTAGAAAAGTGTGAATTTGTCCCAAACACAGAATTCGAATTTGTGGTAGTTGCTTGCTTTTAAAATTATGAGACAAGAGCAAGGACTTATGGTAGAATACAGAATTAAAGAAATGGTCGCGTGAATATCGATTTTTGACATTGTAATCATTTTTTGACATTGTAATCATTTACTTTGGTCCCCCCCACATGCCAATGGCGATCCATAGAAGTCTGCTTTTCTTTGGCTTTTTCTCCCAAAATTTTATGATTAGAGATCACATAACAAAGATTAGGAGTAAATGGTGTTTTAAAGCTTTCTCTTACGCCTTTTTGGGCTACTCTCGCTGAAGTGCCCCCGTTTTTGTAGTTCCTCATCAGTGAGCTTAGCTTTGCTAGTTTTTTTTTTTGGTAAAAAAAATAAGTTAAATATACTTTACACCTTCTAATTATGGGTGACTTAACATTTTACATCCTATTTTATTATTTTTATTCTATAATTATTGATTTCAAATACTTTATACTTTCTTTAAAATTTTCGGTTAATTTAGAAACAAAATTATTTTTTCACATGCAAAATGATAATTTTGTTCCCATATATTTTTTTTTTATACTGCCTATTTTACAAAGATAAAATCGTAATTTTAGAGACTAATAAATATATTTATTTCAAAAAAATAAAAAAAATTTAACAGATATGCAAAATGTCTGGAATTAACCGTTAGTATATATAATGTGATAAAAATAATAAATAAGAGTATAAAATATCAAGACTTCTAAAATTAAAGTACGCGAAGTGTATTTATTCTAAATAAACCATAACATCACACAAACTAACATGGGCCGGTAGTATATCACAGGAAACATATCCAAAGGTTTGCCTCTGTGCAGCCCATTTGCTTGCCTCTTCTCGCTATCCAGTTTTAGGTTCCAGTCTGGGTTTGCATTCAACATTTCCTGGATTTCATCCACATCTTCTCGGATTAGTTCTCCAGCTTTGAGTGGGTCCTCAGTGAAGCCGACCTTTAACCTGATTCAAAAGCAAAACAGGTACACAGATAATTTAGATACCTTTTATGTGGTCAGCCAGTGGTCTTGGGGAGATGCTGGAATAATGGCATATTCTCTGTCCGTCCTTTTTATATTTTTGGCAAGTTCCATGCACTACAAGGAAGAGGCGTGGCGTGCAATGAATGTTTTTATGGATTTGTTTTATTTTGGTCTCTATCAAGCCTTTTGTTTTCAAGAATCCAATGCTTCTGCCTATATTTGAGTTAAAAGTTCGCTTTGTTAGAATAAAGCTTCAAATTTCCGTCATGATCATACTTTATGTGCATATATATTTATTTATTTGTGTATTTTTTAACTCCCACCGGACCCTTTTTATTGGAATCAAATACCTTCCCATCAGTGGGATTCTTTAGTTTCTAATTATAGAAAAAGCAATTTGTTAATTACCCTTCTTAGGTAGCCTAGTGGTAAGACAATATTTATGATTATATGACTTTAGGTAGTCTAGTGATAAGGCAATATTTAAGATTATATGATTTGGGCGCAAAATTGAGATTTCATTCTCCAGAATCAAACTACTAACTTAAGTAACATCGTAGATGGTAAATTTCTAAACTAACATATCTGAATTTGATACATGTTAGGTGAGTATCATTTTTTCCTTTTTAGTGGGTTGGTATTTGTTGAAATTTCTACTTAAGCCTGTCAGCTTTTTTCAAACTTTTTTTTTTTTTATTTCTTTTCCTTTCCTTTTTTTTTTTGTTTTTGTTTTTTTGTCAACTTTGTTCTTCGTCCTCCACCCAATTTTTTAATCTATGGAGTTCGCCCATTGCCTTTCATCCTCACGCATTATTTTCTCCCGCGACACCGATAATCGTGTGTGAACGCTACCTCTAAAATGGTGACCCGGGGTACGCTTTTTCATTTTGTAATTTTAATTTGCTCTAGAAAATTTTTTGTCTTCTAGAAGGCAACCCACCGTTTCTGGACGTATCTTGCCAAAAAGTCGTCACCGTTTATTGTCCTTTTTTTGACTAGAGGCAATAGAGAAATTATCTTCGTGGCCCATGACAATGACAACTTTTGGTGGAGTTTTTGACCTCCCAATTCGATGGCAGTCTTTTTCTATTCTACAATATAAACACGTCTGGTCTTGGTCTGTTACGCAATATTCGTCTCCAGCAAGTGCGCTGTGCGCTGTGCGACATTCCTTTTGCAGATTTTATGTGATCCGGGTCATTAAATATATTTAAATTTATTAGGTATGTTCTGACTTGATGCATAAGACGGCTGTAATTAATTTATTAGTTTGCTTCAAGAAGAAATATGAATTTTTATTATTTAACTGTTTTAGAACTAAAATATATTGAATGTTCTTAGTATTAATGTTTTCTTTGAAGTTTAAACCTCAAAACATACGCAAAAAAAAAAAAAAAAACGATAATCCAAATTTTATTTTAATACACTTTCTGATACGTTGTATAGACACATACATATATGTGTACGAGTTATTATTTCTTGGTTTCAATTACTTTATATTAAATTATAATATATAGTACTGCTGAGAAAAGAAAGTGGAAATTGACTTCTAAGGGAGATGGCATGTTTCTTGAGTTTCGCCGAATTATACACCTTGTTTGTTATTCGGTTCACATGACTTTCTCTGAAATTTCAATAAAATTTTTTTTTATCTCTATTTTTCATTTTATCACACGGTAAAAAAAAAAAAAAATTAATGCACTTTTTACCCTCTAATTATAGAGTCTTAACTGTTTATCCACTTTATTAGATTCTCCATCATTTTAAACTTATTTTCGGTTAACTAAATTTTTGTGTGCGGATGAATCACTATTTCGGAGGGTTAAAAAATAAATTTTTAATTTAGAAAAACGGGAATTTCTAAAAAAGAATGAAAAATGTTTCAGATATTAAAGGATGAGATATGATAAAAATAGTAGTTTTGCTGCAAAATAGTAACCTATATTTAGATGTTCTAAACTGTATTTATCTAAAAGGAAAAATAATAATTATTATTATCCTCAAACTAATTAAGGTAAATTTTATCCCAATCTATTACCTTTTTTACTACAAGAAAGCAAAACAGAAAAAGAATAAAGTAAATGCTCGTAACCTTTGAGGGAAAGGCCAACAACTACAGTTTCGTGAGTCATAAATTTGGAGATTCACATTTATTTATTCAAAAAATTATTTAGAAGGACAGAAAATTAAGGAAAACAGGGATCATCGTAGGATAATTTTTTCGTGTTATTTAGTGGACACAATAAATATAAATAAATTATCTATTTTAATTACAATAGATAATTAAAAAAAAGTATGGAGAGATTTTCACTCAATTTTTGAGAACATTCTTGAAATTACTTGAAAAAGTAATGTGTTACACGTGTCCTTTAGAGCATCGAATGGTACTTGCTTTCTGTCCACGGACCAAATCAGAAAAAGCCTACTATGTCCTCGCACCTACGAAATGTGTTATTCCACCCTCCACGAGGGTCATGAGACACAGGCCTGTCACGCCAACATAAAGAAACATAATCGGTTACTTTAAAATCCTCAGAGAGTCGTACGGTACAGCCGAGAGCGAGAGAGAGAGAGAGAGAAAAAAAAAATTAGTGCTGCTACAAACAGACAAAGAAAAGGAGCTCCAACGCTATCGGGCTCACACACTCTCTCTCTCTTTGACTTTGTCTCGGTTTCCCCCGCCTCTCTCCTCTCTCTCTCACCGCTGGTCCACTCCATCTTAGAAATTCATGTCATTTCTGTGAAAAAAAGTCATCGTTTACTGTCCATCTCTCTCCAGCGGAGAAGGAGGTACGCCCCGATTCTTGAACTTGTTTCTGCGTCTATAGTCTTGGTTTTGAGGTCTTCTCGTTCGTTTCTGTATTTATTCTTTGTTTGACGTTGCTTGAAATGTGGCGTCTTGATGTCCAATTATATATCTGTTGTTCGAAATCTCTGCGGATTTTGTGCAAACAACCTTTTGGTATTAGTTTATGTATCTGTTATGCTATTCGTTTGTTCTTCTAAGAATTTTGTAAGGGACTGAAAATGGAGCTGCTCTTCCAGTGCACTTGGAGCTCTAGTATTACTATTGCTTATTGTCTTCCTCTGTTGCGCATGGGCTCCTCTTTCGGTTCTTCTGAATTATCTGACTTGGTGCTGTATATTTTGCCCCTCACCCCCCAAAAGTGGTCAATATACTTTCGGGTTATAAGAGCTAGCTCTCTGAGTTCTAGAATATATAAGGTCCTCGATTTTGTTTATGTAGTTTCAAGGTGGGAATATTGACAGAAAACCAAGTGCGATTTTCTTCTTTGAATGGAAACGGGTTCATTTGAATTTCCTTCTTTGTTTTTTTCGTTTGTGAAGAAGCGGGGGAATGTGAAATATGCACCATCTGTTGATGTAGCGTACAATTGGCGTCGCAGTATTACCATATGAGAATGAACCGAGCTGCCATAATTAGTTCATGAGTTAATAATCAAAAGAACTCATGCTTCATCTTATATAAGGAACAATTTGCGTGACTTGTTTTCTCACTAACAATAATTTGTCATTCTCACTTGTTTTGATGTGGACTGGTAATTAAGGCGAAGAAACAATTTGCAAAATTTAGATCTCTTATATATCCGCTGAGAGGACTTTATTGGCTAAGCCATCTGATTTCTTCTACTTGTATTTTATCTCCTGGCAAACCATAGGACAGTTTTTTTCAAGGTGGACACAAAAGGAAAGATCTTCTGGATTTCATTTGTGCAATGATTCATCCATTTCTTGTTCTCTTCGCCAAATTGCCGAGTTCACACTTTCCTTTAAAGCTGATTTTAAATTAGCCTTTTTGATTGTCTTATGTGGCGTTTAATGTTGTAGATTATATCTAGGGGCCAAGGTGTGGCATCAGAGTATCAATTACCATGTTTGGTCGTTGGAGTAATTCTCATCAAGATCAGGATAACGATCGGCAACATCCTGAGTTAAAGGTATGACAAATTTGGAGTTGCAGTTATTGTAAAGACTCTGAATTAAATTCATTTAACTATGTTAAGTTCCTTGCTCTATTGAAAGATAGAGAACTTGTGCTAGGTAGGAGGTGATAGTTCTTCATGATTAACTCTTCCTGACTAATTTTATCTCCAACCATAGTTCTGTTTGGTTTTCGGTTGATATGTATAGAAAAAGATTTTCTGATTAAGAGACCTCATTTGTCCCTTGTTTAATTTATTCGACAAAATTATTATGCTTACTGCTTCTCTAATATAGTCTATGTGATCATTCCCCCATGCAGATCAATGAACTTAAGGCTGCAATTGGACCCCTATCTGGACGTAGTTTACAGTATTGCTCTGATGCATGCTTAAAGAGATATTTGGAAGCTCGGAACTGGAATGTAGACAAATCTAAGAAAATGCTGGAAGAGACGCTGATTTGGAGATCAACATATAAGCCTGAGGAAATCAAATGGGTATGGGTTTAATATTCCCACATGATTTTGCTCACAAAAGCCTGAAATTAATATGGATAGTATTTTAAGGCATCCACTGTATGTAATGGCTTTATTCCCAGGGTGAAGTTGCAATTGAAGGTGAGACTGGAAAAGTGTACAGAGCAAGTTTTCATGACCGAGATGGGAGGACGGTTCTTATTCTGAGACCAGGAATGCAGGTACACTACTTAATTATTTGGTATCTTCTTGCCTTGTACTACAGTTTTGGAAAATTAATGGTACTCCAACTTTTGCAGAACACAAAATCTTTAGATAATCAGATGCGGCATCTTGTTTATCTCATAGAGAATGCTATCCTTAACCTTCCGGAGGATCAAGAACAGATGTCATGGTTGATAGACTTCACTGGGTGGTCTTTAAGCAACAGTCCCCCAATCAAATCTGCTCGAGAGACTATCAATATTTTGCAGAACCACTATCCTGAGAGGCTGGCCGTCGCATTTCTCTACAATCCCCCGAGGATTTTTGAAGCATTTTGGAAGGTTTGTGTTCTGCTTTATCTGATTGCATACTGTTTCATCAATGACTAGCACAATAAGAACTAAAGTCAAAATTACTCTGATGAATAATTGGTAACTAAACAAAGATGGTTCATTTTTGTGCTCCACGATGTAGAAGAGGCCCACGTTGGTGATGTCAATAAGAGCATTGAACTTAAACTAGTTTTCTTGGTAATAAACTTAAGCATTTAGAGTTGGTCCACAACTAGGAACCTTTGAATATCCCTTTAAATATGGTGAATGAGCTCAGGGCCATTTGCAGAAATTGTTTGTTTGTGGATTAAATTTTAAGACCTTGCCATCAGCGTCCTAGTTGATGAAGATTGAGAGAAATGATTGTTGCTTGTGGGACAAAGTATAGGCCCTTAGTAGTCAAGTTGCTTTTTATTTTGTAAATCCTTGACATACACGCCCCTATACACGAGCTGTTCCTAATTTGCTTGTCTAACATTTCATAGTTGCTTCCTGCTTGCCTGCAACCTATACATTTAGCACCCCCGTGCTTTTTGCTTTCCACTGCGTATGTTAAACTTGCTGCAATTTTCTCTGTTCGCTCTGAACAATGAGATAGAACTTGACCGATATGTCTCTAAATTCCAGTTACTTTTCTTTTAATTTTTCATTTAAGATACATAAGCTGCCTTGCTTCCATACGTACAGGTCGTTAAGTACTTCTTGGATGCCAAGACGTTTGAGAAGGTGAAGTTTGTGTACCCTAAGAATAAAGATAGCGTGGAGCTAATGAGGTCGTATTTCGATGAGGAAAACCTTCCAACAGAGTTTGGAGGAAAAGCCATGCTGAATTACGACCACGAGGAGTTCACGAGACAAATGACTCGAGATGATGCCAAGTCTGCTGCCTTGTGGGGAAGTGACAACAAGCTCCAACATCCAAGCAATGGATATGCAAGAGCTGAGGTGGCTCCGGAGCCACTATGTCTTGCACCACTGGCCAGCTGACTGACTATCGCTGGACCCCTACTATACTCTTGTCATAAAGTTCTGAGCTCTCTGTGCCTGAATGTTTGTTGACTGATTACAATGGCTGATCTTAATTTAACTTAGAGCTGCCAAAAATGATGTTCCGGCTTAGGAAAAATGGATTATATTTTAACTGCATACAGGCTAACAGGGAGCATTATCTGTCTTCATGTATACCTCATCTTGTTGCTGAGCTCACCTTCCTACAAATACTTGAACCAAAAATATAAAATGAAATAAGGCATGTGCATGGCCCCATGATTCCCTTCCCAGCTTCATTGAATAAAATATACGAGTCAACGCAAGCTTCGGGTTTTCCCTGTCATGTTTTTGTAATAATCTTTGTTCCATGTCTGATTTGCAGAATCTTCTTGAACATGTTTTCTTTACCATCCAAATATTCCCAGTTGTTTCAGAATCGATAGTTAAGATGGCACATGGTAGACATATACCAAACAAATTGTCAAGGTAGTGGTCGTCATATATAATAAGATCAACATAAATTAGGAACAAAAGCTAGTTAGACGTGCGTCTAGATATATGATATATCAGACTAAGATCTTCTGCAATTTTCTGTCTGAATTATATGGTGTAATTTCGTGAGAGATAGACACGATAGATTGGACTAAGACCCTTTGCAATTTCTTGTCATGGTGCAATTTGTAGAGTGAGACACAATAGGTGGATCCCATTATAGTACCCATACTGTCCGAAACTAGTATAGTGTTTACCTATTATATCTATTACTCTCTAAATTGCATAATGCAATTTGGACAGAAAATTACAAAGGATCCTAATCGATCAACATAAATTGGTAACAAACGTTGATAAGCAAGTGTCTAGGATTCTTTTCCTTGTTAAGAAACAAAAAGTTAAGAACGATTCGCTGGCTAAAGTGTAGTCAATAGATGCGATGATCTTTGGTTTGAGATTATCTGGAGTGGCGAATTGTGTCACAAGCTTTCATATGCATTGATTGGCATGACAACCAGAGAGTTGTAAGAAAGGATTCTATGCAAAGCTGTGCAAAGAACGTCTATGATTTAAAGATACAAATCCAACATTCTAAGGTTGACCACATCATTTAATGAGCTACGCTAAGATTGAGTCACGTCATTTTGTCTCCTTACCACATTAAATGATATGGTCAACCTTAGAACGTTAGCTTTGCACAGTTTATCTTTGCACATAATCTGTTTTCGTACAACCATGATCACAAAACCACAGATGGCTTGCTTCATTCTCAGCAGGACGAACAAGTTGTGAAGAGAATAAAGTAAATGAAGTGGATCCATATCCATATCTATGCCAACATTTAAAAAGACTATGCTTTTCATTTCCCAGAGACATTTATTTACAGAGGAATACAAGTCACACAAACTTCAACATGTATAGAGCTTCAGGAACCACAGAACTCTTATCCTTCACATTCTCAGCAACTACTTATCTATTATACTCTTCTAACACAAACATTTCATTAATATCTTATGGAGGCAAAATCACGCAAACTGAACAAAGGAGCATTTGCTACACAGAGAACTCTACAAAGTCAAAACCTGAAATGGAAAAATGCATGTCAAATAGACCTGCATTGTTTGTGGAAAAGACCAAGTTAGTGTCTTTTGGAAATTGAGGGAACCCAGTTCATGGTGGGTTCAGAGGAGCCGCCTTTTGAAGTTCCGTGTCGTCGATTGGTAGGTACGGACAAGCAATCCAACCCCTATGCCAAGTCCAAGGCAAATGCCAAGCCCAATCCCAACACCAACTCTCACACCAGCATTGAACCACGACAATTCACCATCTTCACCATCTATGTATTCTGTTCTCCTCCAATACATGTTACTGTAGTCATCTTCATTTTCTAGTTTGTACGTTCTGTATTCTGCAACCTACAATTCAACAAACCCAAATAGTCAGTGGATTAGGACAGTCAAAAGAATTTCACTAAAAGCATACAAACGATATTAGGCAGACAAGATCACAAAAGGCTTATCACTTTGCGAGAAAGCCTTGAAAGCCAGCAGTATTTGCTGTGAACAGTTAAAAGCCTAACCAAATCTCTCTCTTCTATTATGTATACGGCAACCTAATGGACCACCAATTACTAGAATGCTTGATGAACTAAAAATGAAAACAGCCCATTTGGTGGTTTCATCTACTCATCGGAGCTTTTTTCTCGTCAAAATCAGTCATGTAAACTATTACATGGAAGAAAAACAAAGTTTATCTGACTGTCACATACTCCCACTCATGAAAAATAAGATTGGTCATTACCAGAGCAATTTAGCTATAGTGATGACACATGGTGCAGAAACAAAGTGCAAGAGAAACCAGGGCTTCTACAATGCATTGATACAAGCAAAAGCATTGATACAGAAATCATCTTTCTACTTTGACACACTACTTTCCTGGGATGAAAGGGAATCCAGAGGTAGAACCATCAAAGAAACATTAGCGGCAAGTATCCGCACAATTGAACCCATCATGCCTTTTTAACTATCTCCACATCATCATCTAAGAGTACAATACCAGGAATACAAATGTTCATTACAAGCACACTGAAATGAACAGTTGTATTACTTAATTTACGTTTTTAACATTTTTAATTTGGTAATTTTTTAACAACTTCTATCGCATAGTATTTTAAAATATTCTATCATACCCACTTTGACAAACACCCCTAAACAAAACAATATAAAATGCGATCCTAACAATTTTTCTTACTTATAGCCCTATTATCACAAAAGCCAATAATAACTAAGTTAACAAATTTCTCCCTGAAAACTGAACACCTAGAAATTTTTTCAAGTCCCTAATCTTATTGCAACTATCTGAGTATGAAATCAGTAGACTCCAGTAATTTCACGTTTATAATTGGTTTCTGTAGTTAAGAGCATGGGGGGTTCTCCCCTTGAATAGGACCATACCGGACCAATACAAGCAACATAGCCAGGTTTCCAGGAATTCAAACACCAACCAAGATTTACTGTCTCACTTGAGATGCTTCCATAAACAACTCATATAAGCTTAAGCCCATACAATGCAGTTGGCGATATATCCCAAGCCACCCAAAGATAGGAGCAGGGCCCACCCATCCAGACAATGCTCCACGTGGCATTGGGATGAGGCCCATCAACCAAGATCGTTGCAGAAAATAGACATTGGGAATAATACAAGAAGAATATAATCGAGTACTACCCCATCATTTAAAAACTTGTGCCCTTGCCAATACCCTCATGTCACATCTAGGATAAGATTCTCTCCTTCCGTTCTGGACATCATCGTGTAACAAAAATTGGCGTCTCTGTTACAAGAAACATGCTTCAACACTGGGAGCATGTAGGTAGGACAGCCTTAACAAAAGACAAGTAAACATGGCCTCTCCTCCGCGTACTAGTTTGGGATCCCAGCAAACCATAGCTCACGGGAGTTGTTCAGTCACTCCCATTCATTGGAAAACTTAAAAGAACCATTAAAAGAGCTGGGATCCTCAACCAGGCAAGTACCAGGCCTGGACTAATGAGCTAAATGAACGCCAACAAATTGAAACCAAAGAAACAAAGAGAGCATCGCAAAATGTGAGTTTCAATATCAAAACCGTTCCCAGTATGATTACCTGCAGATCTTCAGGAGTCGCACTTTTCTGGGATTCAGTTGTCTCATACTCTGGAATCGCATCCAACGCGCCCTTCCAGTTTTGTTTCTTACGAAAACCAAGCTGTAGAGACTTGGTTAAGATGATGGGCGTTCCAGAGAAGCTGCCCGCAACATAAACCTCAATTGTTGGGGTCGGATATTCGGTGCTACCAAGATGTTTCCCCTTTAAGAATCCAGTGCCTGCCGCGATCGCTGATTCGCAATTCATGTTCCACCGCTTGGCATTGTTTTTCGAGTCCCCGAGGAAACCATTGCTATTAGACATCTCCAAAACGCCTGACAGAATGAGATCTTCTTTATCAAAAACCTCGAATTTTACACTCCCTGTCAACCTTATACTATCTGTGCCTACAAATGTGGCTTCTTCTGATTTCTTATCTACCCGGTCCCTTCTAAGAAGGGAAGATACACCATCAGAGTAACTGCTACTTCTAGCACCATTGACTTCCAAAAGGGTGTCAGGGCTTAGGGGAATATGATTCAAGGTAAGAAACTCAGGAGTTGAGTCATCCACACGGAAGTGGCTGATCCTCACGTAGAAGACTCTCAAATCAAACCAAGGCGATGATAGTTTCGAGAAGGGTTGGTATCTGATAATCTGAAGGTTGTGATTGCCCGCTTCACCATTGCTCAGTGTTCTTTCACCAGGACCCTCCATAGCTCAGAAGCTTAATCTGCTCTAATAACACCCTCCAATATTGTTAACTATGAAAATGAAGATAACATTGCAGGAACCAAGCAAGTTGCAATCAGATTGACATTGGAAATCCTGCTTTACAAATCAACAGAACAATAGTTTAGATAAATACAAACGATAATTTTTTTTTTCCTCCCTCTTTCTTTTCGGTTCAGATTACAAAGATAAAAAAGCGGAAAAAATATAAAGACCCACGAGTCAACATCTATGACAAACAGAATAAAGCTAAATAAAGCTAGACATTTCCATGCCAGTACTGGAAGCATTAAAAAAGGAACCCTTACTTTAGGAACTGAATCCCTTAGAATAAGGGGGAAAAGAATGAGGACCCAATCACTAACGGCAAGGAAATGCAGGCCGACCAAGAAGCTTCGTACTCAACCGAAGGGGAAAAAACTATGTGGATGCTTTATTATGCGAATTTTATTCTCTCGCTGATCAAGAAATAACTTCCCTCCGAAAACGAAAAGGGGGAATAAGTATGCTGATGCTCAATTATTTGCGAGAAATACAGAGTACAAGATGGATTACAAACAGATACAGATTCACAGTTGATCTTATTTTCCGGAGGAAGGAACTCAAAAAAAAAAAAAAAAAAGAAAATAAATCAGTCTTTTTTCTCCTTAGAAAAGTTGAAGTTAGTGAGAAATTCAGACTCTAGCATGGAAGGGATACATCACACGCGCAAATCAGGAAATTAAATGATTTAGAATGATTAAAACAACAGTACCCACCAGCAACCCCAGGGATCTTCAGACAACCCCAAAAGGAGATTGAAGAAGGATTGAAGATTGAAGAATCCTTTAGCCAACTCTCTCAAGATGATAAACAACTCATATAAGAAGCCCATACAATGCAGTTGGCGAGACCCAAAGATAGGAGCAAGACAATGCTCCACGTGGCATTGGGATGAGGCCCATCAGATCGTTGCAGAAAATAGACATTGGAATAATACCGAGTACTACCCCATCATTTAAAAACTTGAATTCATGTCACATCTAGGATAAGATTCACATCATCGTGTAACAAAAATTGGCGTCTCTGTTACAAGAAACATGCTTCAACACTGGGAGCATGTAGGTAGGACAGCCTTAACAAAAGACAAGTAAACATGGCCTCTCCTCCGCGTACTAGTTTGGGATCCCAGCGCTCACGGGAGTTGTTCAGTCGGAAAACTTAAAAGAACATTAATTCCTCAATACCAAGTAAATGAACGCCAACAAATTGAAACCAAAGAAACAAAGAGAGCATCGCAAAATGTGAGTTTCAATATCAAAACCGTTCCCAGTATGATTACCTGCAGATCTTCAGGAGTCGCACTTTTCTGGGATTCAGTTGTCTCATACTCTGGAATCGCATCCAACGCGCCCTTCCAGTTTTGTTTCTTACGAAAACCAAGCTGTAGAGACTTGGTTAAGATGATGGGCGTTCCAGAGAAGCTGCCCGCAACATAAACCTCAATTGTTGGGGTCGGATATTCGGTGCTACCAAGATGTTTCCCCTTTAAGAATCCAGTGCCTGCCGCGATCGCTGATTCGCAATTCATGTTCCACCGCTTGGCATTGTTTTTCGAGTCCCCGAGGAAACCATTGCTATTAGACATCTCCAAAACGCCTGACAGAATGAGATCTTCTTTATCAAAAACCTCGAATTTTACACTCCCTGTCAACCTTATACTATCTGTGCCTACAAATGTGGCTTCTTCTGATTTCTTATCTACCCGGTCCCTTCTAAGAAGGGAAGATACACCATCAGAGTAACTGCTACTTCTAGCACCATTGACTTCCAAAAGGGTGTCAGGGCTTAGGGGAATATGATTCAAGGTAAGAAACTCAGGAGTTGAGTCATCCACACGGAAGTGGCTGATCCTCACGTAGAAGACTCTCAAATCAAACCAAGGCGATGATAGTTTCGAGAAGGGTTGGTATCTGATAATCTGAAGGTTGTGATTGCGCTTCACCATTGCTCAGTGTTCTTTCACCAGGACCCTCCATAGCTCAGAAGCTTAATCTGCTCTAATAACACCCTCCAATATTGTTAACTATGAAAATGAAGATAACATTGCAGGAACCAAGCAAGTTGCAATCAGATTGACATTGGAAATCCTGCTTTACAAATCAACAGAACAATAGTTTAGATAAATACAAACGATAATTTTTTCCTCCCTCTTTCTTTTCGGTTCAGATTACAAAGATAAAAAAGCGGAAAAAATATAAAGACCCACGAGTCAACATCTATGACAAACAGAATAAAGCTAAATAAAGCTAGACATTTCCATGCCAGTACTGGAAGCATTAAAAAAGGAACCCTTACTTTAGGAACTGAATCCCTTAGAATAAGGGGGAAAAGAATGAGGACCCAATCACTAACGGCAAGGAAATGCAGGCCGACCAAGAAGCTTCGTACTCAACCGAAGGGGAAAAAACTATTGGATGCTTTATTATGCGAATTTTATTCTCTCGCTGATCAAGAAATAACTTCCCTCCGAAAACGAAAAGGGGGAATAAGTATGCTGATGCTCAATTATTTGCGAGAAATACAGAGTACAAGATGGATTACAAACAGATACAGATTCACAGTTGATCTTATTTTCCGGAGGAAGGAACTCAAAAAAAAAAAAAAAAAAAAGTTTAACAGTCTTTTTTCTCCTTAGAAAAGTTGAAGTTAGTGAGAAATTCAGACTCTAGCATGGAAGGGATACATCACACGCGCAAATCAGGAAATTAAATGATTTAGAATGATTAAAACAACAGTACCCACCAGCAACCCCAGGGATCTTCAGACAACCCCAAAAGGAGATTGAAGAAGGATTGAAGATTGAAGATCCTTTCAACTCTCTAAAGAAAACCAGATATACAGAGAGAAAGGAAAAAAGAACTGGAATCCTCCCAGATTTCCCGACAAAACAGCAGGCTATTTTCAAATACCAGGTACGTGACACGTCAAATTCCCAGCCAAGTACCTCTTTCTTACTCTCTCTCTAGAATGATACACAACCACAAACATTTATGCGTAGTTTTCACTAATAAGCTTACCACGAAAAACTTTCATCCACAACTTCAATTGAGGCTTCTCTATTGACACCCATACGATCGGATCCTTAATAGCAAGTGACTTCTCAAATCGCTTTCGGACAGCCAAGGTTGGAGCTTTTGATTCCTCTGGAGCGCAACTCGTGGCCACCAGGCAATATTAGGACGACCCGGGTCTTCAACAATCAACCAGTTATTTTCTTCCGTTTGTTTTTGTACATAACTATATATGTATATTTCCTGGGGACGATATTTCGAGGAAATTGTAGAGGTGGGTCCGTATCTAACCTGACAATCTCTGAAACCAAAAAGAGCAGGAGAGAATAATATACCATTTGAGTCGAGGTATATTATCTTGGAAAGGAAATGGGCCTCTCTGACCCGAATGCTACGATCTTATCCGTGGGAGTAGCCATTGGCCAGCTTTGCATTTCACGAGGTCCGTGCCTTCTGAAAGGGATGTGCAGGCTTGGAGGGTACACAACGGCTCGTCGGCTCTAACCACATGGTGTCCTAAATCGCTTTATGTGAACAAAAGTAAGCGAAAAGGATACGGAAAAAAAAAAGACTTACAGAAAAATTAGTGATAGCATTTGAAAACACAAAACCAAACTCTTCTTTGTGACATAATACTGAGGTTATGACCTTTTATGCATCTTTGTGGGAGATTCTAGAATTTAATGAGCCAATATTTGTTATTGTACTTGCATGAGGTGGACTAGAATGTGAAATGGGTTGATATGTGAGAATCATGAGTGTTCACACTGCCCGGTAGTTAGGATACCATCGCATGTTGTAGAGCTCATGTGTTATCTATTTCTAAATTAGACAATTCAATTAGGATACCAAATCGAAGAGAATCTGAACCATTTTATAAATATGTATAGGCAATAATAAGTATATATATTATAGCTCTGTAAACATTTAATAATATAAATGAATGAATTGTATCTAGGTAACATATTTGGAGAAAAAATAGTGAGAAAATAATTCTTCATTTCACTCCTACTCTTCTATCTCTATCATGGAAAGGATGGAAGAATCCTATAATGATCTAACCTCTAATTGGCTAGAATTTTCTAAATTTTAATAAGGGTAAATAATAATTTCTCTTTTCATAAATTTTAACTCGTTATAACTCGCTTCTTAAATTATACTTTTCGTTATAATTTCATCCCCTAATCTGTTGTAGCCTTATGTTGAACGGTATTTTTCATTCCATGTTAACGACACATGACTTTCTCCTTAAACCAAAAGGCAATTTTGCTCTGATCGATTCTAAGCGAGTCATCTTTTTATTATTAATAAAGAAAAATTAGTTAACTATGTATTGTTTCTTGAGTCTATAGTTTGCGAGAAGCAAGGTAAAAAGGTTGGAAAAGTCTCAAACGATGGGAAAATTGTCTTTTAACGTAAAGAGAACGGGTCATGTGGGAAAAAAACATTTGACATAATGGCTCCAACAAGTTGGAGGATGAAATTACAACGAAAAACATAGTTTAAGGATAAAATTTAGGCTAAATTACTCCGTACGTCCCTGGGGTTTGACCTTTTCCCAGTTTGGTCCTCAGAGTTCGATTTTCCCTCAAAGCATCCCTGGGGTGAGGACCCATTACCAAATAGATCATGCGTCAACTCTTGGACGGAAATGCACACGTGGCTAACGGCTTATACGTGGGCACTGACAGCAGGATTTTTTTTAAAAATCTCGTCCAATCGCAATGTGACACGTGTCAATACAATAAATAAAAATAAAAAATATTTTAAAAAATAAAAAATAAATCTAAAATCTAATTTTTTTAAAAATAAAAATAAAAATAAAAATAAAAACCCGGATAGGGGGAGACCCCCGATCCTTTCCCGGTGGAGGGGTCACGGTGGAGGCCCCCTCCACCGGCCCATTCTGGGCGGCCAGCGGAGGACTCCCTCCTCCACCGCCCGGCTCTGGGGCGGCTGGGGGACCTCCCCCATCCCGCAAGTAGTTTCTTTTAGTGTAAATACCAGTAGTTTCCTTGAAAGGACGCGATGCTTTCTGTTTCTGTAGCGTTATCTTGGAACTTCTTGTAGTGTGATTCGAGTCCAACTTCAATAACAGTTCGACCAATTTCTATGATTTTATTGTTTCATTCAAGTGGCAGCGTCTTGAGCAATTCGGAGTCCAAGGCTTGTTGTCCTGGGTAATGTGAAATTCTTATCAAAGATGACATCTTTCAATGGGTTAGCTATGGGTTTGAGCCTGGTCTTTGGGTGCCTCCTCCTGGCTCTTTTTGCGGAGCTGTACTATTTGTTGTGGTGGAGAAAGAAGAGAATCACCAGCGCAGAGATTGAAGATGATTACGACAAATTTGCCAAAGAATTCTTCCAATTTATCTGCTGGAAGAGACCCACTTGTTCGAGCACAAACACTCAAGCAAGTGTGAGAGACCCAGATGTCAACGGTCCTGAAGCAGACCCAGAGATGGGGTCTGGGAAGGATTTTTTGCTGAAGACCAATGGGGAAGAAAGTGTGGAATCAGAGCTCATGCAGCTACACAACCTGGCAGGCCCTCCCAGATTCCTCTTCACAATCAAAGAGGAAACTAGAGAGGATTTGGAGTCTGATGATGGGAAATCTCGAGGCGACAGAAGCAGAAAAGGGTCAAGAACAAGGAGCTTGAGTGATATGTTTGTGGGTGTCGACAACCCACTTCTTACCCCTTTGGCTTCCCCGCCACTAAGGTCTCCTACTTCGAACCCTTTGGATTCTTATTAACATCCCGCAACATTTTTTTTTTTTTTTTTAAATTTAGATTTTAGATTTATTTTTTATTTTTATTTATTGTATTGACATGTGTCATATTGCGATTGGACGAGATTTTTAAAAAAAAATCCAACTGTCAGTGCCCACGTGTAAGCCGTTAGCCACGTGTGCATTTCCGTTCAAGAGTTGACGACAGGATCTATTGGTAATGGATCCTCACCCCAGAGATGTTTTTAGGGAAAATCGAACCCTGAGGACCAAACTGGGAAAAGGTCAAACCCCAGGAACGTACGGAGTAATTTAGCCTAAAATTTATAGGATATTTGAGGATTGAGTGTAAATTTGAGAGGAGAAATATTTATAATTTATCCTTTTGATAAATGATATCAAAGCCATAGCGTGATCTAATTTTTATGGGTAGGGAATATCATTTCAAATTATTCAGCTATTCTTAGATGAACTCAACCATCAGTTCTTTGAGCATCAAGATGAAGATATATAGTTTTTTAATCACACAATTTTCTGGGACACGCTTCCAAGAGTCGTCGTCGTCAATCCTGTTGGAGGAACTTCCCTTTCTTGTTGGAGCACAAGTCAAATTGTGACCTTAAGGGCCTCAAGCAGAAAGATGTTCAAGTGCTCGTTTTGTCCTCTACTGCAAAAAGGATCATTGCATATATATGAAGGGAAAATGGATGCAAGTTAGTATTAATATCTCTTTATTAGACAATAATTGTTAAGAAAAAGAAGGGACCAGACAATTTACACATTTTCTCGTTGTTTAAGTAGCAAAGTTTGATTGTTAAAATTTTGGGGGTGTTGAAGTTGGTAAAAAAAAATAAAAAGAGATATGATTTGAATGTAATTTTTTATATTTATTTAGAGTGAAAAATGATGTTTTGATAGAGAGTAAAAATTTTATATAATTATTTTATTAGGAGCCACACGTACCGTTTAAAGAATATAGACCCATTAATTAGGGATACCCTCATACAACAACCATAATTAACTAATTAAGGGGTTCAAAGAATAACAAATAATTATAAAATAATTTCAAAGATCGTAATGGTAGAATAAGAAAAATATTTAAATCCATTAGGCCCAACGCCGTTCATGGGGTGAGAAGGTATTGAGTGCCAATAGAAAACGATTAATTAAGTCCAGCCCACCAAACCCATAGTACAATCTGTTCCTAATGACAGACAACTCAATGCAAGTCATACCATCTGTACAACCAAACCATAACAAATACTAATTGCTGGAAAAGGATTCCCTAACAAAATTAGTTCAACAATACCCATCTGCATAAGGAACTCATCATGGGACTTGGGAATTTTCTCCCATCTATGGGTAAGCAAAGAAAGCAGCCTGTCATCGTGACTCTGTGAGAAAAAAAAATACATTTTACCTCTTTCTAATTATCACTTATTTTATTATTTATTTTTTAAATTATTAAATTTGACACATTACATACTATATTAATATTTCACCTGTGATCAAAGAAGAAAATATCTATATGAAAGCAGGAGGTCTCAAGCATTAGTATGTGGTCAAATGCGGAGAAAAGTTAGACATTCAGTCAGCAGAGAGAATAAGTTCCTACACATTAATTGATAGTTTGGGAAAGCTAGGTTTGCAGTTACAATATATATCTACGAAGGAGGATGTGGAATTTCTTTATGAATTAGAAGATGGTCTTAGCCGTATCTTAACTGTTTAATTAAAGCAGCGGCTAGGTCTCTATCCTTAGATTTATTGGAAAAGCATTTTTGCCAATACACAAATGCTTTAACAAATTCGAACGGGGCGAGTGACTTTAAAGTTCCATTCGTCCTCTAAACGCATGAAAAAAAGTCCTTCACGCTTTTCCTTTTCCCTTTCAACCACTCTAGGAGTTCAGTTTACTCGAAAGCAAGAACCGGGCGTCTCCCGGTAAGATCTCACATGTTAAACTCAATATAAAATAGGACACGTGGTACAATCTTAACGGTAAAATTATAATATGAGGTGCAAAATGCCAGTTCATGTGCAAAATATAATTGTTTTTCTGCACATATAAATGAGGCATGTGCAACAAGTATTTGTGAGGGTGGTCAGAATTACAAAAACTTCTAAGTACTGATCAAGAGATTAAGGAATGTTTTTAATCTTTTAAGAAAAATTTTCAAAAGTCCAATTTTTTAGTACCAAACATAAAAATCTCAAAATTTGCACAAAAATTTTAACATATTTTCACACTAATTTTAATATTTTTTATTAAAAATGATAACAAATATTCTATTTCCTTACTCTTTAACAAATTTTATTACTTTTAATTAAAAAATTACGTTAAATCTGATGTATGCTTACTTTTTAATAAATTTCAATAAAAATCGTTCCAACATCAATCAATTTGTTACAAATTTCTTTAAAAAGTTACACTCTTTAAATTTTCTCCTGTAGACTCAAAATTTTTCAAAATTTTTATCCTCAAACTTCGAGAACGTATTGAGTGCTAAGCGTAAAGGCGCTAAGTGTGTAAAGGCAGCGCCAAGATTTTAAGTCTCAAATTTGACGTTCAGGATATCTTGGAGGTGTTTGTTTGCCAAAATTTTGAAAAATATTCTTGAAATTTTGAGAATCTTTATTTTATTGAGATTTATTGAGATTTGTGAAAGGTGAAGGATATATATGTAAAAATTAAAAATTTTAAAATATGTTTATTTTACTAGAAATTTTCATGTTCTAAAATATTGAGGAAACAAAGTGTAACTTATTTAATGAGTTTGGAGGGACGACAAAAGGCTCAAAACTCACTTTGCTCGGCGAGCCGACTTTTTTTTTATTCCTTTTTTTTTTCCCCTACACATCTTCTACGACACGCAACACTTTTCTTTCTGCGTCGTCATCAGATTGCACATCACAATCACCCAAAATTTCAGTTCCTTCACTTCCAAAATCACTGGCAACTCATTATCCAACTCATCTAACAACTGGGTGCCCATATTTTCAATGCAATCTGCATCGTCCAATACTTGGGTTTCCCCACAAATGTTCAAGACTTGGGTTTCCCCAGAAAGATTCACTACTCGGGTTTCAAATTCATCTTCAGCGGGCTCAGTATCATCAAAAGACATGGTATTTTCCAGGTAATTTAACTCATCAGCATCCTCGGCTTCAACCTTTTCACCTGGAGAGATTGGAGAGATTGGAGAGATGAAAACTGGCTACCAACGAACTGCATCTGAATATCGGGAGTCGAGACATTCGGGTCAGTCCTGATTGGATACAAGTCCTGCAATTTCCACTTTCTCTTTACTCAAAGTTCTGGCAAATGGACGACAGCAGCCATAGAGAAAAACTGCAGTAAGCAAACAAACCTAGACATATAGGCAAAAGAGTAATGCTCTATATTAAACTTTAGGCTAAATTACTACTTAAGTATATGGAGTGTGACCTTTTCTTAGTTTAGTTTTTAAGATTTAATTTTTTAAAAAAATATCCTTGGAGCGAAAATCTATTATCAAATCGATCATGCTGTCAACTCATTTGATGGAAATGCACACGTGGCTGACGGCTTACAAGTAGGAATTGACAGTTCAATTAAAAAATCGCAATGTGACACGTGGCAACAAAATAAAAAATAAAAAAAATCTAAAATTAATAGAAAAACATAATTATTTAAAAAAAAAAAGGGGATTGGGGACCCCCGATCCTTTCCCGGTGGAGGTTCCCTCCACCGGGGGAGTTTGGCCGCCCAAAACTGGGCGGCCAGCGGAGGGAGGAGGAATCCCTCCTCCACCCCGGGCAGTGCACCGGGGCGGCTGGGGGACCTCCCCCATCCCGCAACAGTGGTCTTTTTTTTTAAAAAAAACATTAAAAAAAAAATAATTATATTTTTTTATATTAATTTTAGATTTATTTTTTTTATTTTGCTGCCACGTGTCACATTGCGATTGGGCCGAAATTTGTTTTTAATCAAGTTGTCATTTCTCACGTGTAAGCCGTTAGCCACGTGTGCATTTCTATCCAATGAGTTGACGGCAGGATTGATTTGGTAATGAGTCCTCACCCTAGGGATATTTTTAGGAAAAATCGAACCCTGAGGATCCAAACTGGGAAAAGGTCAAACCCCAGGGACGTACGGAGTAATTTAGCCTAAATTTTACATTGTTCAAAGACTGACTTGCACTTGTCCTCAGGAGATCTACAGGTTCCGTTCCAGGAAGTAAACCACAGCGGTAACTAGGAGTATTTTCAAAACTGGCATCAATGCCACAATGAACAATGGTGAAGACGTGCAGGGAAAATGAAAAGAAAAAAATAACAATTATGTTGCGTGTTGCAGAAGATGTGTAGGAAAAAAAAAATTCCGCTTGTTGAGCCAAGCCAGTGGGATGTTTGGTTTGTAAAAAACTGTAAGATTTTGATAGAATTGTGAAATTTATATAAATTGGAGTATTATAAGTTTTTGTGCAAAAGTTGGTGAAAAATTTTAAAGATATTTAATTTTTGTTGGAGCTTGTAAAAAGGTATAGAGAGAGATGATTTAATGTAATTGTTTAATAAAAAAGTATTGGAGTTAAAGTTAGTCGCTCTATGAAGCCTTCGAAGTATCACGCTTCCTCATCTCTCTTTCCTCATTGCCTTATCCTCCATTTTTTCGCCCGTCTATCCCTCTCGTTAGCCTTTCTTCTCCGTGCCTCCTTCTCCCATAGGCTCTCTTGTGCCTTTTCACCATCTCTCTCTTTCTTTTTACCTCTTCTTCTTCTGTTCTTTCACTTGTCTTCCCTGTTTTTCCACCGTTTTTTTCTACATCTTGCCTTGACTTTTTATGTGTTTGGTTCATTGGTGTTCCCTTGGTCATTCCTAAAGTTTTTCCCTATTGTTTCTGCCGCATCTCGATCTTTTTTTGCTTGGTCTTCTCTCTGGTTGATTCATTTCTTCCCATAGAGCCTCCGGAGGTGGATTTGGACCACGAAATTGTTGAGATTACGGAGCGCACTCGCAATATCTCTTGGGATGATTTATCATCCCTTCTGAGATTTGATTCTTCCTCTGCTCTTCAGACGTCGAAAATAATTCTGGTTGTCTGCTAGTCTCCAGAAAGATTCATTTGAAACAGATTATTTTTCTAGTTATTCGAATGGGATGGCGTTTCTTGCGTGATTTCCAAATCGAAGATGTAGGGCCGAATAAATTTGTTTACTTTCGCGTCGGAAGAAGATAAGGAGACAATCCTTCTTCAAGCCCCATGAAATTTCAAGGGTTCTCTTATGATTCTTCGGGAGTGGTCTCCTTTTATTGCTGTGGAAGATATAGAACTGAATCTTGTCTCCTTTTGGGTCCAAATCCACGGGCTCCCTCTAGATGGCTTTGAACATGAAAATGTCTTATTGATTGGGAGTAAGATCGGTCAAGTGTTGATGTTTGATGATGATTCTTCCAACAAAAGCTATCTCAGAATCAAAGTCCAATTTGTTGTTGATTCTCCCCTTTAATCGGGTTTTTTTTCTGACAAGAGGACCCAATGTTTGGTCTTGGATTAGCTTCAAATATGAAAGATTATCAAATTTTTGTGCTCATTATGGCAGGTTGGACCACTCGGCTGGTGTGTGTGATTAGAAGGACCCCTACCCCTTCTCTAGTGTGTTGAATGACAACATTAGAGGTGATTTGCCTGTTCAACAGATTTTTGCCCGTGTACGGAAGAATGCTATCTTGGGTATTCCACGAGTCAAGGAAAGTTTGGCATCTCCTTAGTCCATTTCCAGTACTGATCGAGATGGGAACTCCTTAATCCTTCAGAACGTTTTTGTTGAAGATAAAAGTACCTCTGATTATATTCAGCCACTCTCAATGCCTACTCTTGGTGCGTCCGTACCTTCTCACCAGAGGATTCCGATTCACCCTCTTTAGGGGCTACTAGGAGTTTACATCTGGATCCTCGTGAGTGTCGAGATGATAATTTCCCTCTCCCCTTTGTTGTTACCGGTTAAACTCCTATTATTGATCCTCTCAATTAAGACCTGGCTATGCAATCCTTTGATAATATTGCTAAGCACAACAAATCCACCAAGCGTCATAAGGGACGTCAGCGTGCTATGAATCTTCGATCGTCCATTAATGTGGGTTCTCTGGTTGCTGATCATTCTGAAGGGTCTTTAGAAGCTCGGAAGCGTTAGGTATCTCCTATATCTGCCCCGACCTTGTCCTCCCCTTCTAAGAAATTGAAGACAATGGAAAATTTCTCTTTTGAGGGAAGTGAATTATCCCTCGCAACTCTGATTGGTAACGGAACTAATAGTGGTAGAAATCGGCCTGGTGGAAAAAAATCCTTGTCTATCTATGAACAGAACATCACTGATTTTACTATTGTAGGTGAAACCTTTGATCGGATTGTGGACACTCCAGCGGCTGGGGTGGCGGGCCTTATTCTGCCCCCACCCGCGCCATGAGAATTATTTCTTAGAATTGCCAGGGTCTTCGGAGACCCGCTACATCTAGAATGTTGAAAGCGCTCATCAAAGAATATGATCTCGTTGGCATTTTTTTGGAGAAAACTAAATGTGGTGATGATGTTATCCGACATACTATGAAATCCATTGGTTTTTCCTTTTTCTTATATGTTCCTCCCTTGGGCAGCAAAGGTGGATTGGTTTTTGTTGGAGACCGAACCTAAAGATGGAGGTTTTGCTAAACTCCCCCAATATTATTCATATGTTGTTTCAGTCCGGCACTGACTCCCCCTCTTTTTTCTGCACTCTTGTCTATGGTCCTACTCGGTGGGGTGATAAGGAATTTTTTTGGAATGCCATGCAGCTCCTTGAATGTAACTCTGGTTGTCCGTGTATTTGTCTTGATGACTTTAATGACTTGCTTTGTCAAGAAGAAAAAAGATGACGTAGATTGGTTAGGACCTCCACTTCTAGGGGGTTGGTTCACTTCATGCATGTTAACGGTTATGTGGATTTAGGTTTTTCGGGTAGAAAATTTACTTGGTCTAATCTGCGCCCGGGCCTAGTCAATATACGGGAGCGTATTGATCACGGCATGGCTAATATTCTTTAGCGGTTAGTGTTCCCAAATGCTAATATTATTCACTACGCTATTGCTCCTTCGGATCATACTCCTCTTATTCTCAATATGTTGGGCTCTGATTTTTCTGTCCCACATTCTTTTAAATTTCATGGATTTTGGCTTAGAAACGAGTCTTGCCTTGAAGTTATCACTCAAGTTTGGAGCCGAACTTATTGTGGTTCTCCCGGATGGATATTGGGCTGTAAATTGCAAGCTGTTAAAGTAGCTTTGCAGCAGTGTAATAAAGCTACTTTTGGGCATATTCAAGATTCTATCAAAAAAGTTTCCAATCTCTTGAGTGCTTGTTAGCAAGGGGAGCAAACAGATGAGTCATTCGGGCTGGAGGGTAATCTCTTGTTGGAGCTAGATGAGCTTTGGAAAAAGGAAGAATTGTTGTGGAAGCAAAGGTAGAGAGTGGAGTGGTTGACCTTTGGTGACCTCAATACTCGTTTTTTCCATGCCTCTACTGTTATTCGAAGATTCAGAAATCGAATTGAGAGATTGCAGGTAGACCATGGTGCATGGATTTCTGGGCATAACGCTTTGTGTGATGAACTTGTTCAGTTTTTTGCTTCACTTTATTCTTTTGAATTTCCTACTTTCCCGAGTGATCTTGACGGGGTGCTCTCAACAGAAATTACATCTTTGGATAATGAACTACTTACTCGCATACCAGATGAGACTGGAATTTTTTCTATTCTTCGGCAAATGAGTGCTAAAAAATCTCCTGGCCTCGATGGTATGACGGTCTTATTCTACAAACATTTTTGGAACATTGTTGGGACAGATGTGATAAAAACCGTGCAAGGTTTTTTTCTCTGCAATCGGTTGCCTTCGAAGCTGAACCGTACTTATTTGGTTCTCATTCCGAAAGTGGAGGGTGGCTCTAAGGTGGGGCAATTTCGCCCAATCAGCCTTTGTAACGTCATTTACAAGCTGATCTCAAAGATTTTGACAGAGCATCTTAAACTTTTAATGTCAAAATTAATCTCTTTTTATCAGCTTGCTTTTGTGCCGGGAAGAGTTATTCAAGACAATTATATTATTGCTGCTGAATTATTTCATGCTATGGGCCATAAGCATGGTAAAGGTGATTGGATGGCGATTAAGGCGGATATGGAGAAGGCCTATGATAGGGTGTAGTGGTCTTTTGTTCTTCAAGTTATGGAGAATTTCGGTTTTATTCCAACATGGCTCTCTTGGACTAAACTTTGTTTAAGTTCCTCTCAGTTTTCTATCCTTCCAAAATGGGAGTCCTTA
Source organism: Morella rubra (assembly GCA_003952965.2). Lineage (NCBI taxonomy): Eukaryota > Viridiplantae > Streptophyta > Magnoliopsida > Fagales > Myricaceae > Morella > Morella rubra. The sequence goes on from CM025851.1 coordinate 30,229,386, forward strand.
TGGCACTTTCCATCACTCTCGAGGGCTTTGTCAAGGTGATTCGATTTCACCCTTTTTATTCATTCTATGTTCAGAGGTTTTATCTTGGTTAATCATTAAGGCTGAGAATGAAGGGCATTTGAGAGGCATCAAGATCGGGCGGGGTGCTCCTATTATATCCCATTTACTATTTGCGGATGACTTGCTCCTCTTTGCAAGGGCAAAGCGGCAAGATTAAGAAGCTATCAAAGGGTACCTAGACAAATATATGTCTTGGTCATGCCAGAAAATTAACTGTGAGAAGTCTTCCATTCATTTTAGCGATAATTTTTTGGGCCAATCGATGCTTGCCATTAAAGATTTCTTTGGTCTCAAACATCTACCCTCTAAGGCAAAACATTTGGGCCTTCCGTTATTAATCCCTCGGTCTAAACATTTGGCGCTAGAAGAGATCAAAGGGAAATTCTTGGGTAAAATTGCGGGTTGGCAAGCCAAATTGTTCACACAAGCCGGGAGATCTACTGTGCTTAGGTCTGTAGCTATTGTCATCCCTATGTATCCTCTAAGCTATTTCCTTATGCCGAAATCCTGGTTCCTTACTCTGGATAGAGCTTCTCGTTTGTTCTGGTGGGGGTATCGGCTTGATAAATCCCATAACCTTTTTTTGCACTCTTAAAGAGCTATCTATACCCTTAAGAGGGTTGGAGGGTTGGGCTTTCATAATTTTCACGACCTGAATATCGCTCTTGTATCCAAGTTGGCTTAGCGCTTCTTGGTTAATGACAATTGCTTATGGGTAAAGCTTCTAAAGAGTAAGTATCAGCGTGGTAATAATTGCTGGAATGTAGCACGAGGATCCTCTCCTTCTTGGATTTAGAGTGGTATTGTCAAGACCCTACCTCTTTTGAAAATTGGGGCATGTTATTTAATTGGGCATGACCTTGGTATTAATGTCTGGATGACCCCTGGATTCCGACCCTTCCTCAATTTTTGCCTTGACCACGCATTGACCAGCTTCGGTTAAAGTATAGGGAGATGCATGTTGCTAATTTTTTTATTCCTGGCCACCCACTTTGGAATCTACCAAAATTGAGACACTTTTTTTACTGAGGACTCAGTTATTTCTATTCAACGCATATCAATTCCTATCATCCCTAGAGTTGATACACTATGTTGGTCTTTGGAGCAGTTGGGCTGTTTCTTTGTGAAGTCCATGTATCGATCCTTAATTACAAATTATGCCTCGTCCTTATCTCCTCTTGGTCCTCCCTTTTGGAAACAACTCTGGAGGCTTAAACTGCATGATAGGTTGAAATTGCTTCTTTAGAAAATTGTGTGAGATATTTTGCCTACAAGGGGCAAGATTGCTACTCGGCTAGGTGATAGTATTGGAGTGCCTTCGGATTGTTTTTTGTGTTCTTCCAACATTGAAATCGTGGCATAATTCTGGTTGGAATGTGATATTGCTCAAACCTTATGGCGACTAGCCCCTTGGTCTTTGGACTATTTGAAAATTGCTCACCTATCCATGGAAGAGTGGTTGGAGTGCCTTTTTCATCCTGATAAGCAGCTTGGTATCCCACCTGCTGATATTCATAAATTTCAGCTCTTTGCTTCTAATATGTTTGATCTTATTTGGTGTAGTCGCAATAAACTGGTCCATGAAGGTAAGCCGCTGAATGTTCTTGTCCTTGCTTTTAGTATCAATAAACTGTCTTATGAGCATTTAGAGGCCTGGAACTCTAAACTTGTGCCGGGCCAATGTATTTGGCTTCCACCCCCTCCCCTCTTTATCAAGGTTAACTCTGACGTTGTTGTGAGAGATAGTTTTTCTGTAGCAGTGCTGATTTTTCTAGACTATCATGGAGTGGTGGTGGGTGCTCTTGCTAAAAAGATTGATGTGGGTTCTCCTGTGGAGGGTGAAGCAACTGCTGTAAAGCTAGGGGTAGCTGAAGCAGTTAGACGTGGGTGGCAGCGCATCATCTTGGAAAGTGATTCATCTCTTGTTATAAAATCCTTTAAAACCTTCCCTAAGTGTGGTGATTGGCGTATCAACAACGTCATTTGGGATGTTCGATGTCTTCTTTCCCACTCACAAGAATGGTCTGTTAGTCTTGTTAATATGAGTGCAAATTCTATTGCGCACTCTCTCGCTTGTTGGGCCACCTCCAAAATTGAGATCAGAGGACTTCCTGTATGAGGGGACTGACCCACCTTAGTCGTGGTCTTGTTTTGGTTATTTTTTCTTTAATAAAGGAGGTATCTTGGTTGAAAAAAAAATTATTAGAGTTAGGTGAAAAAGTATGGAGAGTGAATCTTTGTTACAATTTTTATAAAAAAATGTATTGAAATTTGTGTGAAAAGTTGTTGGAGATTGTGAAAAAGGTATTGGTATTTATGTAGAAATTTAAAAATTTTAGATGTTGGTTTTGTAAATTTTGTTTAATCCTATTATATTCTAAAATACTTTTGCAAAGAAATATGTCCCAAGTTTTGAGCTTTTCTTTCCTCCCACCTCATTAAATGAGGTGTCTATTTCGTGAACGTCAAATTTGAGATTTAAAATCTCAGCCCTCCCTTTACACATTGTTACACCCTTAAACTTAACACTGTATCAACTTCACCTTTAATCTTCAAACTCTTTTTTTTTTTTAATCTTCAAACATCACCTTAATCCTCAATTTTTTTAAAAATTTTTATGCTCAAACATCGCCTTGGATCTTCAAACTCTTGACAACGGCATAAAGGATCGTCGTCCATCCAAATTTCCAATAAGGCTTTTTATCCCCCAAAGCCATGGACCTTCCGCCAGGCCCATGGCTTTGGGGACGTCCCAAATTACAATATCTAAGACCCAACTAAAGCGAAAGCTACTGCGCCCCTCTCAGTATTCGCACAAGCGTCGTTGCTGCTGCAGATGCTCTCGCCGCTCCTTCAAGGTGAGAGACAGAGATTCTTTGATTGCCAATCGAAAGCCCATCCGACAGTCTATCCCCATCCCATTCCGACTTGGAAAACTAAACACGTCTTTCAAGATGCCGCCGCCGCGTCCTCCGACTCAATAGGTAGCATTCCTTTGAACACTACCACATATTTGCAACATTCTCTTGCTCAAGTACGTGGTACCGATCTTTCACGTCTATTCAAGGCAATGACTTCTCGCCACTAGGAAAAAAAAGCAATACGTACGTACACAACAGTACCTTCCATCAGGGGTCCCACGCAGGATGTCGAGGTCGTACTCGTACCTTTGACTTGTCCTTGACCGCACTTTGACGGTTCCAACAGCGTACGTAGAACGTCCAAGAAATCCCGTGGAAGCTACCGCGTTATTATTATTGTGGCTTTTTTTTTTCTTTTTTTTTGGTGTAATGTCGGGTTCTTGGAAAATCAAGTAAAGGGACTTTCTCCGCTGCACGATGCGAAGAAATTATTTGCGATGATTCCTACCGATATCGGACGGTCACGATGATCCCGGACCCACGGCATCGAGGACGATGTTTATTGAGCTCGCGCGGGGCCCATTATTGGTTTTGTCGACGACCGTTTCAGTGCGAGACAAACGTACGTGACCCCGACGCGTACGTTCTCACGACTTTTCACTGCACGCGTGGACTTCACGACTTCCGAGGTCGTTTGTCTCTCTCACAAAACTCACGGCCTTATAGCTATATATATATTTTTTTTTCTTCTAGTCCTTATAGGTATATTATTACTCCTACTACAACTCTTTAGCATTATTGACTCGAATGAAAAAATATCTTCAGAAAATTTCCACAGCTATAACCCTCCAGCGCTATAAGATAAACAAACAAAAAATTACAACACCAATAGAATGAATTTTTTTTTTCATTTTTATTAAGTAAAACATCAAATAATTAGAATCAATTACGCATAAATCATGATCCATTGTACACCAAAATCAGACTTTACTCACCAAGTTCCATTTCTTTGGAAGCCAAAAGGATTTAACTTTGATTGGACTATGAAAGTCCCTGTTCTTTTTGTCCTCTGGGGTGGGGGTTGGTAGGATTTGTCTTGGTTTATTTTATTAAAAAATAATGAAAATAAAAACTTTCAGACGCGCTATATTTCAAAAAGTATCATAAATTTGAATTTGATTGCATGCGAATAAGTTGTAGACGTAATTGATATTTTGGTTGTGAGGTGAGTTTAAGCATTTATAAATTATTGTGTTCTGGCTAAGTCAATATATTTGCTTCTTAGGTTAGGTCAATTCGAATTTAGAGTAACAAATTCCCCTCGTACGGAAAAAAATAAAACAAAACCAAGATACTACCTGAATTATGAATCAAACTTTTTGATTTAGACATGGGATGTGCATAATCATTCACATCATATAAAGTAAATGGTAAAATTCTGGGTGATTTTTTATATCTCAAATTTAAGCAAAGACTTTGATAATAGTGTACTTACAGAATAATGGCCATAGAACTTCCATAATTTATATGTATTCTTTCGTGTTTTAATTATCACAATCAATGATGTGTAAGTGTGGAACAATCTCATTATATCATATGCATCTAAAGGAAGCTTCAAAATAATTCATTAGAGCTGGTCATAGTTTGCAGCTTCCTTCTAAATTAATGAATTTTGTTTTTCGAGATATATGTTGATTGTAAAATCATTTTAGATGTTAAGCACCAATTGAATGGTAAGACACACCAAAATTCAGGTACACAATTAAGTAATAAAACCCATACCATCATCCTGCCCTCAGTAATATTCTTGAAGCCATGTTTAATCTTTTTTCCACTAGCTTGTATGGAGTTATTTATGTATATTTTTAAGTTAATTATAACATCCTAACTTGTTAAGCATGTTTGTCTCTTTTATTTGCCAAGGAGATTGAAAAAGAGGGACACCAATTACCAAAGTGTTTCTATTGCATATGTGAAAATACCTAAATCTAACAGAAAATTAAAGGTACCTTCTCCCATTTAGCCATCATCAAAGGGTTTATGGCCAGGAATGTGTTTGGCCCTCTTCCATTAGCTTCTCTATTTGAATTTCTATGTATGATCTCGAGTTTGTTGTAGCATCCTAAAAGGTGTTTATGTCTTCTATTTCCCAAAGACAATTTTAGACCAAAAAAGGAAAAGATTTTGGAGCCTTTATGTGAAGGAAACACTGCAAACATCAAACCAAACTATATTTATTGGCCTTAGAGTTTGGGGAAAAAAAGATAAATCTAATATTGATGATCTTGAGGCTAACCCCACAAGCCAATGAGGGTTTAGTACATTAACTAGCATTCATTACTTTGATTAGTAGTTTTGACACCCTCATGTAACCTGGTTCAACTTGCGAAAACTATGGAGCATAACTTAGATCAATTTATTGGGTTCTTTTTGTTTTCTAAACAAAAAAGAGTAAGAGGGAGCAACCAAACGTGACAACCCAATGTAGGCATAACCGTAGTAGTCTCTAGCCATTCAAATATAGACTAAATTGACTCTATACTTACACAAAGAATAAAGACGCTCTCGCAAAAAGGACTTAGCCACATCTTGACATTAAGGGTCACCAAGTGTCCAATGAAAACGTATCTACCTCTCCTGAGTGACTTGCAACACATATGAATGAAAAGGAAAAAAAATCATTTGGAGCCCTCTAACTACCAATGTAATTCTAAGCAAGAGTCTAAATTATCAATTTTGACACATTGAATTTTTGAACTTTCACAATTAATCAAATTACACCTTGAAATAAAATATAAAAATCAAAATCGTGCTACATGACTCATTCACAACACACATGGCACGAGTTTGATCGTTGAATTTTCTTTAGAAGCGTAAATTAATGAAATTTGGTAGTTCGTAGGATTAATGTATCAAATAGTTTAGATCTCTTTTTAAAATTTCATTAGTAATTAGAGTGTTCAAAATGAAAATTTAAATCTTGGACATCTAAAATCACATGTGCTCTTACCAATGGGAAACCACTAAAGGTGTATAGTTTAACATGACCTTTTGGTTTGGTTTGTTGTTCGCCTTTTCCATGCAGTCATGACGGAGCTAGAGTGCCAGGGCACTGACCCTCTCAAATCGAATAGAATTATTTTTGTTCTTGAAAAAAATCCTTATTGTTTACATTATTATTATTATTGTATATTTTGTAGTTTGGTCTCCCAAATTTTGTTTTAAGGAAGCTGGTCCCCCATATTCTTAATCCGAACTTCCCTTACATGCAATATTTCTACTGTTGTTTTAACTTGAAACTTCGTGCGTCCAACATGGAAGTCAAAAGCAGTGAATCTGTAATTACATATACATATATCAATGAACAGCATCTGCACAGCAGTTACGCCTTATGGCTACCCTATCAAAGCTCAGATACGCGAAAGCCGGGAAGCGACACAAGTGGTCAGACTGAGAGTCTGAGACACTGAGTCCGAGTCATACAGTAACTTTGCTTACCAACGTCAAAACCACACGCCCTTGCCCAAACACAAAGGGACCCTTTGCTCCAACCCTGGACCCTTTCCTCCAACTCTGAACCCTAACCATGGTTACCCTTAGCTAACCCGTCCCTTATTTTTCATCTCCTCACTGCGTTACGACCACATCTCTTCCGTGTCTTTTCTTCTGCAACAAATGAATATGATATGCTATATAGGGGCAGATTGGATGAACAGAGAGAAGAAAGGGAAAGATGATTTCAGTGGCGTCTGAGCTCTTGAGGATTTGTTTATTCTATTCAATGGTAGGTTTATTTTTATTGGGCTTTGGATGAGAGAGATAGGGAGAAAGGCGGAAAGGTGTGGTGTCTATGGGTTTCCAGAGTTTGGATGTTAGTCAAAGATATTGGTCCGGCTCCTTTAATTAGAGGATTCCACAGAGAGAGAGAGAGAGAGAGTTGAGATTACAAAAAATACTTAGGGGTCTTTTGGATTCGCCTTTGGGATTCGATATAGAGGCAAAAGGATTTGATGAACATCAAGGTTCACAAGAGATTTGATTTAGGCGGTGTTGTTTCTTGTCTTGGATATATTACCAACTGTAGGTGGATATAATAGCAATAAGATTACTTCTTACTAGGTTTGTGGTGGGATATAATATCATAACTTATTCGAGTTTCCTTCGTTATTGACTGGGAGAGATATCGATGGGCAAGAAGAAGCCTCAGAAAACGAAGGCGCTTTCAGTTGCAATAGCAGAAGCTTCATCAACAGGAGATGAAACTCTGCAACAGCCACAGCCTCAGACACCTAGAAAGAGAGGTAGACCTCGGAAGATCATTGAAAAACCTGAAAGTCACGATAAAAAAGAAGAACAACTAACATCAGGAGAAGCCGAAGAAGCTCCTACTGAGACTCAATTGAAGAAAGTTAAAGCGGGCGAGGAAGAGCGCCAAGAACAACATGAGCATCAACTAGAACATCAACAGTTAAAGGGTGAGGGTTCGTCTGCCTATATGGTAAGTACAAAGAAGGAAGAGGATCAGTCCGCGAAGATGGAGGGTCCAAGGGAGCCCCCAAGAAGCAGAGCTAGGAGAAAAAGCAAACCCAGAAAGAGCAGCTGAGCTTGGAGGTAACAATAAAGCCCAATCTTTTCTTTATCACATCGAGCAGGTCAATGAAGATGAATCAAAGTCTCAAAGAGACTCTTCCGGATTCATTTATTCAGTTCTTTCTTATCCCCTATGAATCCCGAAGAGAGAAAAGGGCATAGCTTTTATATTGATTGCTTGTTGCAATTGTGATTAGTTATCATCTTGTTTACTTACCATCCATAATTATTCTGTATTTCCCGCACAAGCGAAGAGGGTTTAAGAAATTTATAATACAATCAAGTGATCAAATTTTGCTTTGGACTATTGCTCTATATCTTATTTAGACTTATTTATCATCTTTCTTCTCCTATCTCTGATCTAAAGAGTAGTAAATATAGTCCTGGACTTCCAGCTTATCGTTGGTTCATTTGTTTGGGTAGAATTATTCAAGGTTTAAGATATTGGATGAGCTTCTTCTGTCCACTAAACACCCAGAAAATAGAAACTCTTAAAAGGGAAACCAAGCAACGTAAAATGGAAGCAAATGAATAAGCTGGGAAAAATGGTTGACTGGCTTCTGATCTGAAGGTGGGGAGGAAGATGGAAGCGGAGATAGAAGTTCTCGCTGGCTGTTGCCAGTGCCAGCTCTGTGCCATTACGTTTCGGAGGGACGCCAATTAGATGCCAACTCCAGTTGCCTCCAGCACGTGAGGGTCACGTTGCAATTATCCAGAATATAAGAAAAAAGTCCAGCGTAGCCGCCTCGGCGAACCAATGGCTGGTGCTGATAGCTGCTTTTGGGCCTTGTGGGGGATTCAACCTTGTACATGGACGTGGCATCCAAGGCACTGAAGGGCCAGCGCGTGAAGGATAGGGGGTCCCATAGGGGGACTGTCCCTAGTGGCACACAGAATGGTCTGATAAAATAAACGGGACAAGTCAAAAAAGGAGAAAAAGGTAACAGAGCCTGAGCAGAAGCCAGCGAGAGAAACAGCTGTTTTGGTACGAACTTTATTGCTCTGGTTCTCGATTTTGTGCTGACCGAAAAAGATTATCAGTACCGCTCTGCTACTCTGAAAAGACTATTGCGGAATTCTCAGCTCCAAATGTTGTTCATCACGCGCTTGCCCGTGGGGACCTCCGTACGGGGTTTGCGCTCCCAAACAACCCGCCGTATGTTTGTTTTTTGTTGTTTGTAAATGTGCAGGTTCGGTTTGATCTAAAGCCCAAACAAAACAGACCACCGAGGGATCACTGTTTTATTAAATCTAATCGGGGCATTGTCTATAAGTTACGTAGGTTTCTGGCCCCGAATCACGGTTGTCTTTGTTGATTAGATTCTCTCTAATTTGTAATTAAAATTGAATGATTTAATGAGAAAAATATTATATGCATTGAATATTATTAATATTGTCCGATAATTAATATGTCCTTTGACGGTCCCGGATTTTGGCTCGGCCTAACAGATGAGTAATGGCTCGCAACCAAACCACTCTTCAAATTATCAAACCTACGAGACAAAGCTAGATGAACGGATCTTTTCTCGTAAGATGAGAGTTTTAGATGCTTAAGTTAGTGTTTGAGAAGTGTAGCTTGGAAAGTAATAGTGGGCTTGGCCTTTAGAGTGCCTACCTATGGCCTTTTTTTATGGCAAACTCCCCCTATGGCCCAAGGGAGGTGGAGATGGTAGTTGTGGGAAATCGGCAACATGTTCCATTTATCGCTTGCAAACTTTCTTTTATGGCTTGGTGGGCGCAGGTGGTGGCAGATTCTGACTTGCAGTAGGTGGGAGATTATACAGAGCTCCCTTGCACTTGCAGGGATAAGGCCCCATGCAAGGGCACAAAGCGGTTGTGCATGGTTTTGTAAAAATAATGCCCTAAAAATCATTTGTATGAATAATAGTTTTTAGATGTCAGCATGTTTATGTTTCACATTTGATTTAGATATATTACTGTAGGTGGATCACGAGATGATTGACATATCGATTTTTCATTGTTTGACTAATTTAGACAAGAGTGATCACGGAAGAGGAGAAGTGATCACTTGGCCTTATATGGTAAGTACACTCTTCCTTGAGCCTTCTTTTCATGGCAAATGATGAATTCTCATGGATGTTGAATCCCGTAGGATTGACATCTTGTGGTCGTCAAATATATTATAGACTTATTTATCGATCTACACTTGTTGTTGCATTTAGGGTGGGATGAGCTTCTTCTGGACTCTTAAATAAGTGGCTGGCATCCTAGAAGTAGTGCCAGCTCTGTGCCAACGTTTCGGAGGGACGCCAATTAGATGCCAACTCCAGTTGCCTCCAGCACGTGAGGGTCACGTTGCAATTATCCAGAATATAAGAAAAAAGTCCAGCGTAGCCGCCTCGGCGAACCAATGGCTGGTGCTGATAGCTGCTTTTGGGCCTTGTGGGGGATTCAACCTTGTACATGGACGTGGCATCCAAGGCACTGAAGGGCCAGCGCGTGAAGGATAGGGGGTCCCATAGGGGGACTGTCCCTAGTGGCACACAGAATGGTCTGATAAAATAAACGGGACAAGTCAAAAAAGGAGAAAAAGGTAACAGAGCCTGAGCAGAAGCCAGCGAGAGAAACAGCTGTTTTGGTACGAACTTTATTGCTCTGGTTCTCGATTTTGTGCTGACCGAAAAAGATTATCAGTACCGCTCTGCTACTCTGAAAAGACTATTGCGGAATTCTCAGCTCCAAATGTTGTTCATCACGCGCTTGCCCGTGGGGACCTCCGTACGGGGTTTGCGCTCCCAAACAACCCGCCGTATGTTTGTTTTTTGTTGTTTGTAAATGTGCAGGTTCGGTTTGATCTAAAGCCCAAACAAAACAGACCACCGAGGGATCACTGTTTTATTAAATCTAATCGGGGCATTGTCTATAAGTTACGTAGGTTTCTGGCCCCGAATCACGGTTGTCTTTGTTGATTAGATTCTCTCTAATTTGTAATTAAAATTGAATGATTTAATGAGAAAAATATTATATGCATTGAATATTATTAATATTGTCCGATAATTAATATGTCCTTTGACGGTCCCGGATTTTGGCTCGGCCTAACAGATGAGTAATGGCTCGCAACCAAACCACTCTTCAAATTATCAAACCTACGAGACAAAGCTAGATGAACGGATCTTTTCTCGTAAGATGAGAGTTTTAGATGCTTAAGTTAGTGTTTGAGAAGTGTAGCTTGGAAAGTAATAGTGGGCTTGGCCTTTAGAGTGCCTACCTATGGCCTTTTTTTATGGCAAACTCCCCCTATGGCCCAAGGGAGGTGGAGATGGTAGTTGTGGGAAATCGGCAACATGTTCCATTTATCGCTTGCAAACTTTCTTTTATGGCTTGGTGGGCGCAGGTGGTGGCAGATTCTGACTTGCAGTAGGTGGGAGATTATACAGAGCTCCCTTGCATTGCAGATAATCCCCATGCCAGGGCACAAACGGTATGGTTTTGTAAAAATATGCCCTAAGTATGAATAATAGTTATTTAGATGTCACAGTTTATAGATAATATGATGTGACACTAGATATTATTGAGTGACATTGTAGAAATCATGTCAATGATTGATGAATTAAAGGAGGGAAGTATAACTCTTCGGTTCCTTATTCACTTGATATTTTTTCTAGACCAAGGTACATATTGATGGGTCTACACTCGTTGTGCCTCTATTTAATAGGATAACTTCGTCAATTGACCTTAAGCAAATTAGGTGAATGTAAGAGTAACTGAACGAGATCAAATATGAATACCTTCTAGAAGTGATCATGTGTTGAGAATATTCAGCACAATTGGTTTATTGTATCCTTAGACCTAGAGGTTTATACAGATCTATTTTTGATACTTTGCTTTGACTGAGTCATTTGGTGATGATCTTCTAGGTCAAAGATTCTAGATAATTTGTCTTGTAATAATAAATGAGTTTTATAAATGCTCAATAAGAGATCTTTTGATGAGGCAGTATATTCAATATATCTGTATAGTTGAATAGAAAAGAATCCATTGGCCAATGTATTTTGTGAAAATGTTTTTCAAAATCAATTGATAGTCAATATTATGATTGTGATTGAAATTATATATTAGGACTTAATTGGTGATATAATTCTTCCTATTGACTCATGTGGAATATAATTTGGTGGAAGGATAAATAAACGAATAATTGTTAGCAAAAAAGATTTCACAAATAAATCTCAAATACTTAGGGGTAAATTGTGATATGTTAATGGACATGATCACAATTAGTAGAAGCCAAAATTCGGAATAAAAGAATATAAGGGAGTTAATGGAAAAAGAGTTTTTCCATGTGATCCTACGGCCGAGATCTGAGGTCTCTAACGATCTACGCTATATCACAGCTAGGGTTCAAAAAAGACTATAAGATACTTTTTCTAGACAGTTGCCATTATGACTTTGAGAAACTTTGTAACGACAGTAAGGCGTGGAAATGAAAAAAGGTGAAAGATTTGGGCTGCTAAGTTGTGAAATAAAAGATTCAAGGTTTGAGATCAACAATACCTGAAGATTATCGAAGATTGAAATTCAATCGCAGACAAAATTCAAGATCATTTGTCAAATTAAGTAAGTATAATTTTTTTGTAGGCAAACTTTTAGGTTTCAGCATGAGGTCTAGCCTAAGTGGTGCCTGGTGTGGTTAGATACAGAGGGGCGTTTTTTGCATGTTTTGGGCTTTGCGTTGCAAATCGACCCCCACGGGAAAGGTCTTTTTGCAGTCGAAGGTTCTTTTTCGGCTCCTGGATGCGGCATTGCATACGAGGAGACTCTTCCCCCCCCCCCCTTGTGGGCTTCCTTCTCTTTGGTTGTTGGGTCCTTTCAGGCTTAGGTCCCTTCCTAGTCCAAGGTTTTCTTGGTCTCGTGGACTTTCTTGTTGCGATTCCCTCCCCTGGTATATTGGGCCAAGTTCGGATGGATGAGCTGAAGATTCCGTACCTATCATGCATTATTGGATGTTATAAAGCTACATATGCATTTTCCTTTTTATATTAGACTATTCAATTCGAACAATAAATTAGAGAAAAATTTAGTCCAAAAAAAAAACACGTGCTGTCAACCAAAAAGGGCCCTACCTCCTCTAAAACGATAGGATTTTTTATTTTTTTTTTGGTTCCAAGGACTTCTACCCTTTAGGCCACTGTCCAGGAAAGTAAAAGTAAAAGGTCTCGCAGGTTTTACCTCATTTATTACTTTATTGACCACGCTTTGAGATGGAGGGAAAGATGACTTTGACTTTACTCTCTCAACTAACAAATTTGAGACACTTGACTAAACCATATAAATCTAAGGACTAAGATCTCGGTCTTTTTCTAATTTGATGCTTAAAACCTATGCATTATTATATATTGAATGCTATGGGATCTATCTTGTGCAAGACTTCACAAGGATAACATGTAATCACTGTAGAGTCCCCGTGCTGTAACCTGGCTACAGCTTTTTATTACGGATATCTGACTTATTTTTATCATCCTCGTTTCAAGTGAAATGCGTACCTTAGTAGTGAAAGGTCAATTTTTATGAACTCCCATTCACCCAAATTAAACTAGATTATGCTTCTTCAAAAGAACTAATACGTGATAACTCTGATTTTGGGGCAATTAATCAACCCCAGTTGTATAATAATATTCCGCTAATTCCTGACAAAGAAAGGTGGAAAGTGGCATACCAATGGGTTGAATAGGACCAAAAAGACTGATGCGAAGTTTCTTCATAGGAACTTTCATGGCGACCAATAATACCACAGCATAGCTGCGAAGCAATTCAGAATAAAGGGGACAAGACATTTCCAAATATGGAAGGTCCTTTAATGGGTCGAAACACTGGCGCATATACTGCAGATCAAAATACAATTAAGCTTATTGGCCCATAATCATTATCTGGATATAGAGGGAATTTATAATATCATTGCTGACCAATTGCCCAGCTGGACTGCACGAAAGGTATAGCGCACCGGTTCTGTGATGGGCCCAATTCCTGAAAGTTGGAGAACCAAAAGCAAATAGCTTTTTGAAATGCTCGTAATGCGAGTGTAAAATTTATAGGCCGGTTTTACTGCAGACTGACTGATACAATACCTGCTGTGAACCTCTCAACGAGCCTGTACCAAGCATACAGAGCTCGTTAAAAGGGCAATTGCAGTAGACGGGGTCCACGTTTTTGATTTTGGAAGAAAATGGTCCCGGACCCCATGTAAAAAACTTTGTAATCCGTCGACAACATCCACGTTTCCGGATGACATTTAATGGCACGACAAATATCATCGGATGCAAATTACTAGCAATCACTATTCTTACGCATAGAAACGGAGAACATCTTGGGGGAAAAACCACCTAATCACTTGACCTCTAAGATAAGGTAGGAACCCCATTTTGCCCAACTTGTTGCCAAACCGGAAAATGAAGCGGTTTTTCGCACAGCATGCTAATAGTGCAATAACTTGTCTGGTCTTGAGGAGCACTCTCCCGCTATGAGAATGAAATGCCGCTTCATCGAGACCAAGACTCCTTCCAACCCGCAACAATAGCAGCACTGAATGGCCGGAGATTGACTGAAAAAGGCAGCCCAGCCAATCTACCCTTGAACATTACGATCAAGAGCACACACTGGACCTAACCCACTAATCTCTCATGGCGCGACGCGGTCCCCCCCTTCTCAATCAGCCTCAGTCAGTGTTCCATTTGTATCTGAAATTAATTCAAGGGCAAGAGGCTATCACATCAACCAGGATTTCGGTATCTTCTTTGTAGCCAATTAGCCACAGAATGCAGTAAAAAAAAAAACCTCTTGAATGATGGAAAAAAGAGAACCCGTGTGAACTTCAGTGCAATTCAAGTATCTAACCTGGTCAGTCAACGGCTTGATTTGTGATGTCTCTCCTTCCTATACCGAGACTGACCGGGATCAAATCCACCTTCGTCTGCTCCATAGACTGCCCAGGATGGTGTAGCAGCCATGTAATCCCCGCTGTCAAACGGTTTCCCAGAGGCCACCTGTGTTTCCAATGATAACAAAACAATTCAATACTAAGTAAATATTAATCTAAAGGTATTCCAGAAGAACAAAAACAGCGCTGTGACTGACCAAGTCATGGAACTTTTCATAGTCTATCCATGTGAACCACTTGCCGTTGAGCTTAAACTTCTCAGTTTTTGCCAGGAGAACACAACAGGAGTGGACATGTTCACATGCAACCTCATACTCTCCTTGGCTTTTTAAAGCCAAGACCTCAGAAAAAGCTTTCACATCAGAATGCCAGGGCACATTTTCCATCGTCAGTTTTGATGTAGCAGACCTGTAAACATATCACAACTTATTAGCAGCTTAAGAAACTTTCCGGTATCAAGAGGAAAGCGGGAAGGGAGAACTCACGATCCACAATATGTCACGCCTTTGATTTCAACAAAATCAGGTTGTCCAATACTAAAGAGTTCAGAATAAGCATTTATGTCCTCTGTATTCCAGCCTTTCACCAGGGTCAAGCGGTAGACAGTTCGCTGCTGTTTCTCCCTGAGAGCTTTTAGGGAATCCTGTAAAATATTTGCATACTTGGCGTCACTTAAATTATGTCAAGCTACCCGATCAAAGACAGTACAACTACAACATATCATGTTCCTTCATTACATGCATGGAACAGTGGGAAAAGTTATCAGATGGATTCCAAGGATCTTTACATTGCTAAGTAAGAGCAATAGGATAGTGACTCGATCAACAAACCAAAAAACTAGAGCCTTTCTTCATTCACTATTTTGATCCAACTACTTTCCAAAAATCAGGTTTTACCTACTTCAGGGTTCACACATATCACGCAACGTAAAGTAAAACCTAAACCCTCATATATCAAGTTAGCCTATTTCCCTTTTTAACATTCCAGTCAGCCAAAATTAGATTGCTATTAAATTGAGAATATAGAACTTATTTTATTTTCCTCTCTGATAAGAGTGCTAGCATATTTATTGACATGGTAAGAGATTGTAGAGTTGGATTTATGCTGTCCCTTAAAATGTGATTGCTAGAGTGCATAACAGTGTCATCCAACCAGTTTGCAAACTGTTGAGCATCTATTACATCAAAGTTATTTGAGAAATATACCATCTCTCCTTCGTATATTGTCTTATCACTACTTGTTTTGAGAAAAAAAAAATAGGGCCAAATAGTTTCAGCAAAATAATCCAGGATCTGAGAAAATACACATACAATGAATCGCTCCCAAAAATCCCCAAAGAGTGGTCTATCAATGGCCTTCAAGCTCTCCTTTGTTCCAGCATCTACACTAACGTATAACTGCACATGTCAAGAAGTCGAGCCAAGTCAGTCCCTGGTTAAGGACAAAACAAGGATCTTCTGATACAAGATTCTTTTGAACAATAATATAAGTGGACACGCATACCTGGGTGAGAGGCTTCAGCATTTTAATCTTTTCGGGAAACTGTGCATTTGTTACTAGAAAAGTAGAAATCCGCCGATGGTGCAGCTCATCCACCAGTTTGTTGATCTCTGGGTACATAATCGGTTCACCAACAAGAGATAAGGCACAATGCCTGGGTGCAAGACCTTCCATTAATCGCTCTAATGTTACGCCTGCGAACAGACATCAAGATCAATGGTTTTAATTCTATAAACCTTTCAGACGTGTGAGCACAAAACACCAACATGGAGCGGAGCTCTGTATGCATTTACGGGCCCTCGAATCCCAACTGGCTGATGGGAATCCACCATAACTCCACCATGGGAGGTAACCAACAAACGTACCACCATAATTTCAATGCACAAATTACAAGAAACCACAATATTCAAAAACATTGGTTGAAGTTGCATACTGCTCTACTTGCAACAAATAGGTTGTATATCATGAATGAAAGCAATTTTTTTTTAAAAGAACTTGAAGTACACTCAAAAACAAAGATACAAGATCTGCATATGAAGGACTAGGAGTTATTAATCACTAGTCTCAGCAAATGATATAATAGGCTACATGACTAATTTTTTGCTCAACATAGATGTTTGGGAAAAACACACTCCATCAATCGTCCCATGTGTGCAATATGACCTCCAAACAACCACCTTTAACACATTGGCACCTCAAACTACCAAAAGTATGCAATGTACACCCTCTTAAGCTATTTGTCACATAAAATTGACCTCACCATTTATATGGGTATTATTCACCTAAACTTCTAATGATACCACGGCAAACCACATCATTTTCATGTCTTACTATTCAATTCATGGTTCAACCTATGAAGAAGCATTTTGAACCCCCTCCCCCTCCCCCTCCTCCTTTGAAAACTTAAAACCTAAGCACAAACCCAAGTCTCCTCAAACCCATCTCAAGGTCCCGATGGCAGACTGATGTCTGATTTCTGTACATCTCACACTTATACACGTGGTCAGATATGTTTTCCCACATTAAGAAAAACTAGTAAGGTAACTTTCACCACCCGATTACTAACACAACTGAAGAATCTGGGCAAGCGACTTACCGACTGGTAGAAAAAAAAAGGAACCCCAGTGAGAACTTCTTTCATTCACGAAAATTATTCTAAGCTGGTGTATTACCCCTAAGGATTATCCAACTAGGACAAGAATAAATAACTTACCAGGAACTCCTTTCATTTGCTTAATCATATTTCTATGCAGGTCTATGGCAGAATTCACAATCTCTAACGGATCATCCATCTTCCACTGCCAACTCTTTCCAACAGGATTTGTATGATGTCTCCAACAGAAAACACATTTATTGGCACAAGCCAGACTAGGAGTTGCTTCCATGCACCTGTGTCATACCAAAGTTTGACAGATTTAAAATCTGCTGGCTGAGGCCTTATGATGATTTATGAAGAAGTAAAAGCATTGTAAAAAAAAGAAAGGAAGCAGATAGGATGGAGAACTTCCTATATACAACCATAGAAGGAAAAAAAAAGGACCCACGTCTGATAGATTGTCGACATGGACCATATTATTTGACAATCCAAATAAACCAGAAGGTAATCCAGATAACTTAATGTGACACCCAGAAACTGACTAAAAAATTAAAAAAGTAACATTACCTATGACTCTCAATTCCATAAAATGAGTGCTTGTAGCAACCTCCTCGGCCTCTAAGCTGTGACTTGGTCCATCTACAAATTTTTACCCCACTATGTGAACCAATGATTTTATATCCCTGCGAGATGTTATGTCAGTCCAAGAGAAAATAAACAGGAAGTCATTCTACGTAGAAAATATAAAAGAGTGCAGCACATAAAAGGCTAAACTAGAAAATATGTGAGGCTACTAAGTTCATTCATACGATTGAAAGGGGGACACCACCTGGCAATACATCATTCGCCAAAAAATATTTGATATTACTATGAGCTACATTTACACAACCATTTAACTCAAGTATCAGATGAACTCATGTGGCGCTCGGAGGTCCATCCAGTGACAATAAAAGCTTTAATTAAAATATCATGGGACTGTAAAATGCTACGTCTACAGTGATATAAATCCCTTAGGTGCAATGCAAATGGCGCATGAAACCATGTAAAGTCCAAGGACACCCCAAATTTTTAGGAACTCTAAATGCCATGAAATTAACAGAGACGAGGAACATAATTCCTAATCTTTCATTTGAACACGAAGAACTCATCCACTATCCTTCAAAGTTCAAATCAGTGCATTTTTAATTTTACCTACAAAAAGACATAGGATTCTGAACATGCGAGCGCACCTGCTTCTCCAAGCTTGCCCTTATTACCGGAGTCACCATCTCTTTTTTCCCATTCAATTTCCCATTAGTTTCGGCCACTGCCACCGTCTTCCTCGATGGTGCTTTCCCTGCAATATCTTCAACATCAACAATCTCAGAGCCTGCGCCGCCTTCGCTATTTTCATCCTCATCTGAGCCACCAACACTCTCAGCGTCACTCTCACCACCAACTAAGGCCTCAGAACGCAAAACTTCATAATTTTCTAGGACGTCACCCTTCAAAAACCTAACCACCTTAGCACTCCAGGCATCAAAGACCTCGTCAATATCACCGCTATCCACATCTCCTTCCCAAACAGGCAAAATCTCCTTGGCACCCAACGCTCTCATCTGCTTCGAAAAATCCCTCGCAACTACGTTGAATGTCACGCCGTAAGCTCCGCTTCCGACACCGAAAACCGCGAATTTACAGCGCGAAAGCAACAGAGACCCGACCCTGAAGTCTGCGGCGCTCTCGGAAAGCCAGTTCGCAAAGAACTTCGCGTCCGATGGGGGTTTACCATCTTCCCAGGTCGAAGCGATGATTAAAACCAGCGTTTCTTTGGGGAGGTCCTCGGGCTCGTAGTCTTTGGGATCGACCAGGTCAAAAGAGAGATCTTTCGACGCTAAAAGGTTGAAGAGACGGTGAGCTAGGGCTTTGGAGGTACCTGTTTGGGAAACGAAGAAGAGCTTGGCTTTAGAATGAAGGAGATTAGCACTAGGATGAGGGTTTAAGGAGAGTTTGAGCTGCCTGATACGGCGAGATTTATAGAGGCAGTAGAATGTGGAGGCCGAGAGGAGGGCGAGAAGGGTGAGTCGAGACGGGACAGAAGAGAGGGACATGGTGGGGATTTTTTCCTCGAGTCTTGTCCGGGTGGAATGGATGTAAAGAAGAGCCTAGTTCACGTTCGCGACGACTGAAGCGGTGGTGAAGATTTTGAGAGGTAGGAAGACGAGGACGGCGCCACGGCACTCAAAAATGGCGGGCCGAGACATTATATTTTTAACTGGACTCTGACTCTCTGCTTTTGGGCCTTGCTATTTTCACGAAGTCAGGTCGAAGACAATGAATTACTAATTTATTATCTCCATATACTAATTTATTACCTTAAAGTATGATATTTATACAAGCAATAATGATTTTTATGGAATTCTTTCCTTAAATTTAACCATCGACCTCAGCAAAAGGGTATCCACTAAGTAGGGCTGAATAAAATTGGACCGGATCATATTTGTGGTCTTAACGATCTCGATTCAGGTCAAATTTGAAAAATCGGTTATATTCGGTCTGGTCCGGTCAAAGGTCTTTCTTCAAAAATGAACCGATATTATTAATATAAATAATAAATATTATTTTTTAATTTTTTTATACAAATTTAAAAGTTTTACCCTAAAACTATGTGTTTTGAGTTTTTTGACCAGACCCTATTCATTTCTTCTCTACCATATGAGATCTAAGGTTTAGAAATATTATGCAAATCATATTTAGAAAAAAAAAAAAAAACCGACCACTTAAGTGGTCCATCGAACCGTTTTATATCACGGACGAACCACTTATAAGTGGTTCGGTCCGGTCCGGTTCTTTAATTTAGGCACAACCAAAAATTCGGTCTGACCGAATTCCGGTACAAAAACCAGATGGATTTTTGATTTTGTAACCCTACCACCAAATTCTCTCCATGGACAATGAATTACTAAAACTTGTTTTTTTTTTGAATCTCCATATACTAATTTATTACCTGAAAGGTACGTAGATACTATTGTATGATATTTATACAAGCAGTAATGATTTCTATGGAATTCTCTCCTCAAATTAAACCATGACCTCAACGGAAGGGTATCCACCAAGTAACCAAATTCTCTCTGTGGACAATGAATTTACTATTTTTTTTTTATATCTCCATATACTAATTTATTATTTGAAAGGTATGTAGATATTTTTGTATGATTTTTATACGAGTAGTAATGATTTCTATGGAACCTATTTGTATCTTTCTCTCCTCAAATTTAACCATCGACCTTTTGCTGACTCTCCTCAAATTTAACCATCGACCTCAGCTCAGCAAAAGGGTATCCACTAAGTAACCAAATTCTCTCTGTGACCGAGAAAAAGTTACATATTTTGAGAGATATAAATTTTATTTAATTTGCTGCTCAAATAAACACAACATATAAGTCTTATAATGGGATCCACATCGTGGTAATTTATACGAACAATATTGGATACTGTGAAATTTATATATTGTATCCATCTCTCTAATAATTGTATCATCTAATTTAGACAACAAATTGTAAAGAATCTTGATCTTATTTTGGGGGTGTTTATGAAGTATTGGGAACAAGTGAATGTTATTAATTGGAGTATTTAAGGAACAAAAATGTTACTAATGCAGTAAGAAACTGATATTGTTGCCAAATATGAGTATAAAAATATAAATGACATCACTTTCGGAAACCCATGAACCAAAAAGAAAAAAAAAAAAAGAGGGGGAAAAAAAATCACAATTACACTGCAGAATCTGCTTTTCCTCTTTACACTGCAGGGCATAATGTACTACAACCAGGAAAAATCTGACATGGTTAGATTCAATTAGTGTCCATGTTAACAAAAAACACTGAAGAATCCGTACGGTATGCTTGTTTCTTACAAGAGGAGGCAGAAGAAACTTTCCCCTCGTGCTCTTGGCAGAGAGGAAGGGAAGTCGTGTGATGCAGGAACAAGTTGCATAGATGGAGAATTAAGGCCGCCACAGCTTCTTTTGTGCGCATAGGATACCCTCCTTATCCTGAGCATAGGTCATCCGGATCTCCCAATGCAAGCTTCGCAATATTCCCTCCAATGGGTCCAATATCTCAACCTTATCACGTATAATAACCCAACCTCCAGACCGCAGAATACGATCCATCTCTACAACAATAGATACGGGCTGCTTGCACCTGAAATATAGCAAGTGTGATGGCTACCGTCTATGGCAACTCAACTAAATGATTCATGCAGCATAATACGGACGTTGAACTCCAAAGTTCAGAGACATCATCAAACACTAGCTACGATAGGTACGGAATGGAGTGCTATGAGGCGCTTAAGGAAACAATCTATAATGACAGCAAAAGCAGCAAAAAGACGTGGTTGCAATAGCCTCATGACATCCAAAGAACCCAAAAAACAAGACTATCATGTGACAGACGAACACACTTTAAGGTGAAATACAAGCTATTGCAACAGATTTCAAGCCATTCAACCAATAATGACAAGTACGACTAATTTTTCAGATAATGCACAAGCATTTCTCAAAAATAAATGCTGAAACTATATACTTGTTACACAGTATTGCAAAATCAGCAAATAAAACTTTCATTAGGTTATAGATGCAATGCGATCATTGTAAATCACGAGTCAAATGCTGTCCTCAAGGAACGAATCCAGTCTAAAAGATCTGCCAGTCTAGATTATTTTGCTAGTGTGCATCTTTGCATTTATTTGAATCCTTTGTAACCAATTAAATTTGATTTATGTTTCCTATTGTCTTCCCTCCAAACTCCATCAATATATGAACCAGATCCAAGTGCGGTATCCAAGATCAAGGTATGTCCACTTTAAAGTAACATAGACTCCCTGCTCTGGCAATTTTCAGGGAAGAAAAACGATCCTATGTAAGCTGGATAATGTTGAATGTATTTTCCCTTTGCTTAATTTGCAAAACCTGTATTCATGACAAACCACTGAAAATCTAACTGTATCTAGCAAAATTAGTCACAGGAGTAACAAAACTGAAATAAAGAGTTATTGTTAACCTGTTCTTCAGCCGTGAGAAGAGATGATCAGCATGCAAAAGATCATACGTTCTAGGGTAAGTACCAAAAGACTCGCACCAATCATGGTAGATGCCAAGAAGCCCACGTTCAAAAATGAAAGGAAGTGTGTCTGGTGCATGGACAGGGACTACATTCATTACCCAAACCTTCCGTTGAGAGAGAGCTGCAGCAAATCTGCATATTTTCAAATCAACATCATTACCGTATGTCCTGACTTACTTTTATGGGGGCAGGTGATCAAGAAAAAGCCATGGAACCGGGGGTCTAATCAAAGGGAAAATGCACAAATTTCATACAGCTGGGTCTTTGATACTAAAGCTTTTTCATACCAAAACCAGCTGTACAACAAAGAGAATTAACAATTCAGTTCTTTTGGTTGCATACCCTCCATAGATGGCTTTCATGTCTAGCACATTCCGAATAGTTGACCAGTCAATACCAAACCCAGTGAGATAGGAATTGTCAACAATAGCTTTCCAGTGGTTGGTATCAGCAATCAATTTTTCTTTATCATTCAACCAGTCAGGAGAAGTTTGAAGTCTCTTGGGCCATTCCTCAGGCCACTCAGTCCCATGTTCTTCAATTGCGGATGGAATGGTGTGCAAGCAAGTCTTTATAGGAACATACCTGTTCAGAAAGAATGTTGCAGCGATATAAGTAAAGGGTCAAATTGCTAAGACAAAGAAAAAAGAAGCAAAATGAATTAAAAAGAGGTCAGAAAAGAAAAATGGAACAAGAGAAAAAGAAAAGAAAAGAAAAAAAGATAGGTTACCATAGCTAGTAATTACTGTCGTACATAATTATTAGGGAAATTTAAAAATCACTGCCTAGATTTCTAGAATTAACAAATCACTGCTTGTGTTTAGGTCACTATGAAAATTACTCCCTTCATCGCATTTCTATTCAGTTTTCTAACAAAATTGATAATGCCATGGCATATCACATATGCATCTTAAAAATAAATAAAATATTTTTTATTTAATTTATGGTTTTTGTGTATTATAAATTTTATTTATTTTTAAGATATGTGATATGCCACATCATCAATTTTGTTAGAAAACTGGACGGAAATGTGATAGAGGGAGTAATTTTCAAAGTGACATAAAACTCAAGTTGTGATTTGCCCAAGGTTGGAGGTCATTGAGCATTGCTATTGCATTGATGGTCCTCGAAGAAGAAGCTCAAACTGATCAGCCCCACTGAGAACTTCACGAAGGACTTAAGACTCTGACCTAGGTGAAACTATCATAGTAACAGTCACTTTGGCCATGTGATGCACAGTGCATGCATTGTTGTTCAAATCAGAACAATGATTCACTATTTATATTCTAAAACGGAAAAGTAGATTTCCTCACTGGTAATTTATGTCACTTTATCCAGACAGTTCAAATTAACAGCACCAAACTGGAACATGAATTTAGTAATGCAAGCTTATATAGGCCTACCAGGCTGCATCTGGATTTTCGTTTTCCTTGCATAGAGGTGGATTTTTCTTCCTTCTCAACTCGTATAAATCATTTGAGTCAGGCTTCTGATAGATTTTAAAACCAACTTCACTGACTTCGTCAGTTTTATAAGCCAGAATATTCCAATAGATTGAAGCTGTTAATCTGGTCATGGCTGGAAAGAGAGGAAGTGTCATTAAAACATTGCAAGGGTAGAAGAAGATAGATAATGCAGAACCCAAATAAATCTAACCAGTTCTTCTGCACATGTGGCAAGAACAAACTGCATTACACATTGGTAGATATTGATGTGGCATTTCTTCCGCAAGCTGACCCCAAAACAACATGATACGACTTCCAAGAAGTTCACTACCCTACATCCCCCTTAACAAGTTAAAACAAAGTGATCACCTAACCCAGTGTAAAAACACGTGTATGCATCTGGCTCCTTCTATCAAGTGCATGGCTCGTGAATCATACCGCCTTTAGCAGAAGGTGACTAGGATTTAAAACCTATGGGATCGCCACAAGTAAGGTAGGGTAATAAAGAAGCAGAAGAATCAGAGCTATGTGCAGCCTCAGTTGACAGTATCATATGAGATGGCTGGTCCTGGGTTCAACTCCATGTATGTAGGGTAATATATAAATGTGAAAGGAAGGACAGAGTCTTCGGAGTTTATAAATTTTGAATCCATCACAATAATGCACCCCAAGTCTTAATTTTAGCATTCAACTAATACTCTCAAATGGGTCATAGCCTAAGAAGAGAATAAATTATAAATGCGATATACATGGCAATTAACTTTTCAGCAGAGACCCATGTTCTAAGCAGAAAAGGAAATGATCATAGAGAAAACAGCTTTAAGTGACGAAACCACTCTTAGATCAACCTTCTTCTGCTTCAATGCTATCACGTGTAGTTGACAAAATAAAGTATCCACCAGGTCTTAAAATCCGATTCATCTCCAGAAGAAGCTTACCCCCTGGAGGTGAAAAAAAAATTTGCTATTAATATGACAAAGAAATGAAAGTTAATAGGAAAAGAAGGAAATAATGGAAGACATAACTAGGAAAGAGAGAAAAAGTAAGAAAAGAGGAACCATTGGAATGCCAAGCCAAGCCACACCCGCCACAATGAACAGTGTCAACTACAGCACTAGGAAATGGAAGCCTTCTAGTTGCAAAAGGGCTAACAACTGCAGGAAAACCACGCTCAAGGGCAACCTGAGCTAGGTCCACTAGATCATCCTTTAAGCCTAGCGACAGTGTTAGTACCTCCTTATCAAGAAGAGAAGCCGAAAAGCTTGAATCTGTACATCCAACATCCAGTACCACACGGACATTCTTTCCCCATTCAATGTCAGGCACCATCTATCAAATCCGACAAAATTTCAAAGGGCAAAATATGCTAAGGATGATGTAAAGGTTTTAATATGTATTTATAAAGAGCAGAGAAGACAGCAAATGTTTCTTATTTTGGCATTACAGTTGGAAAATACTGGAGTTTTTATCAACAAAACCTTGTTAGCACAATGTTATATCTACGTAGCGCTGTCATAGTCATATATTGTGTTAAGATAAATCTCATCTGGGAAAACTTCCACTATTATAGCCTTTCCCAAATGACCTAGGCACCCAAAATTGGTTTGAGCAACATGTTGCAGTTATCAAATAAATTGGGTGTTGGAATCTGTGGATGGGATGCTGGAGGTAGGCTTGGACATGGCAGTGTCATAAAAGTGGCAATCGTAAAAAGTGTGGTAGCT
Organism: Morella rubra; assembly: GCA_003952965.2. Classification (NCBI taxonomy): domain Eukaryota; kingdom Viridiplantae; phylum Streptophyta; class Magnoliopsida; order Fagales; family Myricaceae; genus Morella; species Morella rubra. The sequence goes on from CM025851.1 coordinate 30,254,659, forward strand.
GTAGTGTTAAGATGGGTCATAAGTTTTTATAAATCAACAACAAATCGTTACTATACTCGAGCATTAATCCAAAACAAAAAGGCCCTTGCAACAGGAAAAACTTACATCTTCAATAGATTCCAGGTAGTGAACAACTCCACCCTTGAACTCAGACTGGTCTTGAGGAAACGTAAGATATTTTCCAGACTCAACCACCCAACTATGTTTCTTAACAAATGCAGCCAGTTTTGGGTGTGCCACATTTTTATGCATTATCTGCACTAACAACAGAAGAACATTACAATGAGAAAATATCAAGCAAACCCTGACCTCTGAATAAAGTGAAAGTCAAATACAATGACAGATTAATCCACTTCATTTGTGATATACCTTCAGTTTGCTCTCTGGCCAGTGCACTGGCGATTCATAACCATCATGGGGTAGAGGAACAAGACACATTACAGGTGTTCTTGGGCAACTCCTCTCCCTATGCCGATAGCTCTGTAGCCTGCCACCTTCAATATCAATACATGGAATGTAATTGTGCTTGCTTCTTGTGCTACATAATTTCCAAGTGTGATGTGCTTTAGGATCAAACAATGGACCTTTTATCTTTTTCTTCCTTCCCGTCTTCCTTGACTCACCACTCCCATCTTCCAACATGTCCTCTGATTCCTGATCCTCTGGTTCAATTAAATCACTTTCTCCCTCTTTGTCCTCATTTTCTTCAGCCTCGCCAACCAACCCTTCTTCCTTACCACCTACCTCTTCCTCTTGCTCTTCCTTTTCTGTTTTTAAATCCTCACCCTCGGAGTCCTCTGACCCCTTATTCTCTTTAGCTACTCCTTTTGTAGGTTTCACTTTTCTCTCATTAGCTACTTCTTTCTCATCCTTTTTCTCAGACTTATGCTCCTCAACAGTCGAATCCACAGATCCATTAACCTTTTTGTCATCCTTCTTATCCAAATCAGACTCAACTTTCGACTTCTTATCTTCTTTGGTCAATCCATGCTTTACCACTTCCTTCTTGTTGGACTGAGTCCCAGAAGTGCTGGCTCTTGTGTTTTTAGCAACGGGTTCAGCAATGTCGTCGAAACTTTCCCTTTGAGTGACCACAGAAGAGGAAGAAGAAGAAAACATAGACCACATAAAGATAAAACAGAGACCCAAGATTGCCACAGCAGTCACCTTTACACAGAACCCGTGTGGGCGTTTTGCTTGGCGACCCAACCGTGCTATTGTCATCTCTCTCTAAATCCTCAACAGATACTACTTACCAGGAAGTAAATCGGACAAGGAAATCCACACTCCAACGTTAAAATCCTACCACTACCTGAAAAGAGAGGCGATTTTCGAATATACGTTTCCAAAAGAAAGACTATGAGGAACGAACTCTCAAGAATCATAAATAAGAGATAAATTTCACTTGGATTTTCCACTAGATGAAGAAAAACTGAGAACTCAAATGGACTATCCTCGCATCAACAAGAAAGAAACTTTCCAAAATGAAAAAAGCCACGAAAAGATGTGTCTGCCATTTATAAATATTAAAGATTAGTAGGATTCGATCACCTGGGTCAGTTAGCGACGAGGAATCAAAAAGCCACAGCAAGGGAAATAAGTTCTGCTTGGGATTCAACCACAGCAAGAGTAACTGAGAGCTCCCATTATCCGCATCAAAGAAAAGAAACTGCCCTCAAGATTTCCTGAGAACTTGCGAGTAGATTATAGAACTACCCCAGTTTGGTAGGCGGTTATGATGAGCTTCACCTGGATTTTCCTTCCAGTAACGTCACCTACCAAATTCAGCCTTCAAAGGATTGGAGAAATTGCTTTTTTATGACGGGCGAATGAAAAAGATTGGAGAATATAACATGGGACCAAAGAGTGATTGAATTCGTAAGTCACAAGTCACAATGCAATAATACGAACTTCACACTTGAAAACCAAAACTAAAAAAGTTTGGTACTGGAAAGAGCCAAAGAGGCTGAGGAAGAGGAACTGTTTATATCACATTGTCCGAACAGAGGCACTGTCACCTCGGAGCATCGGTCGTGTGAGTAGAGAGCGAAATCCACGGGAACGAACACCGGCAAATGTTACCACCGAGCGTTAGCTTAAATGGTACCTCCTTCCCCTTAGGGAGGGTAAAATCCGGGGTCGAATCCCCCTTCCCGCAGGCTCTGCCTGCTGTCCACTGTGACTTAAAAAAAAAAAAAAAAATTGGCAAATGTTTCGTGACGTGTCTGTCTTTAATCTATGAGCATAGGTCTCGAACTAGTAGAATAACATAATTATTCTCTGCATTCTAAAATGCTAATTTTTTTTAAACTGAAATATGAAAAAAAAATAGTTGTAATTTTACAACTTACTCTAAAAGGTTAGAAGTTTATCAGAAAGGCCACCGTTTGAAAAATAGTAGGCCGGAGGATCATCCTTCATAAGTGACTCATGCGACCACGTGACTTGTCCCAACACAGAGACCTCGACGGCTCTTAATTGGGTGCAACCGCCAACCGTGCAGGTCCATTTGGTTTTTCGCTCGCTCAGTTTTCATTTTTCTTTTTTATAAGGGATAAATACAAAATTGGTCCTTGTACTTTACGCGAAAATCGATTTGGTCTCCGTGATATGAAAAGAATAAATTTAGTCCTTATGATATCAGCTCTGTTTGCCGTTAGTCCCTCATCGTCATTCTGTTAGCTCATTTGACGAAAAGGACTTCACATCAGCCTTTAGCGCCATTTAATCTCTCCATATCAGCTCAACTCCCTAGGCACTCAAGTCCACATAAACGAACCCTATCCCACAAGTCTCTCACTTCTGCACAAGATCTACCTCAAATTTCTCAGTTCATTCTTCGCAGAACCTTCCGCAAGATCTACTTCAAAGTTCTCTCATTTTCTCTAAACGCTTGCTCTAACCTTAATTTGTTTGCACTCTCTAGTAGTCACTCTTCTCATCCGCAAGATCTACCTCAAAATTCCTCTCATTTCCTTTTTGAATTTCCTCCATTTGCAACTTATGCCATGCCGTGAAGCACTGGAGCTGCACTGCCTTTGTGAACAATCTTGGTCTGTAACAAGTCCTAGCAAAAGTTAGACACAGAAGAAGCAGAGCGCCGTCGCTTTTCGTCATCTTCCATCAGACGTGTAGATGGAGTTCCTAAAGATATGGTGCAATCCACAGAAGTCGAAGATGATGTGAAGGAATACATTTTCGATTCTTCATAGAGCCGTGGTTGGACATAGAGAATAGCATAGAGTGCTTTGGGTGTGAAACAGTCCACGCGTACACGGCCCCACCATATTCCAGTGGGAGCTGCTGCAACGATGCATCATTGTTTTTTCTTTCTTCTACTTCACTATATCTGTTAATCTCAATGGGTATCCTCTCAAAATCTAGAACTATATAAAGAAAGATCAGATGAGTTTCTTCGAACTCAAGCAAAGGGATAGTAAGAGATGGAGAAAGGTGGTTTGGGCAGCTGTGGAAATCAGAATGGGGGGATACAAAGTTTATAGTTGAAGGGGTTTGAGCAGCGAGTATGAACCAAGCAGTATAAAGATCAAAGCGAGTTGCAATCAGAAAGTGTTTGAGAAAAGCGAAAGCTGAGTCATATGAGAGGGGCTGATAAGTGAGGAAGCGGTGTTTTTTTTTCGGTAACACTTTAAATAGGATTCAATCATTCGACTGTCTATGTCCTTACAGTAGCCAATCATGAGGGAAGCAAGCAAGCCTGTCCAAGAACTGAAAGGGAAGTTACAGCTTATGAACATATTGATAAAAGGCATGTTACTTCAAAACTTCTCTACAGTTATACCATATCTGCTCCTCGTTTTGCTCATCCCAGCTATGAAATGTAGCTTCGATCCATCATATGAGATACAGGTTACTTTTACCCATATAATCACCTTTGTTTTCATCCCCTCTATGTCAACTAGCTTCCCTTTCTCCAGGTACCCAGTAACAATGGTGAAAAAGAGCAAGACAGATGAGTCCCTGTAGCCCACTTCACAAACTGTCGGTATGTAGACTGTAAGCTTTTGTGTCTCTTCGTTGAACTCATAGTACGCAATATATAGCATCACGAGGAGAAAATCCCTAGTGCCATGTCATACTCTTTTAGCAGCTCTGTCAATGGCTTTTGCATTTTTCCTTTGAGCTTATTAACCAACCATTTGGCTTCACCTTCAATACTGGTTGATAATGAGTTGGTATCATCGCTGACGGAGTCGATCTCCTTGTTAGCCTTCTTGCTGAACGAATACGAGCCAACCTGGTTCAATACCTGATCCATACCGTTGATTGAGCCAGAGGAATGCTGATCTCTCTCCCTCTGTATCCAAAAAGATGTAAGAGAGATCCTTATCAGGAAGGAAATTTCTACAGAGAGAGAGAGAGTTTGAGGTTGTTCCGTTCTTCTCTAGGAAGGGGTGTTGTCTGGTAGCCTTATAAGCTAGTAATAAAATGGAGAAATAACAGTTAGCACCTGCAGTCAATTTCACGTGTCAATTATTTGAGTTGACCTGGAGAGATTAAACAGGGTTGAGGGCTGATGTGGATTAATGCTGTCAAATGAGCTAACGGAATGACAAGGAGGGACTGACAGCAACTGGAGTTGATATCATGGGGAGTAAATTTATGATTTTCATATCATGGGAACCAAATCAATTTTTGCGTAAAGCGTAGGGACTAATTTTACATTTATCTCTTTTTATAATTCTCTCACTCGGTTTGTTTTTTCTTATCCATTTTTATTATATTAATAAACTTGGTAGAGTAACTTAGTCAGCCTTGTTTAAATGGGCCAAAACAGTTCTCCCCAAAAGAAAATAAAATTACTAAATTATAATTTTTCATCTCATACTATCACTCGATTTTCAAATACTTCACATACTTTAACTCGTTAAAATACGCATCTTAAAATATGTTTCTCATTACAATTCTATCCCTAACTTGCTGGAGTCCTTATGTCAAATAATTTTTGTCTTATAGGAACCGAACATGATATTTTTCTTATGTGAAAAGACAAATTTGTTCACATTAATTTTAAAGTTTTTTGTTTAATAATAATAATAAAATCAGCTAGCTACATATTGTTTTTTTGGTATACAAATCATGAGAAGCACAATAGAAGGTTAGGAAGGACTTAGATGGATCAAAATTTGTATAATCATGTAAAGAGAAAGGTCATATTTTGTTTATGTGAGACAAAAATTGTTCAACACAACGGTTTCAACGGATTAGAGAATGAAGTCGTAATGAGAATTATACATTGAGGGGGTGAGTTGTAACAAGTTAAAATTTTGTGAAAGTATTTAAGAATCGAGTGGTAGTTTGAAAGAGTAAATTGTAGTTTACCTTAAAAAAAGAAAAGAAAAAAAGTTAACTTGGTAGAGTTGTTTAATCAAGCTTGTCAACCTCTTCCTATGCTTCTTGTAGGGGAAGATCATCTGCATCAGTTAAACAATAATTGAACTGTCCCAGTCAAGCTTGTAGGTCATTTAAAGGATCACAAAAAGTTGACTTGAGAGCCATAGAATAGTACACGGAAGTGATGTACTCTCAACCCTCCACCCCCTTCAAATTTTAGAAGTGCTAAACGCACACCCTTTCGATACCTTTGGCACATCAAACACAAGATTCACTCAAATATTCAGGACTTACACCGTATCCCTCATGTATTCACAACAGAGTTCTCATTGTCTTCGAATCTATGCTTGTAAGACTACATCTCTCTCTCTCTCTCTGCCCCTGTGAATGTGTGCACCCGGGAATATACCATCCAACTATTACCTCATTCTTGGGAGTCAGAAATTGTTAAATGTTTCCCCTTCTTGTGGATTGCGTAGCAATGAATTGGAATGTATAATCGAATAGATTTAACTTGTACCTTCAGAAAGCCACATACAAAAAGCCACCATCAGCTTAAGCAGACATCTAACTGGCACATTACAGCACATCAAAGAGAGCATCTCTTCTTATATAGTTACAGCACAACTCCAGGCAGTCTGTATAAATTTCAAGTCAGGTTAGCCATTGTTCTTGCCAAGTTACTAATTTTTAGCTTTTGTGATTCTCACTGAATCCAAGAGTAATGATCGTTTATGAACCAATCCCTTAATTGCTCTGCTTAAGAAACTTGATCCGTTGCGGAGGATGAGAATGTCATTAGTTGTGTTGGCAATGGTGTGGTACCTGATGATACTGAGGAAGAAGAGCTAAGGGATTGGACTGCTAGTGACAGATGATTCATTGGGGGAGGGTTGTGGAGAACTTGACGTGGGAGCCATTTCCTGAGACGCATGCATATTGATCTTTATCCTGCATTCACAAACAACAATATCAGTTCTGGGCTTTATATAATAATGTCATATTCGGTTCAAACACTGCTCACTACATCATGGATCAAGGAACGAAAGTGTGACACAAAGTAGTTCCTCATCCTACTATTTTCGGAGAAGGAAACCCTTACCACAACACAGCTTGGAAGGTTTGGAAAGTGAAAACCAAATGAACAATACAAATATTTGCCCTTGCATCTTTTTAGATGAAAAGACAAATTGAGTTGCAGGCTTCCCATATATACATGCAGCAGTCAAGAAAATGCAACAGATGGTTATTTTTTACCTGTTGTGGATGTTGACATACTCATCAGTTTCATCCAATATTTCCTCCTGACAGAAGAAAACATTTGAACTAAGATCAGTGTATAAAGAAATCTAAAAGAGAAACCCATACTTTTAAAGCGCTGTTCAATGGGAATTTCAGTTACTTATATAGCCCATTTTGGAATCAACAAAAATTATCCTCAGGAATTCAGCTGAAACATGCACCCCTATTACTTGTTTAGTAGAGTAAATGGAAAAGAATGGTTCTATGCCCAACTCACTATAGCATATTGGAATGGGCTTCATTTATGATAACTATAACTATCAATCATCATGTGACATGTGACTAACACAACCTGTAAACAGGGAAGCAGATGGTTGGTCCTAAGCCCATGGATCCATTTTTTATGTTCCCCATGATTTTTGCACTGAAGAACAAGAGTACCTGAAGGAGTTCTTCAATGACATCCTCCATAGATATTACACCAACAACTTCTTCATAGGATGGGAACTCTGGAATTGGAGCATTTTCAATGTCCAGAATGCAATAGGAGCAACCTCTATGTCGCTTTTTATAGGCGTTAGCTGGTGGATTCTTCTTTTTTTGTTTATCTCCATCATTCTTGGTCACAACTGTCAGAGCCTCATGTGATTTTGGTTCAGTCCCCAAACTTTGAATGGCAGAAGTACGGCCAACATAAAGATTATCTCGTTCTACATAAAGCAGACTACTCATCAATTATTCAAAAGAACCAGATGGGGGAAAACAAACATATGAAGTACAACAAACCTATGATGTAATATCAATGGCGACATAATTGTTCACAATGACTGAAGCAGCATTATTTCGACATAATCATTCAGAATCCTATTCATATTTATGGAATATGCACAAAAAGACATGTACATGAGCCGTACTAAAACAAAATTCAATTACTACCAATGATGCAATTACGGATTTAAATATTCAAGTATAATCAAGCATCAGAGATGTAAGCAAGGAGCAGACATCAGTGCTCGCAGAAAAATAAAAGTAACACGTGTACATGAAAAATTTGTGGCAAAAAATTCCTGAATCATGCAATCAAGGGGATAGGTGGAGCACGTTTGCCATTAGCAAATACAGGTCTTACCAAACTATTGCCAGGACAAAATACTAAACTAAATGAAGGATACAACGTCCCGCTCTGATCCTCAGAAATTCAAACAAGTTGCTACACAACAATGAGATAACATATCTACAGCTTCCTTCTGTTCCTGTTTCATAGATCCTCACCTGTGCTTGGTGACACCTCAGATTTGCCTCTGTGCTTCTTACAACTGTCCTTAAATTCGAGTTGTTCAGCCCCTTTACCTTTCTTTGGTGTCTCTTTTCTCTCATTTAGGTCCCTATATACAACAGCAATGTGGCTGTGACCCTTCTGGAATTCGTTTAGGATATCATATAGTGGCATGTCTTCTGAAACCCTGAAATGATGGGTCACAGAATGCAAGACAAGAACATCAGAAAACAAGTCTACAAGAGAGAAGCCAATTATATAAATGCAAGAAAGCCACTGGTGCAAATTATACTTATAATCGTGTTGTAAGTATAGTTCAAGATAGAAATTCAAGGATGTGGTATCATCCTACCGTGGAATTTTCCTTATGATCATAGCTCTTAAAGGAACTGCATCATCTGGATCAACAGTCAACAAATTTTTAACCTGCACATGTTAGAAATCATATTGAGTCCAAATGTATATAGTAGAAAGCATCAAACAATAATCACTAGATGTTTTTGCCATCCTTGAAAGGAACTATGGTGACCATAATACGAAACAGTCACAAATTTATAGGTTTTGGAGCAACAAAGGCTTAAGCTATAACAACTGTGACTACAGCAATATTATATCGAGTCCAAATGTATATAGTAGACATGTAAATGAGTGTCCCCAACTCCCACCCCACCCACCCCCAAAAAATAAGTACACAAACAAACCAGTTTTTCTTACAGAAATCTAACTACAAATTTAGCAACCTACAAAACATGTAAATGAGTGTCCCCATCACTCCATATTTCCGGGTAACTGGAGTAGTGCCATCTGGTCCTTGTGCCACAAGGATCATGTTCTATGTCAAATTGCACCAAATAAAACTTCATTTAAGAAAACTAAAATATAATTTGATGATCGTAAGATCATTCACCCTCCCCCCTAGCCCAAAAGAGGAATCCCTAGCTCTGGCATCCATTTTTGATGAGGCAATCATTGACCCGTAGGAGGGACTGTTTCAAACATCCTTCTCTGCCCACAATTTGGTAAGGGGAAACTCAACTGCCCTAGGGTACTAGTCAGCAACATCCCTTCAGGCATAAATAAGAAGGCCAGATAATGCAGCCACTATTAAGTTGAAACTCAAACTCATGTTAGCACCATACATACATGAAGACAATCACACAGCAGTATCTACCGTAAGTGAAACATGGAGCCCCGTTTAGCTCTTGATCTCCTTACCTAAGGTTACCTTAACGTTACTCCCTTAAACTCGCACTTCACTTACATGCTTGTTCTATCCTATTAGAAAATACTCCTCAATGTCACCCACTGGATGATGGACGACCACGGTCCTGACCTTACCAGTGTGCCCAATGCTGAAATTAGCTCTATAATTAGGACCAGCAATTAGAATTGGAAATAAATAGAAAAGCAGTTTCCAGTGCGAAGAGGGAAATATATGCTCTCAAGCAATCTCCTCAAGCTTGGTTCAAGATGTGAAGTTTGGTTATGGCAAAAATAGTAGTGCCTTTAATTAGACAAATTACTTGTACAAACCAGCAAAGCAACTCCTGCCTAATGGTCCAATGACTAAAAGTCCCTGTGAAGACATCCATGAAGGGGGCAATAAATATGATTGAAGCATTTATAGCTTAATGTTAATATGGAGATGTGTGTGGCAGCTACAAAATGGCTGCTTGATAAACTTTATAAGAAGAATATACAACAAGAACCTGGCCTAACAAAAATGCAAAATAATTTGGGCTATTAATCCAACAGGGCGATCCAAAAATCTAATGAGGGTGGCTCTGTTGCCTCTATTTTGATCTACCACAGAAGAAAAATGGAAGGAACAATCATATGCTCTTGTTGATGTCCCCACATTAATAGTAGCACAACAGTTTACATTTGCAGGGGTTTACGTCGAGTTGTTCTGCCACCACATCAGCTGGATATTTCTGTCTCACCTCCCATATACGAGAGAATTGAGGAAGACTAGCACCTACTAAACGAAAAAGGGGGGCCATAGGAGGAAAAGCTGTTAAAATAATTGTCTAATATTGTTCTTAGAAATAACACCAACTTAACATCAAATTGCCTCCGCATACTGCAGTAGTCCCGATAAAGTTCCATACACAAGAGTAATGGGGATTCACAGGAAAGTGTTTTTTTTTTCTCCCTCTGGAAGGGAGGGAAAAAATATGCCACTAACTTTGCTCATGATTAGTCTTTACTACTAAGATAGTCATTGGAAGGGCTTTTGCAAAACCAATTAACTTATTCCAACATTTCCTCCCCTCTCCTGGCACCAAAATGCTGCATGTTTTACCAGACAAAGAAAGAAGTATGAAGGTTTCAATCAAGTATCCCCAACGGACGATGATGGAAAATAGACGTTATGTTATCATGCTACCCTCTCGTTGAATCTACCCATTAACTTGCTCTCATTGTAATATTCGATACACCATCCCATTAAAACACAAACTTATTAGAAGAAGAAACTGATGTGTTTCTTCTTCTATCATTTGATCAATGTACATTATGAAGCAGATGAAAAAAACATACAACAGAGCACAGAGAGAGAGAGAGAAAGAGAGACAAAATTACCAAAACAAGTCCAATTATGTTATTGGGGTTTCCAGCATAAACCGGAACTCTACTGTGACCCTTTGTCATTATTGCATTCAATCTTTCCCTGTAAAAAGGAGAGAGAGAGAGAGAGAGAGAAGGAGAGGGTCAGAACACACTGAATGCTTAAACATGAAGGAGAGAATGAAACAAGAAAATAGAAACCCACAAAGTAAGATTTGCATCCAGATCAAGGGAAAATGCATTGGCTATGGGAGTCATGGCATCTTTTGCAGTCTTTTCAGTCAATTCAAGTGCCCCAGTGATGATAGTAGTCTCATCATGTGTTAAATCCCCGCCTTTCCCAGCCTAAACAACAAAACATATGTATACCATTTTAAATCAGAGAACCAGAAGGAACGGGAGATAGTCCAGCGCATTGGAACATAGCAATTAGGTTAACAGCTATCTCGGAATAAACAGCTTGTCTAAAATTCCAAGGAGACGGTCAACATGCCTAATGCAATCTATTTTTACAGGTTAAATTGCAGAACCTCTAAAGTTGAATATCATACCTCATTGCCATGAAAATTCACAAAAGTTTTGAGCTCTGCTCTCCGCAAAAGAACAGCGTGTCCCTTACCCAACATCCAATCCAAAACCTGCACTTAAAGTTGTATTGTTAATTGAAAGGAAAGAAAATTACATACAAAGCTTCATCATTAAGACACTACTAGCAGATATTGTTTTCTTTACAACTGAATAACATAACCAATACAGCATGCATGGAACACAGTTTTATGATCTTCATATCCATTCTACCTTACTAATGGGATAAGATATAGGGAAGAACAAGAAAACAAGCACGCGAACTAGGGGGGCCATTATTGCTCCAACCTTCAGGCCGTAGCGAGTACAGACAGCTTGTGGCAATATCTGTAGTGAAGCACATGCATATAAAACAAGAATAAGTTTGCGAGCAGATAACACTGTGAAACACATTATTTGAATATTGATTAATAGAGTACCTCACCAAACATGAGGATCAGAGTCACTGATATCAGAACTGCTGCCCATGGAGGCACAAGCTTGTCCAAGAATATGGGAAGGGTCTGCAAAGAGAGAAAAAAGATAAGATAAAAACAACACCAAAATGAACAATCTTTTACCTAATGTATTCTAGACTCCTCTAGAGCCACATGGTTACCTCCATCGCTAAGGAGTTGCCAATCAATAGCGTACAAAGTAGCAGATGTTGATTCTTTACCACCGGAAATATTTTAGCTGCCAGAAAAGATAAATCACAACACATTACTTAAAACTTAGTCTCTTCAGCCCAATCCATGTGAAATTCCCCTTCCAACAGAATTAGCTCAGATTTTGGCTTGTATACAGTAGTCAACTCAGTCACTAAATGACTAAAGAAAAAGAAGTGCAACTTAGGTTGTGCTTCTATCAAGTGTAAGACATCTTATGGTGATGCTGTCCACAATTTTCCAGCATTTAATGCAACTTAGAAAATGCGAGCAAATGAGATGTTTTCTGGATAAACAGCAACTATTTGTTAAGGGCAGGAAATGAATTCCAGTTTTGTAAAGCAAAAACTATTTTCTTGCTCACTGTCTTCATTAACTCTATATACTCAAGAACCCACCACACCTGCATCTGCCCATGTCAAAAATCCCCAACCACCTCACCACCAAATCATCCCTCCAACCACAAAAATTCAATTTCTCAAAAAAGCCCTCAGGTTCTGTCTCCCCCACACCCGCTCCCCCATTTATTAATTTTTTTTGTTCTTCATGTTCTGGAAATTGTCGGGCTCTCAGCCTTAGCTATTGCATTCTTCTCCTGTTTGGCCCCAATTAGTGGCTGTGAAGACTTGATGACGGGGTGATGGATTTGAAGCAGGTGAGAATCAGCAAAGCTGATTAGCAATGTCTTTTTGTGGTGCATTTGAGATGCTGATTCAGCTTTTTTTTTGCAATGTGTTTGAATCTCCAATAGGGAAAGGTGCACAGTTTGGCTGTCAGCTCCAAAGCGAGAAAAAATTTGGGGTTGATTTGGAAGTATGGTTGTCCGGTGTTCAATTTTTTGGAGTGATTTAGTGGTATATGATAGGGGAACCAATTCTGGCATCAGGTATAGATACAGAAAAGGTCACAGTGGAGAGAACCCGAAAAAGCAACAAAGACAAATCAGAGAGTGCCCAATACTCTTAACATACAGTAGTGGGCATAATGAGAGTGTGACAATGATATCTGGTCGATGGGGGTTCAAGAGATGCCATGGCTTTTGGTTTTGGATTAATTTGACTTGGATGACAAGATCCTGATTTTCAATGTCAACCAAAGACAATAAATATTTCCACACAATTTTTAGGACTGCAACCAAATAACTCAAAATTATTATTTTTAAGAATACAGTTTGTCGTAAAGATTTTTATGTTGAAACAACAGGAGTCTCAAACTTTATAACCTTCACTGGAAAGGCACTTCCTACCGAAAATCTTCAATTTCCAAGTTGTCTTAAACATGTACTACGTAAGTTAGGATATAAGGCGTTCAAAGCAACGGAAAAGCAGCAAATTCTATCATTAATCGTAGTCCGATTCTACTTAATCCTCCACAAAAAGCCACCGTTAATTCTTAAAAGTTCAGAAGCCCATGAATGCAAATTCCGCAAATTATCAACATCCGGCAATCCATTTGCCTTCCATCACTACCGATTAACTCGGAAACCAACTTGGTCATCGCTTTATGGAAATAAAGGGACCAAGTCCTCGAAATTCGCACTTTTCTTTTGCTATCTTCTATAAGGGGATTTTTTTTTTTTTTTCAGCTTAAAACTCACAAGCAAAAGAAATAACAAAGGAAAGGAACGAGAATGAAGAGTGAGAGAGGAGTACCAGCGTGTGCGCTATCCTGAGGACGGCCGGACTTGATGAGGACCTCGAGGTCGACAAGGCCCAGAGACATGAGACCCAGGGTGAGGCCAGCCATGAGCCCGGCAAAGGTCACCAAGCCAATTATAGCCAGCACATACAACGAGAACGTTGTCCCACAGCACGGAACGTCCGCCATCTCTCTCCCTATCCCTCTCCCTGCGTCTCAGTTGGAGAAGATCTTCACCCGTGCCGTGCGGGTTCGCGACTTTTATGTTCTATTTTTCCCACTTCCGATGACCTTGGCTCCGATACCATTCCCAAAGAATCGACACGCTGGTATGCCCCTAAACGTCTTTTCCCATTTGAATGCGGTAACACCGAGCGAATACTGTGCTCTTTTTGGGTCCAATCACCCTCGTACAGACAAGAGTTTTCCTGGGCCCACTTTATCCCCTTGAGTCAAAAATATTTACATGTTGTTTGACGTCATGGGATTTGTTTAGTTCGGACATTAATATATGCAGATATTGGCAGCCGTCGGATGGGAATCCGAATATCTTTAGAATATTGGATTTAGATGCCCCAATGTACCGCATCACACGTGGATTAGGTATTAACATCAACGTACGACAGCTAATAGGGCAGTGATCTTGTCGGAGGCCACGGCGTTACTATCATCCTGGCTGTTCCGGAGGTTCATGCGCGCGCTAGCAGCAAATTTCGTTAGTTCTACGATGCTGGACAAATAAATGGGACGCCCAGGGAAAAAGCACGTGAAGTGGAGCCGAGAATGTCTGTGTTGGTCCCCAAGCGGCCAGTATTCTTGTGCGTCCAAAGAAAAAAGCCAGTGTTGATTCCAGTTTGAAGTAGACCAGCGTCTTCACGTCATGTTTAGAACAAAGCAAGTTTTGAGGAAAAGTCTCCTGCCTCTAAACCATCAAAATAATTTTAAACAAAAATATCAAGGACTAAAACTATCAAATTTTATTAATTCCAACAGTTAAAATCGTGTCACATTATTATAAATAAATCATGTGATATAATTTTAACAGTCAAATTTTATTTCATAGTTAAATTAATTAATTCTTAAAATTTACAGACTTAATGTATCATTAGTGATAGTTAAGACTTATGTTTGATATTACTCAAAGTGATTTTCTTCCAATTTCTGTCTTGAAATGCATTCACCACAGCCGTTTTGGAGTGAGGCCCCATCTCTCTTTTCTAAGCGGATTGAGTGTTCAATCCCGTTCACTTCAATTCAAATAGTCGTCCAAAAATCTAATAATCTTGCTAAAAAGACCTCAAAAAAGCAGGCAACAATAAAAGGTCGAGACGATTAAAACGCCATTAAAATTCTAATCCTTCAAAGAGGAAGAGAAGGAAAATTGGAAAAAAGATATTCCACCTAGAATCTACGGAAAGATGGAATATCTTTTGCCTAAAAAAAAAGATGGAATATCTTTTTCCCACGAGCTGAAACAATAGGTGCACCAATTAATACCACACAAGTAGAAGAGCTAAAATTCCATGTTAGTTGTAGAATCCCAACTACAAGAATACAAACCCCTTCTGGACCACAAATTGAAAGAACGCGTTCCCAAACACCATTCACCACCAACTTGTCAACAGGGGGGAACCGCATTTAAAACGCCCCACCCACCAGTTGCCGAGGTGGGTGACATGTGCAGCTCTAAGAAGGTGATGTGGGTACACGCCCATCATATGCAGACAAAAAACTATTAGGAAAAGAGAGTTAAAAGTGTTATTCTGGTTCAAGTTAGTAGCCACTCACATCAGATAACATGTCATCTCTGGTGGAGTCAAGTGCTGGAACTTTTTTGGAAAACGGTAGGCACATGATATTGTGGCAGTCGTGGACAACATGGTTGCCTTCCTTTTCAACAGGGCAAAGAAGCTGGATACGATAGAGCTCTTTTCTCAAGCGTTGGTTTTGTGTGTGGCTCTCTTTTCTTATCCCGACCATTGTTCTCTCCAAGTCTTTCAACTATTATATAGCATGCATTATCTCCTTCACTCCCTTCTGTTAGTTTCCAAGTTCTGGTGCAAGTTGCAGGCATGGCAGACCAAGAAAATGCCTTGCCTCAAGACCCAACGTGGCCTGAACTTAAGCTTCCAGACCTGTTACATACTGATGTCGTTCGAGAAGTCCATGCAACAATTGAGAATGAATGGGATCCCCTCCAGCGTTCAGCATGTCAAACTGCAGCAGGCAGAGCCCTGTGGAAGCATTTGATCCATGATCCACTGGCAGACTTACTTGCAGGGGAGGCGTACCTTACAAGCCTATATGAGAAGATAAAGAAAGACCGTATCAACAATGCACGTGAAGTTTCTGGGGTGATTCTTGCAGTTCGAACACTCTGGTTTGATTCGCAACTTGAAGCTGTTCTTAATTCCTTCAGCGGGAGGGGAGCGCAGGTTGTAATTCTAGGTGCAGGTTGGTAATTACTCTATGACCCTTCTTACATTTGGTCAAGCAGCATAAGATCCTACTGTTGCCGTAATTAATGGCTCAAATCACTTCTAGTAATGCATACCTCCAGGAGCGTGATTTATTTGGCTGCCTTTTCGTATGGTGCTCGCTCAAACCTGATCTGAACTAAACCAGTTGAAAAAAAATGCACTCTTACTTCGAACAAAATGATGAGCCAAATGACTCGTTCTTGCAAACTGTTTGGGCACTAAACTTCAGTGCAGAACCGCGATCTATGAATGTTTAATGATGAGTAGCAGACACAAATGCACACCATAGAAAGCCAAGTCAGTGAAACTTGTGAACTCTATCCAATCTCTGTATTTGCTTTTCTCCTCTTTTCAGTAAGGTAATCTAAGAATTCTTGCTACAAACATTTGTGCTATCAGACGACATGGGAATGTCTCAGGTAGCCACATGAGTGTGGCCTTTTCAATGAACGAAGCTGGCATTTTCCCTCCAAAATTAAGCAGCATATCTTTAACTCAAGTTCAATGTTCAGCTGCATTCATTGTTTTTAGGTAAGCTCACAAAGGCAAATCTTTTTTTTTTTTCCCTCCTCTTGTCTTTTTAAGGAATGGATGCAAGGGCATACCGCTTAAGCTGCTTGAAGGAGAGCGATGTTTTTGAAGTTGACTTCCCCAAAGTCTTGCAAGTCAAAACAACTCTTCTACAGGCAGCAATGGAATCCACGAATGAGCACCAGCATCTAACGCAGTCAGCAAAATCCCTGACCAGAGTGGCAGTTGACATCAGAGACAATGACTGGCTTGACAAGCTTCAAATATCAGGTTTTGTGCCAGAGAAGAATACAATATGGCTCCTTGAAGGTATCCTCTACTATCTGTCACACTCTCAGGCCATGCAAGTACTGAAGATCATAGCTGAGAAGTGTGTCCTGACCCACACGGTCCTGTTAGCAGATTTCATGAATAAACCAACCACGCTTTCAAGCTCCATCTTACACTTCTACAGTGATTGGCCTGATCATCTCCTGCCATCGCTTGGGTTTTCACATGTCAAGCTTTCACAGATTGGTGATCCAGATGCAGACTTTGGGCTAATGCATGATCCATTAAATCTGTTCAACAAGCTTCGCAGCTTGCCTAGATCTGTACAACACCACCCAGATGATGGAACACCATGCTGTCGGTTGTATTTGGTGCAGGCTTCTGGTTCACCCAACCAAACCATTCCATAGAGAGCCAAGAGAATAGGAGCAACATAGACACCTAGCAGTTATGGCATAAATGTAGGCACCATTGATTGTAGTACTGCCTAAAAAGTATTTATTACATCTGAATGACAATCAGAAGAAAAACAGGATAGCCATTAGATGGATTTCTTGAAAACCATAGGTACATAAACTACCATATCTCACTAATAGTTCCTATTTTTCAGCAAGAGAACTTTTCAAGCATAAAGATTCTATTTTCCTAGAGAATATTCTAGTGGTGCTGTCTCTATCCCTCATTTAATTCAAATCAATCTCATATTCTACTTCATTGCTTTTATCTTACATTTGATCTGTTCTAGCAGGAACAGTCAAGAGAAGTAACCTGTTTGTTTTTTGGGTGAGGGAGGAGGGGCGGACAAGGCTATGCTCCTCTGACTCATCTAATGGAGGTTTCTTCAACACTCCTAGCATTCTTCAGAAGGGAGACTGCGGGAGAAAACTCAAGAAAAAGAGCCAGAAGGTAGAGCCAGCATTCTCCCCATCCCATCACCCTACAGAGCATTGGCGACCTTATAGATGCACATAAACCGTAGGTTAGGGAGAACTCAAATTGTGTCTTCTTTAAAGATGCTAAGGCTCTTTAAAATCCCCAACAACAAAGGCATTTTCTCACTCTGACCCTCTTGTTACATGCAACTATCTTCCAAGATGCTTAGCACCACCTATCACCCACTTGAAAATATGGTCTTAGCCCGGATAGTAATGGCACTGTACCATGGATCATCCACTGGGGCTTCAATTGCTGTAAATTGTCTTCAGGCATGCAACCTTTAAATCATCTGTTCTACAAGCCCAGTGCAGTATTCTTTGCCACAAAATAGAAGACCCAAGCCTGGTCGATGAACCTCAATAACAAGGATGATTCAGTTCATAATTTAGGTTCGCTCCATAATCACTTAATCCATGTGAGTTTCTTTGCGAGAAAAGGAGATGCAATCCACAAGGCGCTTTCATAAAATGTCAGCTAATCTAAACAAGCCACAAGGATGACAACAAAAAAACCTTATTTATCTTTCAACTAACTCAAGACCAAAAACTTACCCAGAAAAAGTCAAGACCAAAAGCAATTCGGTTGAAATATGTATGTGTATATTGGGTATTGGTGGTTGTAACTTTTTGTTAGTCATGCTTGCCAAGCAGTAAAATTTCAGATGAACTTCATACAGAATTCAACCAGGCAAAATAACAGATCTTGAGCACATCATTCCATCCTGAACTCCAGAAAATTTCAGTAGCACAAGATGCCTGATATTAATGGTGAGATCTGCTTCCAAAGCATTCCTTTAGAGGGAGTACTCTAATACTAAGCCTACTTCTTGAGATGATTTGTTTCTTACCATGTCATACCATACCTCTGCAACTACCAAGAAAGCATCTATATCTTCAACAAAGTTTCAATCAGATGACCTTTTGTTTCATACAAAAACTCCCAAAGAAAAAATTTGCCGCCTTCATTTTAGATTCGGGTAATTCCAGTAGAATAGAAAATTTCATTCTTGGTAAACCAAACACAACCTCAAAAATACACAAGAAACCATAAATTGCCAAAATTGTTGCAGTTTAATTTGAAGAACGACGGAACAGACAGAAGGACTTGACAGTCGACACTCATCCAGAACCATGTTTTAACATTAATTTTTTTCCTCTGGGTGTGGCCTGGATGGAGAGAGAGAGAGAGAGAGAGAGAAGGTGAATTCCACAGGAAGCCTTCCAGAGACATTAAGTGCAAAAGGAGAAACTGGAAAGATGAACTAACACTTGATTGCCAACACCAAAATGAACAGGAAACAAATATAATGATCCAGGGAAAAGGAGAGATGATGGAAAGAGAAATAACTAACATAGTGCATAGAACATATCAAACCCACAATTCCACAACGTTCAAACTTCTATCTACACAACAAAAAGCTTAAATTACAATAGTCAGAAAAGTATGTTTTTTGTTTTGTTTTTTTCTTTTCCTGTTCTTTTCTTTCCCAAAGGCCTGAGGTGGACTGAGTGAATGCATCCACAACAATCATTCCAGAGAACTTTACTTTCCAAGGGAAACTAACATCATATTCCTTCCAATGGTATTATTCCATTACAAATGTCTTGCCTAGATAGAAAATGGATCACGAATAAAAAAAATAAAGAGATCAAAGGGAAAGAGAAAAAAATGTAGGACAGCAAAGATCAGGACAATATATACTTTCCACCATCTTCCAAGTCCAACAAACAGAAGGTGCAAAACCTTTCTACCATCATATGAGAATGATGGTCAAACTTCGAGGCATTCTTTAATTCCCTGCTCAAGCTTGTCAAGGCAAGACATGGTATCCATAAGTGCAACTGCTACCTTTTGTCTACAGTTGAGTAAATTAGGCAACAGTCAGATTATACAGAGTAATCAACCTAGCAATTGCGAATCAAACTTACTGAGGTTTGTTGTGTAAACATAAGCAGAGCAAGTATAACTCAATGCCACTCTAATAGGCCCTATTCTGCAGTTGCATTACATGATCAACAGTCTCAACTACTTTGAGGGACTAGGAAGCTTTATGGAGCAGTCCCTTGTGACACTTATTTTGTACATACACAGCAAGGTTAACCTGCTCACTAGTAACTTACTCTTCTCACCAAGAAAATTAGATCTTTCTCTAGTCTTATATGCCAAATGAAATTGTGCAACTAACATTTATTCCCTTCACAAACCAACGGACTAATCACTTAATTTCTCGCGACTGCTAATAATTTTTGCTTGGACCTGTAACTGCCTGAATGGTGAGTGAAAGTTGAAATGGTAAAGGTCCATCACATTCAGTAAAATACAGTAGAAAAATGGAATGCATCAGTGGTGCAATTGCCAATTGAGAATCAGTTGCTAGGGATAGAAATCAGTATCACCAGCCTGAGATCTAAAACTGAGTGTGACAAGTACCATTGGACAAATGGAAAAAAGGTACGATACACAACCCAAATGGCAACAGTTTTCAGAAATTTGTTTTCTGATAATTGAAAGCAGATAGGATCTACAGACAAAGCAAATTAGTGCAATCCTCTCGTACTAGTTGCTTACTACTCTCAAAACATGCTGTATCATTTCAATAACCAAGGTAGAGGACCAAGTCATTTACACAATCACAGCTCAGGTTTAACGGAACCATCCCATTACCATTAGTAAACCAAGGAAAATTAGTCAAATATGCTGCCAGAAGTAGATTGCAAGACCTATTTATTTGGAAATTAGGAAGTCAGCATTTAGAAAGGAACCCTTCAGACCTGGAATCATGTTTCCCTTCAATTCCTGGAGGAAAAAAAAATGAATTCGGAGCCATCTCTATATAACTGTTTCCAAGATTGACTTTTTTTTTTAAGACTTAATTACCTTACATGTCATGAATTTCCCCACTAATGTCAGGAATTTCCCTGCTACTTTCACAACCTAATTTTAAAACAATCATTGAAATAAGAATTTAACAATATTCAGAGTAAATCAAAACTTGAATTTCATGTTGCATGATTCGCTCAAACCTTTGAAATGAATAAAACGTGTGATTGAATAAGAGGGAAAAAATAGCACACAAAAAATGCTAGAAGAGGACCGAATAGCCGCAAAGAAAATAACAATGAGAGAGAGAGAGAGAGCTAGCTCAAAAATGATAGAGAAATCGAATTTGAAAGGTGTGATCAACCTTTGAGCGAGATGCCCCTTTTATGGGCGAGGGGGACTTAAATTCTTAGCGAAAAATCAGTGAATAACACCTCAAATCGGCACATCATCCGACACCCTTTTGCAAACCATCATTAAACGCCATTAATTGCATGAAATCACTAAGAAACTTCGAGAAATACGCGTTGGAGATAAAAAGCCACTGAAATCAGACGAAAAAGAGCTGAAACGAGAGAGAAAATGGAGAGAGAGAGAGAGAGAGAGACTGAAATGTCAGAAAACGGCGGCTAGAGAAGCAAAATCAAGAGTTTTACAGTTTACTGAAAGAGATGAGTGAAACGCACTGTTTCACTTGAAATATAAAATCGGACAAACAAAAGCTTAAATACAAGTCAATGCTAACTACAGTAATCAAATAAGCACAATGCTCCAGTCGTTTAATTTTGCAGAAAACCCCACTCGGCATCGAGATTTGAATCCTTGCGCTGCCCTTCTTTTTGGAAATAACCCAAAAACACATATAATATAAAGTCGCATCTCAAGTGTAAAAGTCGCGTGTGGCTCAGCGGTAACTCCTTGCTGACTGCAAAGTCTAGGGTTCAATCCCCAGCCTTGCAAATTTTTTTTTAATGAGTTATCACATCCTTCCACCCTTACAAAAATTCTATCCTCAAAATTTGCTAAATTTATTAAAGATAACTGAAGAATCCTCCTCATCGCTCTCAACTTCCTCTATAAGTCCTTTGTCGTCGATTACATCTGGTGCTCCGGAGGGAACCTCCTCAGGATCATCAACCAAAATATTCTCCAGTAACACCATAAATCTAACAATGTCACCCTCATCATCTGACTCGTCTCCCTAAAAGTAACGTGAGGTATTGGTTCTTATTGCAGACATGTATCTACGACATGGATTCAATCAAGAAAGCAAGTCTATCCAACTTAACTTCGACATCCTGAAATAACAAGTTGTCAGCAAAGGAATACTCACAACAGTACCAAGTATACATTCAATCAAAAGTCATCCAAAAACATGAAACCTTAGTACCAGAAATCTCAATTCTCAAAAAATTGGGTATTTTATTCGCATTCCTTCTTTCAACTCTTAGGTAGCCTCTTTTTGACTATGATTATTCCAAAGTACTTTAACTAATGGAATTGTTGTAGTACGCAATACTTGTTCCTTTTGCTCCATGATTCATGAAGGTTCTTCAGGGTAAGATAGGTTTTCTTGGATTCACAACGGCTCGAAATCTATAACATGAGTGGGGTCATGCACATATCGCCTCAAATAGATATGTGAAAAACATTGTATCTCCTAAGAGACTTGGTAGTAGAGCGACTTGATACGCCACTTGACCCACTCTACTAAGGATCTCAAATGGTCTGATATATCTAGGACTTAACTTGCCCTTCTTTCCAAACCTTATTACTCCTTTCATCGGGAAAACCTTCAAGAGAACCTTATCTCCCATCTCAAATTCTAACTTTCTTATAAGGCTATAACTTCTGCTGATTAGAGTTTTCACCATTCATGATTGATAATAGAGGACAATCCCTGATGTAATGGCCCGCCTTTCCACAACGAAAGGCGACATCATTCCAAAAGTTTGGAGAAGCACTTAAGGTTAACGCTTCAGACTCTAAAGGAGAAGAAGTTATATGCTAAACTCAAGAAATGTGAATTTTGATTGGAGACTATCACATTTTTGGGACATGTAGTGTCTAAGGGAGGAATCTTTGTAGATCCAAGTAAAGTAGAAGCGATAGTCAATTGGGAGAAATTGAAAAACGGCCCAAGATTAGAAATTTCTTGAGACTTGCAAGGTATTATCGACGTTTCATTGAAGGTTTCTCTAAGATCTCAATTCCTATGACTTTGTTAAACCGGAAGGGGATTCAGAGTTTCCAAGAATTAAAACGATTGGTTACTGCCTCAGTATTGACGATCCCATCAAGTTATGAAAGCTTCATGATCTATAGCGATGCATCAAGGAAATTATTGGTTGTGTGCTAATGCAACACGGGAAAGTTATAAGTTACACCTCTCAGCAGTTAAAAGGTTACGAGCAGAACTACCCTCCGCACAACTTGAAATTGGCAGCAGTGATTTTCACATTAAAGATCTGGAGACATAACTTATATGGGGAAAAATGTGAAATTTTCACAATAACAAGAGTCTCAAATATTTCTTCACTCATAAGGAATTGAACATGAGGTAAAAGAGCTGGTTGGAGTTAATAAAAAATTACGATTGTACAATCAGTTATCATCCTGGAAAGGCTAATGTGGTAGTTAATGCATTAAGTCGAAAGTCGTCTGAAGTTGTAGTGGCAATCTTAAATCCTCCACATGAGATTCTGATGGATTTGGAAAGGACGGGGATTATATTGTTAAAAGGAGATTGACAAGCTTTGATGGCTAGTCTGGTGATTCAATTAGATTTGGTAGAATGGATTAAGGTCGCTCAAAAGAAAAACAGAGGTGCGTAATGGAAACAAAGTTGAGTTTAACATCTCGGATGACGGAGTGCTCAGGTTTAAGAATAGGTTGTGTGTGCCTAAGGATAAGGAGATAAAGAGATAAATTTTGGAGGAAGCCCATCAATCTCTCTACACAGTATACCTGGGGAGCACTAAGATGTATCGTAATTTAATGGAGTCGTTCTAGTAGAATAGGATGAAAAGGGTGACAACGAAGTTCGTGGAGCAGTGTCTCACATGCCAACAAGTTAAAGCTGAGCACCAAATACTAGATGGACCATTGCAACTGCTTGAAATTCTAAAATGGAAGTGGTAGAATATTTCTATGGATTTTGTAATAGGATTGCCATGAGCGTTAAGTGGTCAAGATGCTATTTGGGCAATGGTAGACAAGTTGATGAAAACTACTCACTTTATACCTATCAAAATAGGGTATTCTATGGAGAATTTAGCAAAACTTTATAGTCTAGAGGTAGTTAGGCTACATGGAGTACCAGTTTCAATAGTGTCAGATCAAGATCCACGTTTCACCTCGAAATTTTGGAAAAATTTGCAGAAGGCTCTAGGTACTAAGTTAAACTTTAGTACTGCCCTTCATCCTCAGAGTGACGGTCAGACCAAAAGAACTATTTAGATTTTGGAGGATATGTTGAGGTCTTGTGTACTTGATTTCAAAGGAAGTTGGATACGGTACTTATCTCTAGAAGTGTTTGCTTATAATAATAATTTCAAGCGAGCATCAAGATGGCACCGTACGAGGCTCTGTATGGAAAAAGATGACGATCACCTCTATACTGGAGTGAAGTAAGGGAAAGACAAATTTTAGGACTAGAAATCATGCATAAAACATCAGAGAAAGTCAGATATATCCAACCAAAGGCTGAAAGTTGCTCAAAGTCGACAAAAGAGTTATGTCGACAGCCATCAAAGAAAGTTAGAATTTGAGGTGGGAGATAAGATTATCTTCAGGTTTTCCCAGACGAAAGGAGTAATGAAGTATGAAAAGAAGGGCAAGCTGAGTCCTAGATATATCATACCATTTGAGATCCTTAGTAGAGTGGGTCTAGTGGCGTATCAAGTTGTTCTACCACTGAGTCTCTCGGGAGTTCACAATGTTTTTCACATATCCTTGAACTCATGTTTTAAGGATGGATGAGAATAGATGATTTCTTGGCTGTCACGAATTTAAAATGTTGCGGTTATAGCATGTTTTGGGGATTTCTCTGTAGGGTTTTCTAGTTAGAAGGATTGGGAAAAAGTGGGGAAGAAGGCTAGATTCTGAAAGGGAGCGGCTGAGTGACGTGGCATATTAAGTTGGCATTTTCAATTTGATTTTTTTTAAACACATGTCAAACCCTGATTGGTGGTGATGTGGTAGGAGCAGACCATGTGAGCACCATCCCGTTAGTTGGGTAACGGCAGATGGATGGGGAGACTCATTTGTCGAAAAAATGTACCTCAAGGACCTTGTGGTTGAAAGTTATACCTCAAGGATTAAATTGTAAAAGTCGTATACCACAGGAACCTATACAGTAATTAAGCCCTTTTTTAAGACTTGGGTCGAGAAAGAATTTTCCACCTCGACAACTGTGTTGAGGGTTGTAATCGGTCCAATCTACATGATATCAGACTAAATCATCATATATTCCAGATTAGTTAGTCCAGGGAGCTGTGTCAACCACATTATAGCAAGGAGGGGAGAAGCAACCCAAACACGAGTATCAATAGATGGCAGACACCTAAGGAAATGAAATGACAATAGTCGAGTGCAAGTAAGGTATTCCTGAAGAAAGTAAGGTTTCTGTGGATAATGAGGTTCCAGTTGATGGGGATCACAAAAGAAGGGAATGTGAGCAGGTCTGGTCAAGACTGCAGGAAAGGTTTATAGCCTTTCAATACAAGGTGTAATCTTAACGGTTATACCATTTGGGTAAGCTTGTTCCACCACTTAGTTCAACTTCTGGTTCTGTTTGTCTGGATTAGGACATCGCATTTTTAAGGGAACCCCTTTGTCCTTCTGTAGAAGTATCTTGTGATTGTGACAGACATCAAGCGCTGGCATCCTTAAAGAATGAGGTCACATTTGTCTCCTCAAGGGACAATGCTGAGACAAGGATAAGGCGTTAGCGCTAATGCATTACCGTCACAAAATTAACCATGGTTAATCCATGCGATCCATACGCCTCAAAGAGTTCCCTGTGAGATTCATGACCTCTACACCTGAGTGGGTATCCGAAATCCTACCTGAGCCAGGCAAACATGACAACTTGTGCCATGGAGGTTTACAAAGAGGGTCTACTGAAGGCACCCAACCCATCCAGGACTTTCTTACTAATATTTCACGGATGAGAAATCAATCTGCACGTGTCATTTCCACATGCGGCAACTTACAATCACCCATAACAATCATTTGGCTTGGAAGCTAGAGAAACATAATTTGACTCCCTTATGATTAAAACTTCTATCAATCCAATCTTATAACATATGCCCAGGAAGATACCAAATGAGTAGGCAAAAAGATCTATCTCCATGTTTCTTGTAAGATTGACATGTGAGGCATACCTATTGGGAGCAAGCTGAATGTCAGTCTCACTCGCTAGACCATTCAGAGAAGTGAAAGATCTGCAATATTAAATCATCAGGAGAAACAGAAAAACGAAGAAGAGAAAAGAAACCAATGATTCTGTAAGCAAACATCACAAAAGTTCAATGTCAAGAAACTAATTTGCATAAAAACTTAAGACTGATACCCTTCCTTGGGTTTCAAAGAGATTCAGGAGAAGAAGAGGCATGTTTTACAATGCTTAAGCTGGCTTCTCTAGCCAAGTACTTTGGTCCTTAAAGTTCCCTTACCCTCCTTTTCCAGATGTATGTGAAGGGAGATTGAATAATCTGATATCCAATGCCTAATATGGTGTTACAGCATGCTTGAGAACTTAATAATACACGGGGATGTTATAAACTTTCCAGGTATCATTCAACGACAAGAAGTTAGACACTTGTAGGTGTACTAGCCAGCAGCATATACATGGAGAAATCAAACAGTGGCTACCTTATAAGATCATCTAACTTAACTTCAGCCTCCAACTTCACAGGATCCTTGTCATCAAGCAGTGAGGACGCATTCTTCACAATCAACCGGAACGTGCAAACCTGCTCATCATAGAAAGCTTAACACATTAACTGTAACTGGTTAAAGGTCGCACATTCCTATCCATTCACCACTCTCTTCTGTATTATTTGTTTAGTTACTCAAATGAATAAGAAAAGTAGGTATTCGCTGTAACTGGTTTAAGGCTGCACATTTTTATCCCTTTTCCATTCATTGTTGTATCCAGAAACTTAACCATTGATCAAATCTTTGCAGAGGGCATCAAAATTTGTCAATGTACAAATCTGAGCGTGCTTGAATGTCATGACAATGACACTCAAAAAATCTCCCTAAGAGATGATTAATGAAGGTATAAGAATAAGTAAATCGAGGGAAACGATTATCGACATATACATTCTTTAAACCAGAGTCTAAATCCATATTTCTTTTGCCCTCCCGCCCCAACCGGGGGATGGGGAATTACAAATACGAGAACACCCCATGAAACGAGACAGAAGATAAAGAGATCCAACCTCGACCCCGGTGCTGGCTTGAAAGCTAACAAACGAATTCCTATCCTGTGGAACGCAATCCCTGGCGGCTGACCTCAACAGACCTAGGACTTTCTCTATATCGTTATCGGTGTATTCATAATCCACGGCCGCTGTGCAAAAACCAACTAATTTGAACAACAGAAAAAAGAAGGTTTCAAAACCAAAGATTAAGAAATAGCGAGTTCTCGTACCGAGCAAGAGAAGTACAGAGCGAAGGCTTTCTCGTGAGGCATCAATTGGGGCCAAAAGGAATCTGGACGCCTTCTTCTTTTGCTCTTTTAGCCAATCCTTGGGTCCTGCTGTGGACCAATCAAGAAACTAGGGCTTCGGTAACAAGAGACAAAGACAACGAAATCTTATGAAATGCAAAAGAGACAGACGTACAAATGCCTATGGAGAAGGCCGATGCAGGAGCGACCGGGGACAGGAAAGGAACGAGTGAGAGAAACGAGAGCGAAACGACGTCTCTGCGAGAGATGGTGATTCGGAGAGGTCGATCTCGATGTTTAGGAAATATAGTTTGTTTTGAATTTGCGGGATTTGGAGGGAACGAAAGGAGTCCGTTGAGAGTGGAGGGATAATAACTTTGAGATAAGGCGGTGAGGAGGTGCAAAGCAGGTGACATGGTTGAGTCTCTCGAATAATGCACCCCCCCTGCAATCTCGCGGGAGCGGGGTAGTAGCTGGTGTCGCAGGTGGGCCCTATCAATTTTTTTTGGATGATGACGAGAGTATCGGAGTCTCTCAAGAGACGTTCGATTACGTTTAATTTTAAGGAATTAGAGTGTTTTTTTGAAAATTTTTAAGTGATGTCGAAGTTTATTAGTGTGCGTGTAGAAGTATTAATTTGTATTAATATTTAAATATATTCAGTTTATATATTTTCAAAATTTAAAAAATTCTTAAAATATAAAAGAAATGAACAAGGCCTTAGTTTAGGCAATTCTCGCCTTGTACAAACTTGGTTTTTAAGTCTTGAGAATCTCTTAAAAAAACAAAAAGGGGTTAAAATAATGGTTGTTTTACAGTTTGCACGACATTATTTATTATGATTTTATTCTTATAATTTTTTTATAATTATATTTTATATAGAGTAAAATCATCATCTTATTGAATTAAAATAAATATTTTCATCAATTAAGATGTAAAATATAAACGGTTGATAATTGAGAGACGGAATATAACTAAATTAATAGCTTAAGTGTAAAATATCATAACCTTAATAATTGGGAGTAAAAAATATAATAAATTACATGATTTTAGTTTTTTTATTTTTAGATAACATGTGTCAATTTAGAATTAGAACTAATTATGAAATTTAAGAAAAAAATTGTTTATTATCAATTTAAAAATTTAAAGATAATTTATTAAAATAGGTTAAAACTCAAATTTCAAAATAGATATAACCATATTTTATTCCTTTTAACCGTTTGATTTTCTTTGTTATTGGTCATGAGACCGAAAAGACAAGTACAAGAATCCGCGTGCTACTTCAGCTTGCCCTGTCAATGCAAAGACTTGGGCTTGTTAGAATTAATGAGATTTTTAGGATTTGAAGTATTTTGAAAATTTTTAGGTGATATTAGAGTTGTATTGGTATTTGTGTAGAAGTTGTTGAGGTGTAAAAAAAGTAATGATGATTTTTAAAGTTATTATTTGTAGATTATTTTTATTAAGATGAGTGAAAAAAATAAAATGTAAAATAATATTTTTTATTTATAATATTTATTAATATGATTTCGAATTTCTTTTTTATTTTTTTATTTTTTATTACAACATAAATATTTGAAAGGTATTAAAAAAAAAGAAGCGAAGAGGAGAGGAGAAGAAGAAGACAAATGTGACTGATGCGGTTATAAAGAAAAAAAAAAAGAGGAGATAGAAGAAGACAAACGTGACTGATGTAGTTATAAATAGGAGAAAAAAAAACGAAGAAGAAATTTACAAGAAGACAAACATGTGATTGACGCCAGGCATGTCATTGACAAACTGGCAGGCTATCGCAGGGAAAAAGGGGAAATAACTGCGGCAGGTTATTAAATGGTTGAATGAAATGATCATATCGTCCTCAACCAAAACATCAACTTGGGTAAATTATTTGGGGTATTTCATCCATTTACATGTCTGAATATTTAATGTACTGAACGTGTAGGGCCATGTGTTTTTAAAAATTTTGTTTTATCCTTCGGTTTTGACGTACGAATGATTGGAGGGTATTTTAGTAATTTTGTATAAATATGGTAAGGGCAAAATCGAAAACTAAAGAACTACATCTTTAAATAAATCATGTTCGGTGATAATTTTTTTTAATTGAATACGAATTTTTCAAATCCGGCCACAACGAACGCCCAAGGTCTACGGCTCGATTGGGTTGATCATTTTGTCTATAGCGTCTTTTGAAGCTCTTAAGTCGGAGATCTTTCAAGTGCTGCTAATTCAAAAAATTAATATTTTTATTTAACATGAAAAAATTGATTTCAGAGTTTTTCGGCCTCTGACCAATAGCAAAGAATATTGAAAATCGCCAAGAAAAAAAAATCGAAACCAAGACAAAAAACCCTCCAGTTAATAATGCACTTTGATCATGTGTTTTTTCCTCCCTTTGTTAAGAGGGAGCCAACTACGCAAAAATAATTTGATTAAAAAATGATCATTTTTGTTCAACAGGGCAAAAAATTCAGCTAATTTTGGGGACAAATGAACTAATTTGCTACAAATTTGGTCATCCTAGAATCTATATTATTGAAATTTATCAAAAGTCAGATCAACCATAGATTTCTTCCACATTCCTGACTCGTTAGCATGTGTGGTAACTTCTGGTATGGAAGATTTGTCTTTATGTATATATATAACGAGTAAGGACGAAGGGTAAGTCATTTTCAATATGGTAAAATTTTCTATTGGACATTTTTCTTTGATTTCTATTTTTCTTCCCTATCAAACACAAGAGACAGCTGAAAATATTTTCAAAGAAGACATTTTCAAGCAAAACGAATGCAGCCTAATTTTTATCTTTTACCAAAAACAAACTGCCCGAGCTTTCAATTTTGATGAAAAGCTAATCCCCGGTATATATACCATAGGTCAGAGATTATTATAAATTGCTTTGAAAAATACGAAGAATTGAGAATTAAAAATAAAATTCAAAACTCAACCTTAGAGATAAAAACAATATCGAAAAGATCTGAAATACGAATTCATAAATCCAACAGTACATTTGAACTTTTGAAATTTAGCTACTTGTAGCAAATAATTCAGAGACGCCTTTTAGAGAAATGATGTTCTCTAAAATTATAGATCGGATATTCTAAATACCTCTGAATTCCCTCAGACGCGCAATTTCAATTTTCATATGCATTGCCACTGGCTTCAGGGGGATGATCTTTTCGGCCTAAAGGGAGCAAATATTTTTGACTCCTGAATTTGGGGGGCCTGAACTTGGGGGACAGGGTTTATTGGGGCTACATGCAGACCAATGGAGTCGACAAGCAGACCGGACCGGCCGTGAAACCCAACAATCACGCCACTCTTTATAGGAATGCTAAAGGAAGTGTCTCCGCGGTGCTCGACTCCGAATGAATAACTTCTCGCGTTTGTCTGAAACACCAAATATTTAACTGTGCATCTAGCACGGCCATGAGAACCGAGTCTCCCACTTAAACTAACCAAATACTCGTTCGGCCAGTCAATTAAAACCTGCAAAAAGCCCTTAATTCTTAAATTACAAATTACCCCTCCGGTTTCTATTTAATTCGGAGAGTAAATAAGAGAAACTGAGGTTACCTCCTTAACTTGGCAGCCGCCGATGAAGCCATTGTCAGAACCGAACTTCTGAGAGAACGTCCCTGAGGAATCTTGGAAAACAAGAGAGTGGATGCAACTTTCATAGCTAACTATAATCCGCTTTAAGCCACCGGAAAACATACAGCTCCACTCCCTACCACCTCGACCTCCAAAAGGTCCTATTGAAACGACGGCCTGAGATTGCACCGTATAGTAATTTACTAATCATCGGAAAGTGACAAAAACTCATCGATCTGCGAATAAATACTAATCAATTAAGCAATTTGCCTTTGAAGTTTGAAGGAGATATGTCTTACCATTTGTACTCTTCTTGATCCCGAGACTGCACCCTATTGTTTCGATCGAGGACTTAATTTGCTAGCTAGGCTTACCTTGAAATGAAATTACCTGCAATAATATCATGCACAATCAAATCATGACCTCGATAACAAGAACAGCCTAACAGGCACCACGATTAATGTGGTTTAGATTCTGATGATGGTTGGATGGCCGCTGTTATGTGTACTCCATTAATCTTTGGTTTTCTTGCTATCTTTTAGGGTTCAACTCATGAATACAAGTACTTGAAGAAGCTTCTCCCTCTCATGGCTCTCTCTCTCTCTCTCTCTCTCTCTATATATATATATATATGTTTACAGTAGATCAGATGCCAGCTTAAAGATTGATACGAAGGAATTACCTGAGTCACAGCTCCAAGATATGATATCCTCTCTGTATCAGAGCAACGGGGCTCTGTAAAATTCTTTGATACCACTTCACCCCTATTCTGAGACGAAAGAACATACACAACCCATTTGCTTCTTGCGGCCTGATTTGCTCGGATCTGGATCGGAACCTCTGATACCAGGGAGTTGAAAGTGTATATATAGCTTCTTTGACCACAGCGATCATCACATTAGAGACGATGCATCTAGAATCGTTGACCTTCTAAGAAAGTGGGGATGACGCTAGGTCTTTCATCAGTACTTAGACAAACGTGAGAAAATGTCACGCGGCTGAATGGGGGATCTGGTCAGAAGGACTGAAGGAGGCTAAGCTTTGAGTTGGGCGATACTTTGTCGACTGAAAGACAGGGAGACATAAGTGTAGGAAGATTCGGGAACTCTTAAGTTCGCATGATGTCTAGTGGGCTGGAATGGGCTACGGGTTATGTGGTATTGGGCTTAGTTTTTGGTGCTGTTACCTGGCATATTGCTGTTAATGTTGGGCTTGCAAATAAGTGATGGGCTGCGATGGAGTAAAGGTCTACGGAATATTCTAGACGCTTTCTGTAGTTAGTTAGACAGTTACATTTTCAGCTGCTTCTTATTTGGCAACAGAGTCATTCGAGAGTTTTTTTTTATCGCATATGTATCGCGTTTTTGCGTAAAACTCTTTCTCTCTCAGTTCTGTGAGGAGGCAGGCCAGACCTGGAATATTGGCCACTATCTGTTTTTGTGCGCAGTGATTTCAAATAGAAGTATATTCAGTGCTCATTTACATTCTCAATTTACAATTTATCTAGAGGATTGCTACAAAAAGTGTGGACCCCTCTTTGAGAAGAAAACGACAATGACACTGAGTTTATCGTTCCTGTCACAAAAGGCATCCAGGAGAACTTAATGGGTTTGATATCAATAATAACTTTTGTTTATTTACCTCCCGAATTTTTTATTGAAATTTTAATCCTTCAAAATTCAACGATAAAAAAGAAGTTGTCCTGAATCCTGATTCATGGTTTCTCATGCAAGTGGGACAACAACTTCAAATGAAAGTGGTTTTGCATTTGAAAAGCTTGAATCATTTTTCTACCAATTGTTAAAGCTCGAAATAAAAAGTAGGTTTCTTTCTTTTTCATGACGCAGCAAACGTGAGATGGAGCATTATTATAAAAGGAGTTTTTGGACTTGTTCTTCTATAAGGAAGTATTTTTCTTTCTTCAAGGCTTCAAGGCAATTCAATGTTGTTATAGGAAACGCATAGCCAATACTTGAATATATATTATTATAGACGACTCACCATCAAGACTACTGGTATTATAATATATAGCGAGCTGGAGAACTCGCATGCTAATTATCAACCGGTAAAGTTGGAATGCAAATTGGCATGGATAATTTTCATGGCCGATTGTAGGTGACTCTTTGCATTAGGATTTTTTACAATTTTTTGCTTAAATGTAATTTAGAAAGAGATAGAGACAAGAGGTGGACTCCACTGTAAATTGGTTAATTTATACTATTTGAAACTTTAGTGATACTAAAAATATAGAGTCCGTACAAGACTATTTAGTAAGATCTTCTTTTTTGCAATACTTCCGCTTCTAATTTCTATACTTCTCCCAATTATTCTCTTTCCCAAATCTCAAATATTTTTCTTTCAAATTTAAAAATTTCTTACCGATCTCCCTAAGATTTTCGCCCTTTACAAGCCCTAGAAGAGATTATGGCTTATAGCTAGTAGCCTTTATTTCTCAAAGCACCATTCAAAATTGTTATACTCTCTCTCCATCCCTCTCTCAAAGCTTTATATCCAGCCATTTGAGATACTCAGTGTTATGGGACTGAGTATTCTTTCGAAGTAAGTACGCTTTCATTCTTCCTTGTGGGTTGAATGTCTTTGGTTTGATGTAGACTATTAATGCTATTTTATACTTAACATTGAAGAGCCCGATCACCCTAATTTAGGTTGTTCTTTTGCAATATCATTGACGGATTTGGACAAGTCTTTCCTCTTCCAAGCTTCTATCACTAACAAAGATTTAGTATTCAAATTATTAGGTTTGGGGTAATAAGAACTCCTCATTTTGGGTGCTGGTGTAGATTAATAAAAGGACAAGAATTTGGAAAAACACTCTGATTTGTAGAAATAGTATTTTTCAAATCGATTCAATGGGATTCAAATACTAGAAATATCATCAACACGACGTGTAATATGTTGCTGGAATTTTTAGTGGTTTAATGGTACATGGCCTTTTACTGGGTCTTTCAGAAATTACATTTGAAATCGCACCTCTGCAATTATGGTTATCATGCTGGAAGGTAGTAACAAAATAGTTAATTTGAGAAGGATTTAGTTGTAGCAGAATAATTTTTTTGTGAGTAGGAAGTTGGTTTTACAATTTTAATGAGATGCATTGATTTGACTTAGGCTTGGAGTGATCTTCTGGGCGAGCTTAAGGATTTTCTTTGGGTTGGTTAAGCAATTCAGGTAAGTGACTTTTCCGAAAATTCTGATTGTTATAGGATTGAAATTAAGTGCACATGTTAAATTCTTTTACGAATGAAAACTGATTTGGAAATTTGTTGTGTGCACTCTATAATTTTTTTTGACGTGATGTATGAGAATATGTATAAATTTTCATTAACATTGAATTGTAGTATTTGATGGACTAATTGAAATATTTATCCCGATATCTTTAAAATCCATACTATTAAAACTATCCTTATATTTGTGATAATGTTATCTTTGTGAATTAGTTGTAGCTCACCACTTACTTTTTAATCTTTTACATTTAACGGATAGTGATAAGCATTACAAGATGATCGTTTTTTGGATTTTAGCTGAAATTTTGAATTTGAGGATGCCATCGTAGTGAGCTAACTAAGTTTGCAATTTATTTTTATACGTTATTATTGAGTTTTGAATATGGAATTTTGGACATAATGTATGTTGAAATAAATTTCTCTCAAGATTTATCTTTGTTTGGAAATTTTTATAAGCAGGGTGAGAATTTCTATATTCAAATGGCACTCTGTTCGTGTGGAGCTTTGGGCTCGTGTGTTAAAACACTAATCCCCTAGACTCTATGGATGGAATCCAGTTTATATCTGGATGTTATGGATCCAGATAAACTTGTGAGATATATGAGTCGTTTGCAAATCTTAACCATTATAAATATTGTGAAATATTGTGAAAATTGAGGAGATTGAAGTTTTATTGAGTTTTGTGAGAGAATAGTGAATAAAGTAAAATGTTATGGGAGTAGATGAAAAAACAAAGATCAAAAAGTAAAATTTTGTGAGAGTTAGTGAAAAAGTGAAGAGAGATGATTTGAGTGAAATTTTCATATTTATTGTAATGAAAAAAAAGTTAACTTAACGTGAAAAAAGAGATTATTTTAAAGTTATTTTATTTGATAAATTTTTAGCTAGTTGTCACTACTAAAAAAAGGACTTGTAGCCGCGGTCGCAAAAACCGCGGCTAAAAATAATATATTGCGGCGTTTTACTACAGACGCTGCCAACAGTACGACGTTTGGTAAAAAATTGCCACTAAAGGTTCCAAATTAGCAGCGTTTTCCACAAAACGCTGCCAAGTTTGTGAGTTTTAGCAGTTTTTTCTAAACGCCGCGATAAACTACAAATTCTAGCAGCAGTTTCAATCAAAACGCTGCTAAAGCTAACAACCTATAGCCGCGGTTAAAAAAACGCCGCTAACTGTCTTGCCCTCTAGCCGCGTTTTTATACAAAACGTCATTAGAAAGTGTGAGATTTAGTAGCGTTTTCCCAGACGTTGCTATAGGTCATTTATCAGCGGCGGTTAGATGACCGCCGCTATAGCTTATACTTTTAGCTGCGTTTATTGTGGAAAACGGCATCGTTTCCATTTTCTCTCCGCAGTTTAATTCCTCTCTGTGACGATGGCAATTAACCCAGCTGCCCAGCCACCTCCAGCTCTCTTCCACGCTGGCCGCACCTCCCTTAGCCGACCACCACTTACCACAACTACTCTCCTCTTCTCCCTTCCTTCACACATCAATCGCTTCTCATCTCTCTCAATTCTCACTGATTCATTTAGGTATGTTTTTAAAATGTTATTGATTCATTCATTCGCGAAGGACGAAGAAGCTCATGTGATTCTTGCTATTTCCCTCTCTTTTTCCCTTTTGTCATGGGTTTTTTTTTTTCCTTTTTTACTTAATAGCAGGTGTTTCTGTTTAAAACATGATTGATGGAGCTTGTTTTTGTGGATCTGTTGTTTCATATATGTTCAGGCTTAGGGCTAGACTGCTAGTAGTTACGCGTTAACTTATAAATGCTATTGACCATCATCATTGTAAGTTGTGTAACACACAAAGTATCACGTGCATGAGGACGACATTGAATATTCTCTAAATTGAAGACTTCTTCTGGATTGTCGTTTACAGTAGCTTGAAGAGTTTTCATCCCCCTATAAAGCCTGTTACATGTAAAAATATTTCTCGTTTCCTAGATTACTCGAGAAGAGAGTATATTTTGACAAAAGATATCAAAGGGGTCTTTATGCAATTAGAATGTCCTAACTACATGTAAACTTGTCAACATGGCTACTGATGAACAGAGATAACACCCTTAGTTGCTCTAATTTGATACAAGGATGTGATCCTTCATACGGTATGAATTTTTTGGGTGACAGTGGACAGATTGTCTAACCCAAAGTTGCAATTTCTTTCCATATTGATGATAACCTTAGGCGTGGACTTGATTTGCAATTGGGAAAGGGGAAAGATGGACGATATTAATTTGAACTTGATGCAGACTAGAGTAACTCATTAGGCTTTGTGAGGTTGACTTTTGAATGTGGTTGCTGAAATTTGCTGCCGCTGGTAATTCTTTCCCCCTTTTGACGTTGCTGTTTTATGAATTTATTTGTCCGACGTTTATCATTGTTTTGATGCATGACAACATTTATTGGAGGATTTAATTGATTGATAGGGTCCGAATATAGCTATTCCATAGGGATTACTTCAGGCAGTGGGTACACATTACAATTTGGCCCATTTCCTCTTTCCTCGTCGCAATCCTCCATTCCTTTCCGGTGAAGTTCTCAGTCAATGGCATCATATTTGTAAGTGCTCTATCATTCTCCATTTCCTCGTTCCTGGTCATATTCTTCTAATAAATTACAATATTTCTGTTCTTTGGGTTGTAGTTATCTATAGCAACATAATACATTGTTTTAGACTGTTTGTTTTAGTTATCTATAGTCGCACAATACATTATTGGTTGAGTGCTTCTTTCTCAAACAGTCAAAGTAGTGCACGTCCGTGTGCTAGCAGCGAAAGCTCGAGTACAGTTGGAAGTGGAGGCCAATTTAGGACCCCATTTTGTTATTGTTCAGTTGAATCCTGTCTGAAGACGTCTTACACTGAACAAAATTTCGGCCGTAGATTCTTCACCTGTGTCAATTACAAAGTAACTTAATTATGTTGTTTACATTTGTAAATTTGTTAATAAGTGGTTTTAAGTTAATAATGTTGCCAGCACCTCTTTTTCAGCAATGGCGATCCTGCGGATTCTTCCATTGGTACGACCAATGTGTGTCCATGGGGGTTCTGAGATGGCTGCGAGAGAAACACAAAAGGTTGAATATGGAGGTTGACAGTCATGCTCCAATGGCTCAGCATGGGACTGCAAACACGACTGCAAAGCTGGAACTTGTCATCTCACAGCTTCGTTCGGAGTTGGAAACCATGAAAAAGAAAAACCACAGAGATCGGAACATGTGTAGGAGAGTCTTAGTTTTGTCGTGGGCTTTCTTCTCAGTTGTTATGTTATCGACCTTATTAAGTGGAAGTTCATTTGATGATTCCCTCGCGTTGCCACAGTGAAGAATTAATGGCCTTAGTGAAATGTATGTGAATTGTGATCTATTATTTTGTAGTTTGTAATGAAGCTTTATTGTGTGAGGGAGTAATATTTTGTTTTTATATATCTTGCTCCCTGCAAGTGGATATGTAATTTTGTAAGAACGTTGTGATCTCAGGTATCTAATGTAAGTTTCTAAGAACATTGTGATCTTAGCTATATGATATGTAAGTTTGTGAAGCAGGAGTCTTTCTGAAAAAAATTTGACCTTGTACAAAATTTCAAAGACCACTTAAGAATAACAAGTCTTGAATACAATGTGAAGCAAGTCTCAAATATGAATGAGTTAAGGACTTCTGAAAAATACCTTGACATCACCATTAGATAAACAACGGATATGAGCATAACATAGATATTCATTAGATAAGACAAGTCAAGTGTTCAGCCATCATAATAAATACAAACATAGAGAGGACAAAAAAGGGTTAATACAAAAAGAAATGTCCCCAGTAAGAGCTAGGAAGAAAACATAATATCTATGAACTTCTCCCCATTTGGCATCATCAAAAAATAGGTTAAGGCCAGGGAAAGGGATAAGGTCAGCTGTCTACTTTTTACGAGAGATGGAAGGACGTGTTTTTGCAGTAGAGGTAGAAGGTGGGGTCTCCTCGAAGGAGGAGGGGGATACTGCACTTCAAACTTCTTCAGCCATCCCATCCAGGTGATGGAGAACCAATATGTCCATTTCAGCACATGAGGACGAAGGTTTCAATCAGCATTCATATGCACCTCTGTGGCGTGAACAACTTCCGCAGCTGATTTCTTCACAAGTGTCAGAAGTGCAGCAGAGGTAGCTTTGAATTCATCAACAGTATTCTGAATCACCGTACTGGCCACATGAATGCTGTTGTTGACTTGGTGCTTAAGACCCCTCATATCTTTATCAAGAGTCCAAAACGCTCAGGGTGAACAGCAAGCAGCTTCTTAATATCTTCGAATCCAGCTTGCATACTAGCAGTCATCTTCTTCTGTTCCTCTTTCAATTCAGCCATGGAAGCCTCAAGTTCACTCAAGCAAGGCTCATGAGAACTAGCATCAGGAATTCTGGAGGAGGATGCAATCAGCAGTGGAGGAGTAGAAATGGATGTTTGCTCCCCCAAAGGAGTCCTATTTCCCCTGGGAGTTCTTTCAGTGTCAGCCTCTTCCCCATCCTCAGAATCTGAGCCCCCTTTCTTAGGTGTCACAACACCTTCTTCACCCATTCTCCATCATCATTTTGAACAAACCCCATCAGCCTAAGGGTTTTCTTGTTGTACTCTTTGGAGTCTTTGGGTTTTTCTTGAACTTCTCCAGTCATTTCAACTTTAAAAACATGAAACATATGTGTGAAAAACATCCCATAAGGAAGTCCTTGCTTCTTCTTCTCAGTAGCAGCCTTCATGTGATTGAGCATTAAGTGACCAAGGTTCATTGGAGTACGAGTGATCAAACAGTACATTACAAACATGTCTAAGAAAGTAATGTAATCAAATTTTTCAGTCCTTGGAAGAATTATATTACAGACCATATGATGCAATATTCTTCTATGAATGGTCAATTCACTGGCAGCAGGTCTAACCAATTCATTTAAGGCTGGATCGTCCAACACCACCCTAAGAATATCAATAGGCTCTTTTTCTGACATACCCATCCAACCAT
The DNA here is from genome assembly GCA_003952965.2 of Morella rubra. Lineage (NCBI taxonomy): Eukaryota > Viridiplantae > Streptophyta > Magnoliopsida > Fagales > Myricaceae > Morella > Morella rubra. The sequence goes on from CM025851.1 coordinate 30,293,523, forward strand.
ACGGGTCAAAGAACTTCTTGCTAGTGTTAGGGGCAGAGGCCAAAGAGTTTAGGGAAGACACCGATAAGTCTAATTGTTTTCTATTAACCAAACTAGAGGCATGCTCAGTCATAGAGTGCTGAAAATTCGCATAGGCAAGCTTCACCAAATAAACATAAACATCAACCTTTAGATTCATAAAAATGGATAAACCTTGAAAGTTAAACATCTCCTTAAAATCAAACCCACTCTCACAGAACCAAGGAAAATCAACCCAACGTCCAGCAATCATCGTTCTATTTCTAAAATCTTGCAAAAATTTATTCTTACAAAGCCTTGCCCTGTAGATAGAAGGCTTTGGAGCATCAACTGGTTCTTCATTTCCACTTATCCTCTTTCGTGCCCTAGAACTGACAGAAGAGGGCGTCTCACGAGTGGTTCTCTTGGAGTGGCCGGAAGACATCTTGACTGAAGCACAGTGTGGTTTGGTGACTGTCGGCGGTGGAAATTCAAAAACGGCAGTGGCTAATGGCGATATGAGGAGAGAGAGAGAGAGAGAATGTAGTTGATTCGGGGGAGACGGAGGGCTTCTGTGAGGTTGAGAGAAGTTTAAGTGTCGAACCCCTAGCCCTAAGTGAGTATCTACATGACAGCACACTGTTTTTCAGAAAACTGTCGGATCAAGGAAAAACCAGAAGAGTCGACACTTGTTTAAAGAAGTGTTGACATAGGCATGCAAAATGAGCACACACCAATGTACCATGTTTTCACAATGAACGAATAGGATGAGGATCACCTGCAATTCGGAGAGAGGGTGAGAGAAAGATGTGGGTCCCGCAGTGGGACCCATACTGCCAGGACAACACCTCCCTGCCAGAAAAACCAAGTATTGTTGGCAAGGAAAGTGGATTAGCTGACTCCATCAGCAGGCAAGTTGGAGGCCCGAACAAAAATGCTATCCGTATCTTGAACTTGTATTCAGCTACGAACTCCCCACCACCCCACTGATCAACTCTAGTTCAAAATTTTGACAACCACTTTGGTCCCATCTCCAAGAACACCACTGTAAACAAGCCCAAAACCACCTTCCCTAAGTACTCTTGATGCATAAAAATTGTCAGTCACTTTCTCTATGTCGCTTTCACTGAAAGTCTAAGCAAAAAAAGAGGAAACCAAAAAGAGATGATCAGTACGAAGAGACCCCAAAAAATCTCATACATATACAAGACGGACGTAGACACAGAAAATGTAAAAAGTACACAACATATATATAGTGAGAGACTAACCCCAGATGTTGGAATGAGTTCATAAACCAAATGCAAGAGTGCGCTCCTCAGTACATATGTGGATATGCGCATGCCAATCAACTTGACCAAGTTAGGATGATGAAGGCTGCGGGTTATCATCTCAACTTCAGCTAATAAGAACTCTCGACCACCCTGCTAATCAACTCTCTTCAAAACTTTGACAGCCAGTACCAGCTTGGTCCCATCTTCTAGAACACCACTGTAAACAAGCCTAAACAACACCAAGACCAGACAAGGTTTTAGGATTTCTAGTACAGGACTAGTATCAGTCTACATCCAACCAACACAGGACCAGGTCACTTTCAGAAAAAGACCACCGACAATGACTTCAATTATTAAATGGTCTTATTTATATAACAATGGCCACTTCATAATCTTCAGAATACAACATCCCCCCATGCATATGCTAAATACCAGGGTAACTAATTTGGCATAGTGCAGTGGCCAGGTACCCGTCGGTAACAACATCAATTCATGAGCGGAAAACATATATAAAATACCAATCAGCAAGAACAAAGGGCGTTTCTAGGCATTGAGTCTAATTTTAAGTCCATCTGATCCTCAATATGTTGGCAAGGCCATTTACCCCAAGTCTTTCCAAGAACTCATGAACAAAAAATACACAAATGCAGATAAATTAAATGAATTACTACTTAGAGAACTGCTGATCCATAATAAAAAACCTTTTAACTTCTGCTATATGCAAGGACAGAGAAGAAAAGTACAGCTACGTACCTTATGAGAATATCTCCCCAGATAATTTTCATAAATAGGCACTAGAAGGCAAGGTGCTCTTCAGTTTCAACTTCAGAATTACATAGAGGACGGCAGACGAAGAAGTCTTCGCTAACATGACCAGAGAGAAAGAAAAAGAAGCAGTGAACAGGCAGAGCCCTGCTAGCAAACTTCCAAAGTAGAAGTTTCAGTCTAGATTGCGATTTGGCCTTCTAAAGTTTCTCCCAAGCAAGAACAGGAGATCCATCAGGAGGTTGAAACCTGGCGTCTTGGTCAGAATAATACGCAGACTTCATCGTCTTAAGAAGGCAAAAGACTAAAGAGTTACCTTTCGAGTTTCGGCACTTAGAGAAAACAGAGTGACCGTTTGTCAACTTAGAAAAAAAAACAAAATAGTGACCTTTCGGACCACCAAGGAGTTGAAACTGATAACGTTTGGAGTACGGCATCAAGAGATTCTGACAAAAGCCTGAGCATGTCAAACTGTTCATTTCCTTTTTTTTTTTTTTTTTTCTAAATGTTCATTTCCTTTTCTACACAGTGCCATTATGATCCCTTAACTACCTCCCTAAAATCCAGCGAAAAATCCTCATGACCAGTTATACTCATAAATTTGTTGTAGACACAACTCAGTAACATGTGGCTATGTATTTTTGAGTATTCAACGGAGAAAGAGAGGAATGTAATCATATAACAAAAGAGAACCATGCTATAGAATGAATTTTTGATGCCTAAATTAACTTTTCCTTTTTTTTTTTTAATGAAACGATGCATATTATATATTGAAAAGTAAAGAACACTACAAATAATAATATATTTAATGCGCTAACAGCGTATTTAGAAAAAAAAAGCTCTAACAGCGTAGGAAATTTTTTTTTTTAAAAATGCGCTAAACAAATGTCAACGTGTGGGGGGTGCATGAGTGGGCCATTCCAAAAAGTTGTGAAACCTGGATGGGGGGATAGCGATGTTAAAAAATGGCCAGATTAGATACACCGTACACGCCAACATATTTGTTGGGCTTTGCAATATTAAAGACAAAACTGATTCTGGTAAGAGGTGTTAAAGGGACCTGCCCGAGCAGTGTGGGTCCCGGGCGGGACCCACTCCTCTCTCTCCCTCTCTCTCCGAATTGCCCCTGCAATTCGGTCACCCCGTTCCCCCGAGAAGAAGAGAGATAGAAGTCCCCATTTGGCCATTTGGTCAAAGTTACGATCGTTGGTAGAGGGAGAAGAAGAGAGAGAAAAAACAAAATCAACTGCCATCGTACTGTTCAAGTATGTATAGCCTATCCAATAAATCTCACACTTTGGCACCGCGGAATGACATGACCTTACGAAGGAAGGGAAGTAGGAACGCATAGAAAAACAAAAATAAAATAAATAAAATAAAATAATTACATAAAACCAGACAAGACCCTACGAAGAAAGGGAAAAGACGTATCGGTATGGCCATGTGTATTAGTGTGAGGTCCCACTTATTTAAATCGATAGATACTCTATTCTAGCTCTGTTGTGCGAAAATGATTAATCAAATATGAACATATATAACAGATTCTGCTCCAGACATGACCCTATAGCATGCCTTTAATTTCTTCAATTCCGATTCCAGGGCATTTTTTTAAGTTTATAGTTTTTTTACTAGTTTTGAAAAATTCTAGCCATTTTATAAAATTTTGCACGATTTTGATCTTATATTATTAAATTTATCATATTTTAAAGCCGTCATCCATCTATTTTTGGCGTTAAAATAGACTGACTCCATGAACAGTTGCCTTCCACGTGATATTCACACATATCACTCTACGTCCTTCAAGTTTCAAAAATGATTCCACAGTCCGTTTGTTTTAACGCCAAAAATGGACGGAAGACGACTTTTGATCATTTTTGAAACTTAAAGGACATAAAAATCCGTTAAGAAAATTGGTGGGTCGCATTGATTTTTACTCATACTTAATATGCGAACTATGAAATTATTCATTTCTTATAAGATTTAGTACAATTTCTATCGTGGCAGAGTAACTGCTGTTGGATCGGGCTCCTCTGGGAGAGAGAGGGAGAGAGAGGAGTGGTTCCCACCTGGGACCCACATTGCTTAGGCAGTGCGGTTGCTGTTCGGGCAGTGTGGGTCCCGGGCTTATTTCCATATTTGTTGCTTGGGCAGATGTTTTTTTTTTCTTAGATTTTTATATTAGGGCTAAAGTTGCTTCGGCAGATTTAGACAGATAGAGGGAGCTTTGTCTGCGCGCGTCGACGTTTGGAATCTGTGCACAGATAGGACGCCTGACAAGCGCCAGTGCGTATGCCTTACAGATGAGACAGAAACGTAAAACCAGGGGAAAAATAATCTTCCACCCGAATTACAGGTGATCCCCAACCAAAATTAATTGCGCCAAGTGACGGTTGACAGAACTCCGAAGTCGCAGTCCCATTCCATGAAAATAACAGAGAAGTGACGGCTGAAACAAGTACGCAGAGGGACCGTGGCGTCCAATTCTAAATGGATCAAGGGAGACAATCATCCTGATCATTAGGCGATTATACACGTGGCTTTCCGATTTAGCAGTTAGTAACGAACATAATCACCACACGTGCCCTTCACGTGCGCCGGTTATATTTCTTTCCCCCGTTTTAACAACATAAATTCATAATGTCCGTTTAGAAGTTCCAAGTGGTCATTTTCACAGCATACATCCCCTCCCCATTTACGACGTTGTGCCCTAGCGGTAGATGCGGCGCCTGAAACCACTGTCGTTGCCTTGTATCTTTTTTTGAATTAGCCAACCAGCTATCGAAATTGGCCACTATTTGCTATTCTCTTCAAGCACCCATAAACCTTTTGTGATTCGTATTCGTCGTTTTGCGTTCAGCAGTACAAGGCCATTAACGTTGGGTTCTTATTGAATATATACTTCCCCGACCTGCAACGAAGACTATGTCAGATGGTAGCCGCCACAGAGGGAACCCAGCACAATGTTTTATTCTGGACCTGCCGAAGGAACTGATCAGGGACATTTTACTTCGCATTGTGCGATCGGGATCACCGAAAATTTTATCCTTTATGCTAGCGAACCACCGCTGCCGGTTCCACATACTTTACAATCACCAGTTGGTATCCGCTGTAAGGATAGAAAGACTGCCCCCGCAAGGATCACGACCGGACTCGATCATTTAACGCATCCAATGTTTCTGTGCCATGAGTAATCCCGATGTCCTGTTCTTGCGGGCATGGAGCTGGCGGTGGAAAACCCAATTGGGAGTCGAGATTACAGGACTGGGAGGTCCATACTCAGGTATTCTCAGATAATTGGGAGCAACCGGGGGGAATACATTCACCAAATTTTTCGAGCGATAAGTGGGAGGAATCTGAATCACATTGCAGAGGCAATGGTGGGTTAGAGCTATCGGCTCAGTCCGGCTTTGGCGCGGATAGAGAGAGCTCGAGTACGTGAGGCCTTTGTGCCCTTGTGGGGTGAACGTGTTTTTCCAGCAATAACGCGGCCCATAACTTGCACAAGAAATCGCTGCCACATACCACCAATTTCGTACTGGTTCGAACTCTGGGAATCAGACCCGATATATTTGATTATCTATGCGTCGGGTGCTGGGGTCTTATGGAGGTTATTCATTTTTTAATGTCATGTAATCCTAATGGGGTGCAGGTGCATATCCACCGAACCACTCGTCACTGAATTGGCTGCGGAAAGGTGACATTTCTGTTCCATAATATCATTTTGCTGTTTGCCAATATAGTTAACTACTTTTGAATGGCCGAATTTATGGGTGTCTTTAATATTGATAAACTAATGTTAATTTTCAGCAACACACAGTTTTTAATCTTTTACCAATACCATCGATCTTATTTATTGTGTTGTTTACCATACGACAGAAATGTTAATTAATTTGTAGAATGGATGTTTTCAGATGTTGCGGACAGATATAGTCCTTCCACAGTAAATTTAATTGCATGTCATCACTGGTGTACAGAGTCTAAATTTTGAAAGCAAAGGAATGCTTCGATCAATGTCAAAACTCAGAACTCAAAAGATCATGGTCCGCTAAACAGCAGTTGAAACAAAAATTAGGGACTAGATTGGAGGATCTAGCCAATTAAAAATATGCATATTACTCAGTTGCTCAATGTTCTTTGCAGATAAAGCATCCGTCTGTGTCATTTGTATTATTAGTGCATGGTTGTAGTTCATTTTTAAGTGGTCTGCTTGTACGCGTAGTTCATTCATGTTCTCATTGGTTGTAGTTCATTTTTTTGTTGATAAGTAGTGTGGTGGTTGTAGTTCAATCTGTTGTAATTTATATCTTAATTTATTTTGTTCTAGTGGTATTTTCATATTTAAGCGTGCGTGTCCTGTGAAGTCCATCCATCTATACACTCATGTTTGATCCATGTCATGAGGGCAAGCAAAATTCAGAAATTCTTCCTTTCGTTTCGTCAAATTCAAAGTGTTGGGCTACGGAGTCGCACGAATACTACTGCGGAGTCAAAGCATGCACCTTTGAAGACATCTTGGACATATGTGCATGGATGGTTTCGAAGGTTTCGAAGATAGCGTGGACAAGGCCCCTTCAATGATTGAATCTATTTTTAGTTGTAATTGTAGACTAGCTTGTTTAGCTGTGTTGAATTATGTTCTATCCTTTAGTGTCCGTATAAACGACAAACCTTGACTGTGTGCTATTTAGTATATATATATATATGTTCGAATTGGTATTTGATATTGTTGAATGGCTCTTTCAGCTATGGACCTACGTACTTATTTATGTCAAGTAATTAAGATCGTACTAATAAGTTACTTTCTGTTTCATGCCTCGTATATCAGCATATATATTAATGGCTATGTTCACTTATCGTTTTGTGTTTTCAAACTTCGTGATAAGTATTTCGATTAAACAAAACAATAAGTGCATTAATTAATTCATGGACAGTGCACCCATTCTGCCGTGGAATTTACGTCGCGCGCTGGGTGCCTTGAAAATTCCAGGTTCTCGCGCGTGGCGCCTGCCAGTGGTCTGAAAATTGCTGGAAATCCAACAATATCCGCACGAGCAGACTGGCGCGAGGGCAGCACGCATCAGTGCTCTAGAGAAGTCAGTGGCCTGAGAAGCAAAATTAAAGGAAGTCAGTGGCCTAAGAAACAAAATTAAAGGAAATCTTCATGTCCACGTTATTAAATTTTCACCAACGTGGGGTACTCTAAATTAATGGAAAAGTCAGTGGCCTGAGTCAGATTGCAGAGCGGAAGGCAAACTCTTTCTTCCTTAAGCAGTGGAGGTGATGTCAGTCCTGCCTAACATACGTGGGCTTTCCAACCTTTTCTAACGAATCCAACTCACAATAAGATCACAATGTCCTGATTGGTGATGGGTGAATTAACAGATGTTCTACAAGCAGGCGAAGAAGACAAATACCCTACTGTGAGCTGCTGAGGTGAAAAGCTATCCTGCAAGGTGATTCATCATTCACAATCCCAGTAGATATTAATTATATAGTTGATGATCAATAGAGTTTTTAAAACCTAAATTATAAGCTAGCTGTACAATAATCCTAACCATTTGCCAAACGCATCTGTGAGAAACGAGTTTCTAGACCGATTTTGAATCCCAAGACTAGATATTAAACTCTATTCGATCCAAACAAAGCTGTACGTAAGGTTTCAAAAGGAAAAAGCTGGGGATATGGGAAGGCAGCTTGTAAGTTTTTTTTATAAAACAGGTCGGTTAATTTGTGCTTAAGATCGGGTCAAATATTTTTAAATGATCATGATGCATGTGGCAGCTTTAAAAACCTCTGGATCGTGGGGATTTCATTATCTTAACCGTTGCTCATAATTGCCCATGACATTGCCAAGGACAGTAACCGAACCGCGTGCACGCCAAGTGCTCGATGCGCGCACTACCAGTGAATGTACGTAGAATTTATTAGAATCTCTTCTTAATGCGTCACTAACACGTATGGAAGGGGAGGGGAGACTTAGCTGGGGAAAATTTTGTCTCCGACTCTCCCCTTTGCAAAACGTTGCGTTCAGTTAAGTTACGTTACTCCAGATAATATTTGTTCGACGTCGTTTTTAAAAGAAGATAAACGCAGTTAATTAAGTGTACGTCGTTTTTGTCTTCATTCCAATTAAAGAGATAAACGCAGATTTAGAAAAAAAAAAAAAGATGCATGAAATTATCAAATTTAAATAACATATATAACTAGGCCATGCCAGTACAGTACTGATCATAAATTAAACTATTACAAAAAATGTAAAAAACCAGGCCAGAGACGTCATGCAGTATAGTACTGCGCCCTTTGGTTGCGCGACGTCCTAGATACTATCGCGGTCGTCGCCGGATGAGTTCGCACGGTGTCCCATGAAATTCTCCCAGTCGTAGCACTCCTCACCCGATGAACCACCGCTCCCGTCGGTGTCCTCCAGCTCATCCCATAAGGTATCTGCGGATTCAACAGACGCAGTTTGAGCCGGCATGCATGAAAGACTATTAATATTGTTACGTACATATATATATTTTAAAGAACAGTACTTGGGCCGGTTACAAATGCATGCATGTCAAACATGCATGTAATGGATGGAGATTAAAATCGATCGGAAATTAATATACGTATACCCACACGTACCTCGTCTGCGTCGTCTCTGCATGGAAGCCCTCCGAGCAGTGTTTGGGGCAGGCCGTCCGCCACATCCCGTGTCCGTCGCAATTTCCTGGGCCGAGAGGACGGCTTGGCAGGAGCGGGGGAAGAGGAAGAGGATGGCTCCCTTACCCCACGTCGCGCCCTACTGCTTGTTGTGGCAGGAGGAGAGTTTCCACGTGGACGCGTGGTAGAAATGGCCGGTGGGCTCGGTGGAATGTCAACGAGATCACGCAGGGAGCGGGAGAGTTCATGACCGAGTACTCTGGGCTCGGACGTCGTTCTGTAGACGGACGATAGCGTTGGCGGGAAGCAGGCGTCATGGCGGGCGAGAACGACGTCCCAGACCTCTGCCCAGGTCGTCGCTGGATGATGCAGTACTGGTGCTGGCAGAGGATGTTGGCGTGGCCATGGGGATTTGTCGACGGTTTGAAAAACTGCACTGAGTCAATTTACTTAGAACGGTATAGGGATTCAAAGGTGTGTTTGGCGGATATAATGAAAGGTACGTACTGCGATATATATGGTGTGCGCCCACCGAATACGAAAGGTTTCTGCTGCAGTCTGCAGATGGCCGTAATAATTACAAAACGTTGCAGCCGAAATCCGAAAAGGCATGATTGATAGGCGCGATCTTATACCGTTATACGTAAGGTTTCTAGGATTACGAAAGGTTTCAGCCGAAATCCTCGTAGGCGTGCACTCGTGCCGCGGGGGTGAAGGAGGCAGGAGGGGGGGGAATTAATTCAGTCCAAAGGGGGCATGTGTTCAAAGTTAGTCAAAGGAACGGTCAAGATTTAAATTAACAATAATACATCCAAGGGTTAGGATTTGTATTTGTCTCATGTCTCATTAAATGAAGTGCCAAAATCCTAGCCCTTAGATATATTGTTTTAAATCTTGAAGCCGAATAACACTGCGTTGCTGGCTCAGGCCTTAGTGGACGTGGACAATTTCGGCTGGAATTTTCACGGATCGTGGCGTGTGTCATTCTGTCATAGGCGGTGGGTTCTGGGGGGAAGAGTCAACTTGTATTCCGGATGGGGGATGCGTACGGCAGATCCAACTAATTAACTGCAGTGGCCGATTTAATAAATATCGCACACTAGCTACCAAAAAGGGTGGGATTACGAATGGGTGCTTTTTCCAAACTCCTTCGAAAGTGGGGTCCGAATTTCAGTGTGCTGGTTATATATGTAATTTGATTATGGTGGGAAAATTTGCTTTTTAGTGATCACTAGGTTTTACACCCTTTTTAATTTTAGTCCTGCATTTTAATGGGTCCAAATTTTAGTCCTTAATCTTTCATCCTTGAAAAATTTAGTCCTTCTGTTATTCTGTCGTGAGTCCCTTTAATGAATGAGTTTACACGTCAGCAATACCATACATGTCACTCACTGTGCTCCACCTCAGCTTTTTGGAAGTTGTCATTCTCCCCTAAACGACACCCAACAGATTTCATTTAAAATTTGTGAGACGGTACTGCGCTTTGGAATAGCTCGTAGACTACCTTCTAAGGTCGCGGCCATGTAACGCTGCGTTTTCTCTAGGATGCAGATCCCTTTCAAGAAGGCTGCGTTTTGCTAATTAATTAGCTTAATTTTCTGTTTCAAGTGCATGCAGCATTTTGCACCTTTGCAGACCCATTAAGACGAGATGCTAGTCTTAGTGGATCTGCAAGCAGTCAGCTGCGCATCAAGTCCCCCTTCTAACAAACAAGATAAGACAAAAAAGAATATAACAACTAGCTATTATTTGATTCCTGATTTGTCAAGCTAAGTGTAACTTGAACAAGATCAGGAAGCTACAAAGAATCTCCAGTACTACCCATATATGAATTAATATATATATATATGCCCCAATACTCCTTTCAAACTCGACTCGAAGAGCTAAGAGGCAGGGACGACGTTATTTCTTTTAGAGAAATCTCGATCGAGCGTCTGCACTCGGCAGGAAGACCTCGAGGGAAAGCGTTTCTTTTTGAAGGTGTTTAAAGACGTGTAGAAACAGAATGGACAGTTTCAAGATGCTGATAATTTTTCTCTCCAGCATTGCATGTGTCGACACATTGGTAGACTAGTGTCGACACATCGACTGACACCCGATAGCATATTTCCAACCACTTTTAAGGTGTCGACACATGCTGCAAATAATTTGAAAATACTGGAACGTTGCCAACTCATTAAAATGCTCCAAAATGTCATGGATCATATATGCATTAATGGCCTTGTTAATTTTTATGATTAGGATTAGGATTATCCTAGATTTCGTCCCTGCAATGATCATGTATTAATGGCCTTGTTACTATACTAAAGGTTAAATTAATTGTCTCAGTCAAAAACAAAATTTCCTCTTAATGTTGTGTCTATTTTATTTTATTCCAATTTGTTCGCATGAATTTGTATAAAGATGTAACTGTTTAACCTTGTTCTCGTGCAAAACCTTGATAAAAAAAAATAGGGATATCATTATGTCCTTTTCCGTTGTCCTGTTTATAGGCTAAATAATCAAAGTTGTTTAATTGTGTTTTTGCTTAGCCAGCGATATCTTGTTTGATCACAAAAATAGCATTCGTTGACACCGAAAGAAAAGCAAATTAATGCGCAGAAGCGATCTGATCTAGGAAAGTAGTAATGGTTTCTTCTCTCTTTGAACGCTTTTTAGAAAAGGGAAAAAATAATAATAATAAAATATGTTTTAATTTTCTGACTTCTGATCCATATATTCCCCTTGCCATACGCAGGACATGATCTAGGCGCTTATAGGCTCTCAAATTTATCGTAGAACGAGAAGAGCAACGTGAGGATCTAAATGGTCTGTCCAAAGAAATTCCGCTATGGGGCCTGCTTGGAGTCTTTTAGATGGACTTGACTTGACTAATTTGAGTTGACGTGACTTGACTTTTAGAGGCTTTCGTTGCAACTAGGGACTAGGGAGAAGGACTTTGCATTCGCTTTACTCATCAAAAGGAGAAAGCTGAGATTTTGTTTCACGCGCGATTGCCCATGGCGTGTATGTGACAGTGCCTCTACGTTAATTAAATGCAACGAAGTGCATTGATTCAGCCACCAGCTTGTCTAATTGGAATTTGACATTCTAAAAGAATTGCTGATGCTTGCCGACAATACAAAGGTTTGGAGATGCGTGGCTAAAAAGAGTGCAAGCAGCTACGATCGTTTGGGGCAAAACAAAAATTATTTATTGTTTTGCATAATCCAGATGCAAACACGAATTTTTGAGACATTACAATGACGTTTTAGACACTATTACTTGCATTTGTAATGTCGCTTTTACCCCAAAGTCAATTTAACCAAAAATTCGAATAAGCACGTTTCTGTCTCTTATCTGAAGTCGTCCACTTTAAAACTGATGCGTTGGAAAGAGAGTCGTGACAGTAATTCCCCGGATGAGGATCACCTGCAATTCAGGTGACCGAATTGCACCGGAGAGATGGTGAGAGAGAGATGTGGGTCCCATAGTGGAACCCATTTTAATAATACTTTTAATAAGTTTGATATTTTATTTATTTTTATAATTTTTATATTTATGAAACAATTTTCTACGCATTTTTTGAATTATATATTTTTTCTGATTTTTTTTATTTTTATTTTTATTTTTTGAATATCATAATAACTATAAAATAATATTATTTTATTTAATAAAATATAAATAATTCAAAATCTTAATCAACCAAACAAACCCTTACAATAAAACAATATTTAAATCTACAAATTTAAATTTTAAATTTTAAACCCAACCAAAACCACAACCCATTTCCAAACAAGCCCTTAATATTGGATGCACTCTCTCCCCACCCAGGAAAAAAAAACAAAAAAAAAAACCTCAGTTATGTACTAAAATCTGTTAATTGGAAGATAACGACTTCATTCAGTGGATTGAATTGGAGAGCCGGGTCCCACCCGCTTCCCACTCCCATAAGATCACATAAGATGGCACGTTCAGTTTGGTGATATAATGATATTCAACTAATTCCTACCAACTCAAACCGAACATGTTTTGAGGATGCATTTAATTATTTTCCAATTTTGCCCTGGCCATACTTATGAAGAATTACCAACATATCCTCCAGTAATGAGTTGAGGACATAAATACTGATGGATAAAACGGAATTTGAAAAAACACATAACCCCACACGTTCATGCATTAAATACTCGGACACATGATGGACGAAATACCCCAACTCATCTTCCCAATGTTGAGGCTTCGGTTGAGGGCGAATATGGTCATTTCATCTGGCCATTTAATACCCTGACACATTTATTTCCCCCCCACCCCCCGCGAAGACTCTTGACTCATTGAATACCCAAACGGCTTTATTTAGAAAAAAAGAATACCCTAGCAGTTTTTTAGTCACTCGGGTTTTTTTTTTTTCTAAGCTTTCAGTCACTCGTTTGTTACGGCAGCTCCGGATGAAAGGAGAATAAGGGTGCTGCCGTGTTAACATACCATTTCTGAGCGTGATGGAGGAGTCCATAGAATACTATGCCTTGACAGCAAAGCCAACTTCTTCTTCTTTTTTTTCCTTTCTTTTTAAACCTATTTAATGCCTTCCAAATATTTGTATCATCATAAAAAAAAAACAAAAAGGAAATTCTAAATTATAAAAAATATTATAAATAAACAATATGATTTTATATTTTATCTTCTTCACTCATCCCAATAAAGATAATCTATAAACAACAACAACTTCACACAAACACAAATAGCTTCAACATAAACACCAATAAACTCTAACATCACCAAAATATTCACACCATACTTGAAATTCCTACCATTTTTTTAAAACAAACATCTCCAATTATATCCAATTTTTACACCCACTCAATTCATTCCAAGTTTATTCAAAATAATAATCTAATAATAATAATAATAATAATAATAATCTGTTTTACTGCAATCCCTTGCACTACTAGAAAATTGACTTTTAGTGACGAAATTTTCGGTGACGAAAAATTTCGTCACTAAAAGTCAATTTTTAGTGACAAAATGCTATTTTCGTCACAAAAAAGGTTTTTTCGTGACGAAATTACTTTTCGTCACTAAAGGTTTTATTTGTGATGAAATAAAATTGTTGTCACTAAAAGTTAATCTTTTGGTGACGGAAAGTTTCGTCACCCACCGATCGATCGGTAATCCGATCGTCGGTATCGTAACCGTCTGCAAATACGAAAGGACGATCGATCGGTAAGCGTAACCGTCACTTTTTTCGAATCGCCGTTCAACGAATGGGAAGATGCCACGTGTTAGAACATAGCGATCGATCGGTTCGTAACTACCGATCGATCGTCACAAAGATTATATGAAACCGCCGAAGTCATTTTTACCGGTTATCTCTCCACGAAATCTCTCGAATCCTCTCAAAGTGCAAGGAGCCATTTCGTGCTGCATTGTCTTCCAAAGTGCGTGGAATCATCCTTCATTGTCTTCTACGTCAAAGGTACGTACTTATATTGTTTTTTAAGCAATATTAAGCGGTTGTTCACTAGCGAATTTTTAGTTTACGTTTTCTAATTTGCTATATCATCCATTTAGGACCGTAAAATATATTTATTTTATTGTTGATGCATGTTTTAAGAGTTTAGGAGTATTATGGGATCAATTTTGGGTGATTTTGGGCCTGTTTTGGGGTTTTGGAACGTCTGTGTGTATTTGTTCCCGTAACGATCGATCGCCTCCATAGGCGATCGATCGGTGTGTAAGTGGTAGGTCAAATGATCGATCGTTTAAATTCACCGATCGATCGCTGATTTGGTACGGAGCGATCGATGCTTTAGTGAGCGATCGATCGTCTCCTCGAAACTGTGCGTTTCAATTCGGGCTCGATCGATCGTTTATATAGACGATCGATCGTTATTGTATCGATCGATCGCTTACACCTAAGCGATCGATCGGTAAGCTACAATGTGAAGCGTACCGTTTTGATTAACGGCGATCGATCGTATTTGTGGCGATCGATCCCTTAGTGATACTGTGCGTTTGGTTGCATGGACGATCGATCGTCTGTGCACTGAAACGCGTCTTTTAACCGATAGCGTTCGATCGGTCAAATGATTGATCGATCGCCATTTAGTGATCGATCGGTATATTTAGTGATCGATCGTAACATTTAGAAACGATCGATCGTTTAGTGATCGATCGGTTGTTTGTTTCAACTTCATTAATAATTACGTGATTGTGATTACTTTTTTTTTTTAAGTAATACGTTATTGTGATTGCTTATTAACACATATTTATATACAACTTTTGCAGTATACATAAAATGTCAGGAGTTAAGCGTGCACGCACAACGAGAACCGGGACGGGATCGTCGTCCCAAGAGCAAGAAGTCGCTGATCCAATGATGACCTTGGAGAGGCGAATGGAGTACCTGAGGGGGCGGCCAGTGGCCAAAGAGCGTCCTGTGACGCTCTCTGATTTTGACCAGTTATTGTACGAGGAGCACTCCCTCTACCAGCTCTTCGAGTACCAAGGATTTCTTCATCAGCTCTCGTGGACTGAGGGGTTTTGCGTGGACGCAGTTGTGCAAGATTTCTTCTGTGCACTCGTCTCGGTAGATAGAGCACCTGAGGTGCAGCTAGAGGTGCAAGGCGTGCAGTTCTTATTCTCGGCAGACGTCATTGCCGATTTCTTAAACTGCCCCCGGCCCGAGAGCCCCTGTTTCCCGGCGGTACCCCTGAATGATGAACAGAGGACATCAGAGCAGGATTTGTGGACGCTGATGACTGGGAAGACCTCTGCAGTGGTGGGCAGCATAATCAAGCAGAGTGAGTTCAGTGAGTTTTGGCGGATTTTGCACCTTATCTGGACGCCGAACGTCGATGGCAGAACTCATTCCACCGAGTGCCGTTCACGAGAGCTCAGTGCATGCTCTTACTGGTCAGCAGACGCGGATAGATTTTCCGTTGTACATGTTCGAGCTGATTATGGATGAGGCTTGGGAAATTAAGGAATATAGCCTCCCATACGGCGTGTTTCTGACTCAGTTCCTCATTTCTCGGGGAGTCGTGATCGCTGCCTCGGATACACGTAAGGAGGTTAAGAGTGCGCTGAACAAGTTCACTCTGTCCAGGAGCCGGGGCCAGGAGGGGGCATTGACTCGACGGTTCGCTCGTAGAGCAGCAGCGGCCGTAGAGGAGGCATCACGGCCTTCGACATCAGCGTCAGAGGCACCTATGGAGACGGGAGCACCTGCAGTGCCTCCTCCATGGGTGGCCCAGCTATTTGCGGACCTCGACAGCCGTGTCGGCGCGACTATGAAGGCCACTCTACAGCCTGTTGAGAGGCAGATGCAGTCATTAGAGGAGCAGCTGAAGGAGCTCCGGACCGCCTTCGATGGGGAGTGCACTGTGACAATGCTGCGCAACAAGTCGGTCGTGGCTCATATGGCGGACGTCAACGAGCAGCTGGAAGAAATTAAAAAGACTCTGGATGATTTCAAGATGGAGGCAGATCCACAGAGGATTCCCGGAGATATTCCTGATGACGTGGCCACTTTCCGTGATGCTGTTCGACGTTGATGAATTTTTATGTTATTTTTTTATATCTATTTGGGACATACATTTTGATTTATGGTTTTATTTATCTGTTTGAGACATTTGTGTTTATTTGGATTTGGTTTTTTTATTTACGTATTTGAGACATTTTCTGTTTATCTGTGGATATGCAGAAGAAACTTTGATTACTATTTACGTGTTTATAAATAACTAATATCAAAGAATTTAACAAGAAATCATTTTTTTTTTTTCTGCATAAATACACGATCGATCGTAAGTGCACACCGATCCATCGGTGTTATCCGTCGTCGTTTGGGTGCACTAACCGATCGATCGGTATATACACCGATCGATCGCTACATTAGTTTTTCATCTAACCCTCATTTTTTTAAATAATGTGAGTTTAAATGATTAGAAACATAGAAATATATATTAACAAAGTATGTTAGGATGTATTTAGATTACATAAAAACATATCAAGTACATATCATTAATTTTTAAGAAAGCATTTATAAGTTATACATGTTGCAACATAGATGCATTTTGTTTGTGTTAGTATGAGTAAGGTATTAAGATGTTAGAAATTAGTGACATAACGCTTATTTAACACATGATTATAATTCATCAGTATGAGGTATGTATTAATATGATATTATAAGTAAATTAATTTTAATAATTAAGTCATTTGTTAGGCTAAAAACTATTTTTAATAATTAGGTTAACCGATCGATCGCTTATTGGCGATCGATCGGTACATAACGGTGTCGTTTAATATTTTGGTACCAATGGATCGTTAATTTTGGGTCTTCATACGACGTCGTTTTTATTCTACACCGATCGATCGGTAATATTACGATCGATCGTCTAAAATGGCGGAATTTTAATCGATCTAATATTACCGATCGATCGGTGTTTATCGCGCTTGAAATGCCAGGATGCTCTAAAGCCGTGGGTGAAGCAAAAACACACCCACGGCAAGAGGAAACTAGAGACTCGCGGCAAGAGCTATTTTTCCCTTTAATTTTGTCTAAATACCGTCCTTTTAGTTGTGAGAGTGTTTAGAAGTCCTTAAGGTTAAGCCCAAGCTCAAATTCATTGGTTTTTTAACCGGGTGAATATTGAAAAATTTGGGCGACATTTGTGAGATTTTGGTGTGAATTTAGTTCGTTTTGGTCTACATTTCGTGCAAAAGGTAATATCCTCAACCTACACTACGATTTATGAATGATTTCGTTGGTTATTTGGTGTTATTTTTATTTGTCTATTCGTGGGTGTTGTGGATTGGATTTGTGTTGATTAGAGCTTCTTAGAGTATTTTTAATATGTATATTAGAATTAGTATTGCATGAGGATGATTTGTGAGTGTTTTGGGCGTGGATTTGAGTGTGTGGGAGGCTGGCAAGCTGTTTTGTCGATCTGGGTTAGTCACGATCGATCAGATGGAGGTTCAGCGATCGATCGTCTATATATGACGATCGATCGGTCTTGAAACGATCGATCGTCTATAGTATCGATCGATCGCGGTTAGGGCAGATTGCAAGTTATTGACCTTGTGTAGCATTTATTATATTCTCATATTTAATTATTGAAGTGCTTGAGTTCTGAAAATGAATCATGAAGTTTGAGAAGACTGGAGGATGATTACAGGAGTGTTTTTTTTAATAGTGATACATGTATAATATTTGAGCTTTATATTGAATGTTTGATTATTGAAGTGCTTGAGTTCTGGAAATAAATTATGCAGTTTGAGAAGCATGGAGGATGAATATTGGAGTGTTTTTGACTTGTTATGTTTGAGTTTATTTTTGGGATATAATGTGTGTACCCTAGACCCGTTCAAGGGTTAAGACGCGATAAATATGCGTTTATCGCGTAATAACCCTTGAATTGTCCACAATATGGACAGTTTGAGATTGTGTATTCGTGGTTGGACGAGTTCGGTACTTGTGTCCTGTCCTGTCTTGGAGGAAATTCGGTATCATCTACCTTTTGTCTTCTGGGTATACTACTAGCATTGGTGTATGACGTCATACAACTATCGTTGATGACGTTTGCCTCCAACGCTGGTGCGTGTATTTGGGGACTGGGGGGAGATGCTGCCGAATTTTTTCGAGGTATGGATGGACACAAGTTGAACTGATGTTCAACTCCAAATGCACAATCTTGAATGGGATAGGACCTATCAGCTGGGCTTAAAGTCAAGTTACAATGATTGGGTGTTTATGAATTACTTAATTTGTGTATTTTTTAGATTGGTGGCGATGGATAAAAGTTGGGTTTACGAGAAAAATCGGTTTGGTGAAAAGTATGCGGAGGGGGTCCGTGGGTTTGTCGGTATGGCTGCTTGTTGTGTAGACTCTCGGGGTCAGATCAGATGTCCGTGTCGGAAGTGCAGAAATGTAGTGTTTCAAGTGTTGGATAAAATGGAAGATCATATATACATTAATGGGTTTGATGTGAGCTATAAGTCATGGGTGTTTCACGGGGAGGGTATTCAACTTACTTCAAGTTGAGTCAAGAGTCCGGTGCGAGCTTACCATATAGTGATGATGATTTAGAGGGAGATAACTCTGATAGAATGGAGGAAATGTTAACCGATGTTCGTGCCGGATTAGATGGTGGGGCGGCAAGGGTTGAAACGGAGAACCCTAATATTAAGGAAACCCCACTTGGGGACCGAAGGCTTCGACACCACTTAATAAATTATGGGAAGAGGCAGAACATGAATTGTATCCTGGATGTACCAAGTTTAGTAAGTTGTCATTTACGGTCCGGTTGTTGCACGTGAAGTCGGAGAATAAGTTGTCGGTTAAGGCATTTGATATGGTATTACAATTGATTAAGGAGGCATTGCCAGAGGGGGAGACGCTACCGGATCGTATTACGAGGCGAAACAATTGCGAAAGGATCTTGGGTTTAGTTATGACAAAATCCATGCATGTCAGAATGATTGTGTGTTGTTTTGGAAGGAAAACAGTGAGTTAGACAGATGTCCGATATGTGGGGTGTCTCGGTGGAAATTCGAAAATGATTTGCGCAATCGAATTCCCAGAAAAGTGTTGCGTCATTTCCCTTTAATCCCTAGACTTAAACGTTTGTTTACCACAAAAGATGTAGCAATTGACATGAGATGGCATAAGGAAAAACGGGTCGATGATGGGGAGAGTTTGAGGCATCCTGCAGATTCATTGGTTTGGAAGAATTTTGATAAGGACCACGATTGGTTTGCTCAAGATGCCCGCAACGTCCGCCTTGGTCTTGCTTCTGACGGGTTTAATCCGTTCGGAAACATGAGCAATGCGTACAGTATTTGGCCGGTCGTTGTGTTTCCATATAATTTACCCCCATGGAGGTGTATGAAGGTCCCATTTTCACTAATGACTCTTCTGATTCCGGGTCGAAAGTCACCGGGAAATGATATTGATGTATATCTTCGACCCTTAGTGGAAGAGTTGAAACAACTATGGGAAGATGGAGTTGAGACACATGACGCTTCAGATGGGACGACATTTAAGATGCATGCAGCTTTGATGTGGACCATAAATGATTTTCCAGCATATGCCAATTTATCTGGATGGAGTACCAAAGGGAAGTTGGCATGTCCAACGTGTAATTTAGACACTGACTATAAGTGGTTGAAGCACGGGAGAAGAATGTGTTATATGGGTCATAGGAGATATTTGACACCGGGGCATGCATGGAGATATGATGTGGATACGTTCGATGGGAAAGAAGAACATAGACTTCCGCCTGAGGAGTTAACTGGTGAGGACATATTGGAACAATTGACGCATGTCGGGAGACTATCTTTGGTAAAGCGTCAGGGAAGAATAGGGGAAAGAAGAAACAATCGTCGGAACGTTTGAATTGGACGAAGAAGAGCATATTTTTCCAACTGCCGTATTGGAGTACATTAGGGTTACGGCATAACTTGGACGTGATGCACATCGAGAAGAACATATGTGACAACGTGATTGGGACGGTGATGAATATCGAGTTCAAGACCAGAGATTCAGCGGGTGCACGTAGAGATTTAGCTGAAATGGGGGTCAAAAAAGACTTGCACTTGGTGCATGACGGTCGGGTTGAATTGATGCCTCAAGCGGTGTATACTTTGATTCGGGAAGAGCGAAGGAGGGCCTGTGAGTGGTTAAAAGATGTGAGGTTCCCCGATGGTTATGCAGCTGAGATTTCACGTTGTGTGAATCTAGATGAGTTGAAGGTTTCTGGAATGAAAAGTCATGATTGTCATGTGTTCTTGCAGAGGGTTCTTCCAGTGATGATCCGAGGGTTGTTGAAGGAAGACGTGTGTGGCGCAGTGACTGAATTATGTTTGTTTTTTCGAGAGTTGTGTTCTCGTACGTTGAAGATTTCTGTATTGCAGAGGATGTCAGAAGATATCGGGATAATTTTATGCAAGTTGGAAATGATTTTTCCACCCACTTTTTTTACAATAATGATGCATTTGGCAGTCCACTTACCGCGCGAAGCAATGCTTGCTGGACCAGTACAATATAGATGGATGTATCCAGTTGAACGGTTGATGGGTCGCTCGAAACGGAATGTGAAAAATAAGTCTCGTCCCGAAGGGTCGATTGCAGAAGCGTATATTGAGAATGAGTGTTCGACATTTTGTTCCCAATACCTCCGAGGGGTCGAAACAGTGTTTAATCGTAGAGATCGAAACTACGATTCTGACGGCGATCCCGAGATACGAGGAAGGTCATTGGATGTGTTCACTCAGAGAATTAGATTGCTAGGGGCTGGAAAAGGACATGACATAGACCGAACAGAGTTCAAGAAAGCTCGGTGGTTTGTGCTGAACAATTGCAAAGGCATCAGCAACTACTTAGAGTAAGTAAAATAAAATTTCATAGTTTTCTATAATATACAGACGTTGATTAACCTTATCATTACAGTGAACACATGGACGAACTTCGCGCGCAAGGAGTTGGTAACATTTCTCGTATGCATGAGGAACAATTTCCGGATTGGTTCTTAGGGCGAGTAAGTGTTATTGACAAATAATTCATGTTTAAATTCGTGTATTTGTTTTTAATGACCTTCTAATATATTGTTGTAGGTTCAAAAATTACGTTCTCAAAATCTATGTACATCGATCGATGAATTGTATTCATTGGCACGTGGGCCTGATACACGAGTGATGCGTTATTCTGCATGTGTTATGAACGGATGTAGATATCATACAGTACAACGGGAAGAACGTCGGAGAACGCAGAACAGTGGTATTGTAGTACCGGGATCACATGAGGGAAATCCAATAGAATTTTACGGAAGGCTTGTAGACATTTATGCCATGCAATACTTGCGGGAAATACTGTACATTTGTTTAAGTGTGATTGGTGGGACGTTGGAGATCACCGTGGAATTTGTATCGACGTGAACTTTAAGAGCATAAACACTTCCCGACTGTGGTACTTAGAAGATCCATTTGTTTGGCTAATCAAGCAAGTAAAAATCTAATAATCTGCGGACCTACATGGCGAGTCGTGCAGAAGTTGTCGGACATATGACATTCACGGCCCGGATCCGAGTGAAGTTGATCATTGAATCGGGAACAGCCATCGTGAATGAAGCGTATCAACGAGGACGAATGCCATTGACTGTTTATAGGACTTCCGACAGTTTATCTTTAATCCACTACGGAGGGAAGACGTTACGCCAAATGTTATCCAAGCTTCTGAGGCAATAATCGGCGGAAAAAAAAGACGTATAGATAGTAACAATGTTTCAGAGGGGAATGAAACAAAATTTGAAGAGAATACCGAAGAAAGTGAGGACGAAGATTCATTCAAAAATGATAGTGACTCTACGGAGGATGAATTTTCAGGCGATAACGTGCAAGAATCAGATTCTAATTAATAATTTCTTTCATGTATATTTTTCTTTCCAATGTTGATGTTTGCTGAACTATTTTACTGTTATTGTATCTTTTACCACATCTTTATCGTTTATTTTGTTATGTCACAGCTTTTACGGTGAAATGAAGCGTGGACTGGAATTTCCTTCAGTTACTTCTGTATAGTTGCATAGCGCAGTTACTCCGCTTAGTGTGAGTCCGATCCTGAGTCCTACACTGAGCACTCCTTCTCCGAGAGTGAATGAAAGGCATTAGTCAAGGCACACCAGCTTGCCCTAGTAGTTGTGCATGTAAGAAATTATTCTTTCAAGTATATTTTAATTTCACTTAAGGTAACCCGACCGATTAACTTTGTTAATTTTATTTTATGTAGCAACATCAGCTTCTTAACGTGGGCGAGGTAGGACACGTGGAGTCAGTTTGGAGAAAAGTCTTGGGTCCAGGTCTGGGTCCGCGAAACTATCGGTGCATATCCCGGAGGGAGAGTGTGGAGGAGTTTCTTCCACTGCTGCCATTCTATCGACGAAGATTGGAATGTTGGTCCGAGAGCTGATTCCGATCTCAGTTAACAAGTGGGTCGATGTTCCTACAGAAGTGAAGGAGTACATTATGGACCGGGTGTTGGTATGATTAAATTCGTAAACATAATTTTGGTGGGCGCATTTCGTTTATCATTGTAATATTGTCTGTTTTGTTACTTATGCAGGACCACTTCAACCTTAACTACACCCTTCATGAGGACGTGAGGACGGTGGTTGAGACAATGATGACGGCACGTCAAACGCACCGTAACCGAATGCATGCGTATTTTAATAAGTTCCCGAGTAAAGAGGCGGCGTTGCTGAAGCCGCACCCAGATACCACAGAAGAACAGTGGAAAGAGTTATGCAATTTGTTCACCAGCGAAGCATTCATGGTATGTGATTACAAAAACCCGTTGCTTAAATATTACATTCTTTTAATATTTAATTACTTAAAAATATCATAGAAACAAAAGAAAGCAAAATAAGAAGAATATATCAAAGTTAACTGTGAACCACGCTACTGGTTCGCACTCGTTCCAGCGCACACGAGCTTGCAGTGTGAGTTAACAACTATAATCTAGACTTTGATTATATATATATATACATACATATATATATATAATCATAGTCATGTAGAAAAATCAAGAAAGCGGCAATATCAATCCTACAAAGCCGTATAAAAAGAATTATACAAACAAAAATGGTATTTGGACCTCAGATTGAGCGAGAGAAATTTATGTAAGCCACTTTCATTTTAATCTACTTTATATAATTTATGTATAATTTATCTACATTAATGTTTCTGATAATTATTGTCATTAATTCAAGAACGGATGGATGCCTTCCAGAGCATCAACATTGCGTGCTTGATTTAGAAGGGACAGACTATATAGCGAATTGAAGTAGAGGTGGCGATATTGGGCAAATATGGAATACTTGTGGGAACTAGGCGACCTGGCAGCGGTTAAAAGCCTTGCCTTCATCAACTTTCGACTACACAGTCTCTGAATCTACTCCCGGCACCAGTTCAGCAAAGGCAAGGGGGATGAGATAGAGGCCGCATGAGTGAGCTTGCTAAAGAGAAAAGTACTTGTGCGCAAAGAATTGCTAAAGAAGCAATGCTGAGATGCTACCACGCCTGAGGGATACCACCGTTGAAGAGCAGCGGGCTTGGAGCAGGAGTGCATCCGGATTGGAGCAGGAGGAACGCGCATGAAAAGGTGACGCGAGCTGCATGCGAATTAGAGCACGAAATGAGCGGTATACAACTGGAACAAGAGCGCATGTGAAAGGAGCAAGAGCGCTTACGGGCAGAAATATCGAAGGAACTGGAGAAGAAAATGTCCTCTGTAATGGGGAAGAAAATGAGCGACATGTCAAAACGACTATTCAGCCAGTTTGGGGGTTCAAAGAGGTAGATGCATATATATTGAAATAACTTTTTAATTATGTATTATTACGATATTATTTTCGATTTAATTATGGATCACTATATGTTATTATTTATATTTATTAATGTGCCCTCCCTCATATAATTATTTATTATAAAATATGTGTTTATATATACTTTCTGATATTATTGTTTTTTTTTAAAAAAAAAAAAACAATTCTCTCACCACTAATCGATCGACATATTCAGCGATCGATCAGTTGTTGTTCAACCGATCGATCGTAGTACTACCGATTGATCGGTTCATAAATCAATGTTACATCACTGAATTCAACGACGATCGTCCATGGCATAACGATCGATCGTGATACTTTAGTGATCGATCGCTTATATAAAGCGTCGATCGTCGTTGCTTAAGCGATCGATCGTCAATATGTACCGATCGATCGATCAATATGTACCGAGCGATCGTAAATATATACCGATCGATCGGATTCCCAATCGATCCATCACTTCGTTTTCAACGACCGATCGATCAGTATATTTAGTGACGAAAAATATCCGTCACTAAAAACTTTTCGTGACGAAATTCGGATTTCGTCACGAAATACATTTTGTGACGCTCATTCGCTGACGGAGCTCGTGACGAAAATATTTCGTCACTAATTCTTTTAGTGACGAAATATTGACTTTTAGTGACAAAAATTTTGTCACTAAAAGTCAATTTTTTTGTAGTGTTAGAAATGACAACTATGAAAGCTGGAGTGCTTGTTTAAGAGAGTATTTGTTGGCTCATAATCTTTGGAACATTGTTGAAACAGCCTCGGAACCTCCTAAACCCGAAGATGGTGTAGTTGAATTTGAGGTTTGGAGAGGAAAGAATGATGCGGCTTTAGAGGCAATTCGCACTTTATGTGGGATAGATGTTCTTTCTCAAATTAAGGGAATTAGTTCGGCCAAAATTGCTTGGCATTCGTTGGCAGAACTCTATGGGCAAACATCACAAGAAATCTACCCAATGGTTGAGGTAGGGAGCTCATCAAATGTCACAGTAAGCAAACAGGTCAGGCCAACACCAACTGGAGACATTCAACGTGTAGGTGAGCAAGGAAACTCATCAAACAACACAGGTTACTCTCTATCTCCCTCCATATGTGCGTTAAGTCTAACAGTACCGTTTCTTCTTTTTGTTGGTTTTTTGCATAATTTCTTTCTAAAAGAATTACACTTACTACAAGCTACTACTATACTTGCAATGTTGGTACAAGGCGTTGATTAGTAATGGAATTTAAGATCAACGTATCATTACCGTTTAGTCTTACGTCATTAATTTATACATGGCAGGAAGGGATGATAACGTCGCCGAGAACCATGACCATTCTGAGTATGCTCCCTTACTCAAAGCCGTGCAAAGTGGTAATCTGAAAGCTGTACAAGATTTCCTTAAGCTCCATCCCGAAGCAACGGGTGCAAAAGTCACGTGGAGAAATGAGACGGCACTTCACATTGCTGTGATTGCCGAAAAGACGCATATAATTGAAGAGTTGGTGAAAGTAATGTCACCAAAAGACTTGGAAACAAGAGATCGGTTTGGTTGTACAACTCTAGCTAGGGCAGCAGCCACTGAAGATTACCGGCTGGCAGAATGCATGATAAGAAAAAATCCGATGTTGGTTAGCATTCCTGATGACCGTCCGGGATATATTCCGCTTAATACAGCTACCAACTTTGGAAATGAAGAGATGGCTCGTTATCTTTATTCTTGTACTCCACTCCAAGATCTAGAGCCAGAAAAAGGTTCCAATGGTGCTTCACTTATTGCTGAGGCTATATTCGCTGAATATTTTGGTAAGATTAATTTTCACCAAACCGTTTAGTCCTGCTCCGATGATTTGCTATCTTCACAATATGACTTTCTCCTCTTTTTTTTTTTTTAAATTACTTCCTCCTCGTTTGTTATTATTGATCTGCACCATGATACAACATACAGATATTGCATTAGATTTAATTGAACGTTGTCCACGGTTGGCTCGTACACAAGACAGATACAACAAGTCCCCTCTGTTCGCTTTGGCTTTGATGCCAAAGGCATTCCCAAGCGGAATTCGGCTTGTGTTTTGGAAGCAATGGATCTACAACTACTGTTAGTACTAGTCTCTTTTGTCTTGACTGTTGTTAAATTGCATTGATAACATCGACGTACAATCGACTTAATTCACCAAAACAAGGTCCATGACAATCTAATTTTGTCCCGTCTATGCAAGAAATGAGAGTCATCGGTATACTTTATAATATATTTGAGATTGAGTCCACTTTTTGTTTCCCCGTAAGGTATCCACATTGAATCAGGTCGTGCTACTAAAGATGTTCGTCTGCATATTCCAAATGATCAAGGAGGCCGTGTCGGATCAGGTATGCTAATAATTCTTCCTCAAGGTAATTTAGCCTGTAATTAAAAATGTGAATCATATTTGTAGATGTTTCGTTCTTCTGATCTCTTAATTGTTAATTACTCTGAATAATGAGATATGCATAAATATCTACTTCGCAGACAGTAATATGACGCAGTTGATCTATTTCCATTGCCCCGTTAATTAAATATAGAAATACTTTGACAAGAAGAAAAAGAAAATCATGCAGATGGTATACAAACGTACACTAGTTATAAATCTAGAACTTCCTAATTATAAATATTGTCCTATTATTAGACAACGTGTTACATACAAATCCTTTGTTTCGAGTTTATGTGATGAAATTCCAATTTTCACCCACAATTCTTGTGTTATTTTTTAGGTAAAATGCATTTTTGGCCCTTGAGTTTTAAACTTTTTTCATAATAGGTCATTGCGTTTTACAAGTAAAAATGGTAGTCTCTAAATTTTACACCATTTTCATAATATGTCCTTGAGTTTAAAAACGAAAGATTTTAGTCTTGAGTTTTGAGTTGTTAAAAAATAAAAAATTCCCTTAGTCAGCTCTCTGTCCAATCCACTAATAGTAGAAGGGCTATTTTATAGAAATCCGAGTTAGTCACTTACCTACGTAACACTGTCATCTGTCTAATAACCAATGGTTGCCACATTTGATGTCATTTCACCCATTGCCCATCTGGAGAAATGTTTGGTGTCCTTCTTGGGTTCTTCTCAGATTCTTCTAGAAAGAATCCAACGGCTCAAGATCTCTGGATGTGTAGGGCTCACTTTTAAAATTAATCCTGAGCTGTTGGATTCTTTTCAGAAGAACTGGAAAGAACTCAGAAAGGACACCAAGCATTGCTCGCTCACCTGTGACCAATAAAATGCTGTCGTTCCAACTTACTCAAGTCCATCCCCCACTCTACGCACTGTTTCACTTAGTAGATAGGTGAGAGCATTACGCGGGTGACTGGCTCGGATTTCTATAAGGTAGTCCTTCTACTGTTAGCCTTTTAAAACCCAATGACCAATTACGTTGTTAATTTTAAAACCCAATGACCTATTACGAAAACAGTATAAAACTCAAGGACCAAAACAAATTTTTCTGTCTTTTCTTTTCTACGGAAATCAAAACTGAAAGACATCTAAAGTTATAAATAGAGGACAACGTCTGAAATGCCCTTAATAATTGAAAGAAATGCCACTTTGATCGTGGGTATTGTAGTAAGATTATTGAACAATTTTAAGTAATTCATAATCACCGGAGATTACTCATGAACGATTTTGCATGGTTAACTACGCTAGTCTACCAGTAACTCCTAATTAGTTAGTTAAGATAGTTGGGCTTTAGAATAAGTACGTACCTTGTACCTAGAGGCTATAATGCTCTTTTGGATCAATGAAATTATTTACTAATTCAACACAAAAAACATAGATCAACCCCGGCCAGCCCTAACCCTCTTGTTTCATACGGCTAGCTATTTCCTTCATATATATATATATATATATATATATGGGAACTACACTAATTAAACTGCCAGAAATGATGAGGGACAGATTATAGTAGACTTCTTATTTGGAGAAAGACCATGCCGTACGTATTGAGGAAGTAGAACAATATTAACTATGTCAATTTAGCTTAAAATTCTACAAATCAGATCAGCTATATATACTAAACTGTTTTGTTTGTAGTATTGTGCATGCCTTTCTGGTGTAAATATATGTTCATAATGAGCAAACTTTGTTCTTACTTCGCAGTGGGAGCTCTAACGTGCCAATTACTAACTTCACATCTTCTTAACTTCTTGGGTAATATTCCTGCATCCATTCAATTACTATATTTCTCCATTAAAAGTAGTTTTTTCGAGCTTTTTTATTTTTTGCTTATTGTTTGATTAATCATTAGCATTGTTTTAATGATCTTGACAAAGGATTCAAGCAGTTACACGACATGAAATTACGCCATGTCCAATCGCATCAACTTTTGTCTCGCATATACGAAGAGATATCAACTTTCAGTCAGGAAGACATGATAGAGTATTCTATTTATTCTGCATTCTTCCGAGCCGCCAAGAATGGGATATTTGAACTTTGTTTTGAGATGATGAGAAGAAATCCGATCCTTGTACAAGTTCCTGACAGCGATGGACAAAGAATATTTATGAAAGCTGTCTTAAATCGCCAAGCTGAAATCTTTAGCCTTATATACGGGTTGAAACAAAAGAAATTTGCAGTAGCGGGTCAGGATAGATTCTCCCATAATAACATCCTACATATGGCGGGGGTATTAACAGCTTCCACTCCACTTAATCATATCCCAGGTGCAGCTTTACAGATGCAAAGAGAGCTGCAATGGTTTAAGGTTAGTTCTAATTAAAGGGTATACTTCTTTAAATCTGTTCGCTATTTCTGAATTAGATGATCTAGATATTAAAATGTGAATACTTACTTTATTTTGAAAATAATATTCTTGGTTTTTCGTTAATCCACTATGTATTGCATGTAAGGATTAATATATATATATATATATATATATGCATGATGTGTTAAACTCCAGATTCCTTTAAACTAAAAATAATAGTTCTAATATATTATATATATATATATATAGGACACTAATTTTCAGGTTTAATTAATATTAAGTCTGCAGATCAGGCGCACCCTATGAACACGCCATAATTAACATATTTGGTATTCGGGAAAAGGTTCAGATCAGGATCTTATTATAACTTCGTTTCTAGCTAGCACCAAAGACTTACTCAACCTGCCATAAACATATTTGGACCAGAATCATATATTTGAATATTAAGGTGTTAGGCACAAGTATATTTGCCCTTTAACAGAAATATTGGTTAATGATCTCCGCCGTTTAAGCAACAACCATATATAATAAAAATAAGGCAATCATCAAAATTAAGGAGCGCCCAGAGCCTAGAGAGAATTGTTAAGAAGTTCTAAGAACTAACTTCGAAAGACAAAATTAAGCTTTTTTTTAAAAAAAAAAAAAAAATGCTCTTTCCTTGTATTCTGATCCCCAATTATTATGTCCCATAGAATTGGCCATAGCTGAGTTAGGGTTGAGTTGCTTAATTACCTAGTCCCACTTCATTTTCTTACTAGTTAGAACTAAGCATTATTAGTTCAAGAGACTCCACTAAAAACCAAACACAATAAATCATAAGGCAAACAGATAGGGTCTCCTCGGAGGCTCCTGATCATTTTATGACTTCAAAAATTGCTTCCTTCAAAATCATTGACTTCCTAATTAAAGTAATTTTCTTAAAGCGAATAACATTGAATTGTATTTTAGGACACACATACTATGTTTATCATTCTCTGACTTAATGCATCATTCCATTCGAAGAAAAAATTATAAAGAATTCTTATCCATTTCTTTAGGGCATAATTTTTCGGAACAAATGCACACTAGACATAACTCAAGGTGTCACTCAAGGAAATTTTTCTGCACATATGAAAAATTTACAAATTAATAAAGAAGCTAAGCCTTAAATTAAGAATTCTTCCGAATATAAATCACGGTTGCTTTTGTTTTTAAGATTTTGCTTTACAAATACAGGAGGTGGAGAGCATTGTTTCCCCAGGGGCTAAGATTATGCAAAACAATGATAACTTGACACCGAAACAATTATTTTCATTGAACCATGAAGACTTGAGGAAAAAAGGAGAAAAATGGATGCAAAGCACGGCAACTTCTTGCACAGTAGTTGGATCTCTTATTATTACTATTATGTTTGC
The DNA here is from genome assembly GCA_003952965.2 of Morella rubra. Classification (NCBI taxonomy): domain Eukaryota; kingdom Viridiplantae; phylum Streptophyta; class Magnoliopsida; order Fagales; family Myricaceae; genus Morella; species Morella rubra. The sequence continues at coordinate 30,323,674 of CM025851.1, forward strand.
TGTGGCCTTTTACCGTTCCAGGTGGAAATGACCAAAACACAGGTTTTCCAATATTCGCATCAGAAAAGTTGTTTATTCTCTTTATGATATTTGATTCTATATCCCTCTTTTCCTCATCAGCTTCAGTGTTAATGTTTTTGGGAGTCCTTACATCACGTTATGCAGAGGAAGATTTTTTAGAATCCTTACCCAAAAAATTGATAATAGGCCTTTGTACCCTTTTCTTCTCAATTGCAACTATGATGATAACCTTTTCTTTTGCTCTTTTATTGATCCTTCGTGGAAGATCATGGATTGCCATTCCTATCATTTCTTTGGCCAGTATTCCAGTCACCCTATTTGTATTAATGCAGTTCCCCCTTCTTGTTGATATGCTCAAATCGACCTATGGGCCAGGCATCTTTAATAGAAATATGAAGTCTTGGCTTTGACTTTTTTGTTTTTTTTTGTCCATAATGATGTACAGATGGGTGAGAAATTTTCTTCCAGCTAACATTATTTGTGGGTTCATATGTTGTCTATTACGTAACATTATTTGTGGGTTCAGAAGAATATCAACTCCATCAACCAATCATTGACCCATTATATATATATTTTTATCTTCTCTATGTTTTTCTTTTGGTATTTTAATTAGTTACTTTGACAAATGATTGATATTTCCTAATCAGATAATTATAATTACCCTGTAGGAGATGAACTTTAAAAGCAATGAAGTTCATCAACCTAGCTATATATATATAACGCTATAAACGTTTTATCATGCTTAGAACCAGAAACTAGTAAGCATCAAAGACTACAAAATATTGTCTGTTGGCATCAAATGTTTTCTCATAACATGTCGGAGCTCTATATACTCTAGCATTGCAAATTAGAATAGTGTGAACTATGCCTTTGAAGATGCTCTAGAATTTCTGAGATATTCTACAAAATAGATTTGTTGTATATTAGTTTATATTTCTGTTTTCAAATCCAATGGTATATGCGAAGAAAAAAACATCCAATGGTATAGCTTTTGACTTATTAGCTTTTGTCATGTTTCAGTGATCAGAAGTACTGCTGGAACAAAAATATGTACGTCTACCGATTAATTAGTTGAAATGTCTCTATCTTTATACATATATCATGTAATCATCAAGGAGTACAGTATATATGCTAAAACCTTAAAAGAAAAAAGATTGGAGAACCATGGAATTCCTCTCGCGCGAGTTCCGACGCAGTGTCATTATTTTACGGGGCGACTAAATTTTTGGAAGGAGATGGGTAGAAAATTCAAAACTGCCTATGATAGCCTTGAAAAAGAAGGAACTTTTCGTTAAAATTTGACCAAAACCACAAGAATATATACATCGAGCTGGAAGCCTGGAAACCACTGATGCAGACAGTGCCCGGCAAATTGATGGAAGACAGAACTTTGTACGCGTTTTCATTGTTCTGGGCCCTCCAGGGAATCATTACACTCTACAAGTTTTGGTTTTGGCACTCGTTAAATTCATTTTCTGCCTTAGCCCCTCGGCCCTCTGCACCCTCTCTAACCTACTGGTGAACGGTGATCACTTCCCCTGCATCGTGATTTACAACAAGCGGCAATTTAGGAAGACAGCCCGGTAAGGAAGTTAACCACTTCTTAAGTTGAGTTTTTCTCACAGATTAAGGTTGTGTTTGCAAACCTTAATTATTGAAAATATATAAGAAACCTTGTAAGAAATTGCAGAGATTAGAGCTTTATTATTGTTGTTGTTAATCATTAGGATTCGTAGTATTATGATTATTGTTGCGTTGCCGTGTCTGTGTCTGCGAAATAATATAAGGCCTCTTCTATTTCAGCATGGAATTGGGAAAGCAATAAATGAATTTTAGGATGAAATAAGTAGGAATAAAAAAAAGAGCCCGTTGAGGCTAGCCTCTCCTGCCATACAGATTTGAGTCACCGTCCCGTGGGTCAACCAGCTTAATTCCTCCCAGAAACCCTTCGGTGTTGGGTATGACTCTTTCTGATCAATATATTTCTTAATTACCCAAAAACGAAGAAAAATTCCAGCAACCAAAATTGGGGGAGGAAGTCCGTGATACTAGGGAGTGGGATGCTTTCCAAGAATTGGAATAGTGTTGCCCACTTTGCGAGTTCACGGGCGCTAGAGTCAAAAATTTTGGTTGGACTCCCAATGAGAGGAATGTGTGGAGCTCCATCTGCCGCAACTTTCCTCACTAATTTTTAACACTTTGACATCCAGCTTTATTCCCACTAATCCGTCAGGCGTCAGGCTCACATGGGCAAGGGTCCACTACATCTGGCCACATTCACTGGCTAGAAAACTAATTATCACAACCAAACAAAGTTGGATTGCACAAATCGCTGGCAAAGCGACAAGATGCTTCCATTTTTGCGTGGAATAAGATGTTCATTGTAGGATTAAACCAGTCCACATGACACTAAAACTAGCCACTTACCTAATTTGTCAGAAAAGCAATGTCAAAATAAAGGAAAATGACTCGTAAAGCAATACCCACATAACGAAGTGTTAATTACCGATTTTGGGTTGAATGCTTTGCTCGCTAGCGTGCCGAGCAATGGGTACCCCTGATGATAATCATAAATGAAAGAGTCAATGATCAAAGAACACGTCGAGCCATTGAAACCACTGACGTCCAGACAGGACTCCGGGCCCACAAACTGAAGGAAGAAAAAACTTTCAGTCATGATTTAAAAATTAAATTTATGCTTTCGTCCCCGCATCCTCTATAACGTTTCTCCTGATAGACAGAAACTGAAAAAAAGCAACTTCAACTTGAAATTGGTGAACATGCTGAAGAAATAAGATGGAAATTTGAAGTCTCAGTTCATAGCTTCCTGTCGGTGGCTAACCATTTTGTTAACTTGAGTTAACATCCTGTTGATCACTTTCACCACATATGTGATTTACAAGCGGCAGTTTTGGTAGACAGCTCGTCCAGCAGCCCTGTAAGTAATTTCTTTTGTTTTTGGAGCAGATTTTTCGTTTACATCAATCTACTGAATAGCGATTAGCAAGGTGCTATTAATAACTTGTTTTTAGGTTCATTAACTTCGGGTCAGTGGCTAAATATTTCATTAAATTGAGTTAATTATCTTTGTGTGTGGGGGGGGGGGGGGCTTGTTCACTTCAGCCCTACAAGTAATTGCTTCTGTTCTTTCTCCACATGTTTTGTGCACATCAACTGCTAGTCGTTGTTTGCTTAGGGGGAAAAGAAGTAAAAAAACGGAATAGATGTCATAGTTCTCTCGTTTTGAGATTTCTTACTTACTTGAGAACAAGAGAAAGAAGAAGGAAATGAAGTTCACAATCCTTGGAGTTCCTAGTTAATGATGACTTTGACGAGTCTTAATACTAGAGGATATTGGCGATTCTTTCTTTCAACAGTTTTAAGTGAGCAGCTTGAGAGAAAGATAGAAAGAGGTGAATGAATATTATTGCTTCTGAGTCTTGAACAAACTAGCAGAGAGTGAAAGTAAAGCAGATATTTTGAGTAAGAAGAGAGAGTAGAGGTAAGATTTATGGGGTGCATAAAGTACCGCCGCTTTCATTCCGAAGAGGATCTCCTTGTGCTCCTTCGCTTTTGTCCATTGTTCTTCCTCCTCCCTAGGCGTCTCCATGGTAGGATCCAGGAGGAAGTGGGATCAAGTAGGTTGCCATGTCTCCTCCAGCGAAGGACAGAGCCACCATGCATGCCATTGTGTGTTGTTCGGGCCTTTTACCCTTCTTGAAGTCCCCCAGAACATTACATTCAGTGTTGTTCTCGAGTCTTTAGACTCCAGTTTTAAGTTTGGGCATCTGACCCATTTCATCTGATGTAAAACGGCTTTAAGCCTGTGGGGCCTTGTAGTTGGCCTTCTGGCCCTTTCATGTACCTACTCTGCACTTGAAAGATTCTGCCGGGCCCTCAATCATTGTACATCACTTCCAGCAAGATGATGAGTTAGCTAGTAGGGTAGAGAAATGGAATTTCAAGGATTGTTCAATTTTCTTCTCACTCTGAACAATGAACTGCATATTACACGTACAGTATCTCTATCTATCCTAACTTTCACCTAACGCATGTATATGCACCTCATATTGTGACAGATTAAGCATGGCACCCCGTATTCGTTCAAGCATAACTGCTCTTGAAGCTCTTCGAAAAGACAACTATGCAAACTGGAGTGTTTCTATGAAGCACTATTTGTTGGCTCATAGTCTTTGGGACATAGTTGAAACAGCCATGGAACCTCCTAAAGCAGAAGATGTAGGTAAATACGAGGCGTGGACAGAGAAGAATGCTTCAGCTTTAAATGCAATTGGGTTTTCATGCGAGCTGGACATATTTTCCCAGATCAGGAAAATAAATTCTGCCAAAGTTGTTTGGGATACATTGGCTAAAATGTACGCACAACCATCACAAGGAGTACTCAACTCCGTAGTTGAACTACGAAACTCATCATCAAATATCTTGGTCACTAAAGAGGACAAGCCATCAGAGGCAGCAGCAGCTAATCAAACCGTTGACCGAAACTCATCAAATATGTCGGTCACTAAAGAGCCATCAGAGGCAGCAGGAGCTAATCATACCGTTGATCGAAACGCATCAAACAACCCAGGTGGCTGTCTCAGATCATCTCTCTCTCTCCCTGTAAATACATTGGCTAAAATGTACGCACAACCATCACAAGGAGGACTCAACTTCGTAGTTGAACTACGAAACTCATCATCAGATATCTCGGTCACTAAAGAGGACAAGCCATCAGAGGCAGCAGCAGCTTATCAAACCGTTGACCGAAACTCATCAAATATGTCGGTCACTAAAGAGCCGTCAGAGACAGCAGCAGCTCATCATACCGTTGACCGAAACTCATCAAACAACCCAGGTGACCGTCTCAGATCATCTCTCTCTCCCTGTGAATATCAATTAATTAACTACGAAGTCTAAAATTAGCATAAAAAAATCATCCTCACGTGGTTGTCATGCAGAAGGGTTTCATTTCCCTTCACTCTATAGAAGACAAACAGGAAAACATGGCAGGGTCTCATCAATTCATGACTTCATTCTATATGTGACGAAAAGAAAAAACATGACAGGTAGGGGCGACGAAAAGAACCATGACTATGTTAGATATGCAGCCCTGCTCAATCATGTGCGAAGTGGCGACTTGAATGCTCTAAAGGATTTCCTTAGGCTACATCCCCAAGCTACGAGTGCCAAAATCACATTTATAGATCAGACGGCTCTTCACATTGCTGTTCTTGCTGGTCATGAACGTATAGTGCAGGAGCTGGTGGAGAGAATGTCAGACGACAACTTGGCAATACAAGATATTGACGGATATACAGCTCTAGCAAGGGCAACTACCACCGGAAATTATCGGATGGTAGAGTGCATGATAAAAAAAAATCAAAAGTTGGTGAGCATTGCAGAGAGTTCTTGGGGGAGCATTCCCGTTGTTATATCCATGAATTTTGACTATAAAGAATTGGCTCACTATCTCTATTCTCTCACTCCCCAACAAGATCTAGAGCCAGAAAAAGGCCACCATGGTGCTTCACTTGTTTCCTTCGCAATATATACACTAACATTAGGTAAGATTTTTTTGTTTAATCATTCATCGAATTATGTTATGATCAGATTGACTAATTAATTTGGATTCTTTTAAATACAGTTCTCCTTTTATCTTGCTCTTGTTTCTGATGCATTTTACAACACAAATAGATATTGCTGTGGATTTAATTCGACGTTGTCCACGATTAGCTTTCACTTTGGATAGAGAGCAATTCTCTCCCTTGTACGTATTAGCTTCTACATCTGAGGCATTCCCAAGCGGAAAGCATCTTGTGTTTTGGAAGCGATGGGTTTACTCCTGTGAGTATGACTCTTTTTTCTCTTGCTTTTGGTTGAGCTCTTTAATTACATATATATATATATATATATATATATATATATATATAGTATGCACTTAGCTAGGATCTAGGATGATCAATTTGTTCTCTTCAAAGATATTAGACTTTTTTCCTCCTTGAATTATTAATACTGCTTGACCTCTCTGTTTTTTGTTTTTCCCTTGTTGGAAGGTATTCACATTCGACCAGCTTCTCGTGCTACTCATGAAATTCGTGTTAACATTCAAAATATACAAGAAGAAACTATCACAACGTCAAGTATGTTGTTCCCTAAACTTAATTACCTACGTACAGTTTGAATATTAAGAATCTAAATTATATATATACATAGAATATGCTTTATTTATCTCTCTTAATACTAACTCAAAATATTATTGGGATCCTTTATGCATCGTATCCAGTACAAAAGCTATTCACATTCGACCTTTTATTTCTGCATGTGAGGTCTTTTCGTCAGACCATATAGTAATGGAGGAAAAATTTTCATTTTGTATGTTAAAATATTAGATGATTTAAATTTAAATTAGATGAGAATTACATTTAAATTTCATTAATTATGAGGAACCGCTATTCGACGGTTATTTGAAGAAAGAACATGCCATATAGCGTGGGCAGGATTATATTGAGTACTCATTTGTGGATTTAGCTTATTCTAGTACGCAGGAAGTTCCTTAATTATTACCAATTACGGAGCAAGAGATATTATTAGTGGCATGTCATATGCATAACTGTCTAAATAGTATATTTGATGGTATAGTAAATGCTTAATTTTTTTCTAAATTTTTTTTTATTAGCATGTGTGATGAGAAATTTTATTTTTTACTTCGCAGCAAGAACTCTCTTACACCATCTAGCTGCAAATCTGCTTTTCGGTAATAATCTAATCCGTTGAATTAATATCATTTCTGTACTAATTTTGGATTTTCTTAATTTTTGTTTTTGTATTTTGAATTATTGTGATAAATTCAAATTGACATTGTTTGATATTGTTGAAAAAGGATTCAAGAAATTAAGTGAAATGAAGTTGATCCATATCCAATCGCATGACCTTCTGTCCCGCATGTGCGAACCGATTTCGACTTTGAATGAAGAAGCGAGGAGTAATGGTGGGGTTTATGCAGCAATCTTCCGTGCTATCAAGGAAGGAAACTTTGAGTTTGTTTACGAGATAGTGAGAGCAAATCCAGACCTTCTGTACGTCATTGAATATCCAGCAAAAAGAACCATATTTATGCTCGCTCTTCTACATCGTCAAGCTAAAATTTTTAGCCTCATCTATGGGTTACCACAGAGGAAAACTGCACTATCTGGTTTTGACACAATTTACAACAATACATTACACATGGCTGGGATATTTACAGCTTCCACTCCGATTCATCACATTCCAGGTGCAGCTTTGCAAATGCAAAGAGAGCTTCAATGGTTTAAGGTTAGCTCTATCACTTTATTAGATGGAAAGTAAATATTGACCAATAGGTATATATAGCTTTATTGGCAATATTTTGGTAGTGTTATTTCCCCACTAAGTTTTGCTTAACAATGCAGGAAGTGGAGAGTCTTGTACCTCCCATGCTTAAGAAAGGTTTAAATAATGATGGTTTGACTCCCAGACAACTATTTACGCGTGACCATGAGGACTTGATGAAAAAGGGAGAAGAATGGATAAAGAGCACAGCGACTTCCTGTACAGTTGTAGGTGCTCTCATAGCTACGATTATGTTTGCTGCGGCATTTACTGTTCCAGGAGGTAATAACCAAAATACGGGCTTGCCAATGTTCATAGACAAAAAGTTGTTCATAATCTTTGCGATATTCGACTCCCTGTCACTATTTTCTTCCTCAGCTTCAGTATTGATGTTTCTAGGAATCTTAACATCACGTTATGCAGAGGAAGATTTTCTCAAGCCTTTGCCTAAGAAAATGATAATAGGCTTATTCTCTCTCTTTTTCTCCATTGCAACTATGATGGTTGCGTTCTCTGCTACTCTTTTACTAATGCTTCATGGAAAATCGTTTATTTTTATTCCTTTATTTTGTTTAGTCAGTGTTCCGGTCAATCTTTTTGTATTAATGCAATTCCCGCTTCTTGTAGACATGACCATGTCAACTTATGGGCCAGGCATCTTCAATAAGAAAATGAAGGGTTGGATTTAATTTTATTCTTTGTCTAGTGTGTGATGTACCATGGTTTACACAATATTGTCTAAAATTAATGAGATGTTTATTTGATCTTTTCCGTGATTGTGGATTGAGAAACTTTTAGTAGCTTCTCCAAGGCATATCTCTGTAGTTCTTGTCATTTAATTATCATCTCCGTTAAACCAACCATTCCCCTAGTATAGGCTTGTATAGTTTATTTTTTTAACTCTTTTCTTTTTCTTTCAAATATGTAAAATCTGAATATTAATTTATAGAATGAAGATCCTCCAGAATTTCTAGCCTACTCTATCGAAATAGAATTTTTTTTTGTAACCTATCAAAATAAGATTTCTTACATATATATCAAGTAAAATTTGTATAGAATAAAATTATATTCATTTTTTCATATAAGCATTTAATTATCACCTTGAAATTTTAACTTTTGTTATCTTAAAATTGATTATAGTACTTTTTGAACGCTGATCTAGAAGTCCTAATGCTGATGCATACAAAAATTGTTCTAAACAATTATATTAGGATTTTAAAATTCATGATATTTTGATGGCCCAAGCAGTGTGTTTTTAAGGTATTAGCTTGTTGGGTGAAGTCTATATGTTACAATTTTCCACCAGGATCTCTATATATCGAGTCTTCATGGTCTATATATAGTAAACGGGTAAGCTCGGACTTGTATGAGTCCAATAGATTATAGATTCATCAAACTCTTATGCCCATCATGTATTAAGTTGGCACAGCTAGCACAGTGAGTTTTGAATAACATCCCGTGACTGAAATATTTGGGTCAAATTTTGTATAGTACAACTCTGTTTCAAGGCCTAAAGCATCCAAACCATTGTCTTTGCTCAGCAATCTTGGGTGTAATTTATGTCAGGAACCAGACCGAAGTTCAACTCAAATCTGTTCAGACACTGATATGTATGGTTTATGGCTAGCTTCTAATACTCAGACATGAGGTTACGGGATTTGTGGTTCATAAGTTTGTCTTCTCTCTTAAAATGATAGATCCTTTTAGTGGTTGGAATGTGAGCCTATATAAGCTTTCTTGTTCGTACCCTATTGCTACGTGGTTATTCCTCTTTCTCCAACTTGTCCTAAAAGAAAAAAAGAAAAAAACTCTTGGATGTAATTTATGTTGTCATGCGCATGCATGGTTCCATCAGATTTAGAGGCCCTAGTTTTCGACGAAGGGTAATTAGTTGGGATCGAAGTTTCAAATTTAAGACTGAATTGCAGTGAATTAGAGTTTGAATTGGTAGTGTATTTGAGAATGATATTTTAATATTAGGTGATTTAGTACCATCCATCACAAAATAATTGAGAGCATCTAAACAATACCTTAATTGTTCGGTTATATCAGAGAAATCAAATATAAGGAAAGGGATGAAAAGGAATAATATTTATATTAATACAAAACAAACCCCAAACCATTGTGTATGTCAAAAATGCCCACACAAAACTTCGATTTTTCTCATATTTAGCTACACCTAACATGAGTCAGCGTCTCTGGGCCTCTGATAGTGCCCTGGGCAATGGCAGAGATAGGGGCCAAATTTTTTTGAAAAAATATATTTTTTAAAGCTAAAATTACTAGCTGTTACCCTTTTTCATACTTTCAAATACCATTTCACCCCTCTCTTTCAAATTTTTTTTAAAAATTTATTTTTCAAAGTAAAAAATACTATTCACTACAGGAATAAAGGCCTATAGCGGCGGCCGTACACCGCCGCTATAGGTTCCAAAACCGCTGCTATATCCTATAGCAGCGGTTTTTTAGCGGCGGTCGTGACCGCCGCTATATCTCCGTCGGCACAGCCCTATAGCGGCGGTTGTGGAGACCGCTGGTGTATACGTTGGCTATATAGCGGCGGTCACACAGCGGCGGTCTGACCGCCGCTATAGAGCCAACTTTTTGCCGCGGACGATCTGTAGCGGCGGCCAGGTGACCGCCGCTACATGTTTTTAGCGGCGGTCTGACATGTGGTTATAGCGGCGGTTAGGTGACCGCCGCTATAACCCTTTACGTTGGTTTCACCTATAGCGGCGGTCAGTGACCGCTGCTATAGGTTTTTTTTTTTTTAAAAATCTTTTTTTTGGGTTATATTTTCCTACCATACAAATTTGTTCTTATATGAGATTGTAATTGATTAATGGAAACAAAGAAAAGTGCAATAAAACAAAATATATTTCATTATAAGGGGTCTTACAAGTTTTACATCAAACAAAAATAAGTTAATGGTATTTTCTCAGTAGACTAAAAGCTAACAAGTCATGACATTGAAGTACAAATAACTCTAAATTTAATCCTGTCCACCTTCAGCACCATCTGCTCCTCCACTTTCTGCGTCATCGGCATTGTCTGCTATTACAATAATGTAAAATTAACAAACAGTAATGACATGAACAAAGCTAAAAGAGCTTCATAAATACTTAAAACTAAATTAATAACAGTATTCATTTATGTTTGTATCTTACCAACACTTGTTTTCCGACTTGCATGAGATGATCTATGAATTGCTGGTGAAACCTGATTGTTATTGGGAACATCTTGGTATTGACGTTGCTCCTACAACAGTTATACAACCATTAATTAACTACGAAATATACATAAATAGAGTCAATAGTAATATTTAAGGATAAGTAAATAAAACTTTTACCCAAGCTTGTGCCATCATTTGTATTGTAGATTTTAGCGATGCTACTTCAGACTCCAACATCTGAACTCTATTTTCCATAAATACGGCTCTCTCGTTACTAGAGGATGTCGGCTGACTGTATCTTACGTTGGTGTTGGTAGGATGAGATGAAGGAGTTGGTCCTAATCCAACGCCGCGAATGCGACCATGTCGTTCTGGACCAATCACTTGTGCATATCGGTCAGATGGTGACCAACCGATGCTGCCATCCACTCTAAATTCGTCAGAAGTTTGTGAACTTCCTGAATCGTTCAGTCCAATCTCCTCCATTCGCCTCTGAGAGAGTACAACGTACAATTAAATTTTGAATTAATATTCGCACATTGAAATCAATCTCCAATTGTAATAATGACATACTATTTTCTCTGCTACGTCCGGATTTATTGGAGATCCGTCAGAACGCATATGGACAGTTTTATATAAATCCGCTCGATTGATTGGAACTTGTTTCTCTTTTTCCTGCATCACAAACACGAAATCGTGATGAAATTTTAAATTACAAATAAGAATGACAATGATAAGTACTATACTATTAAAGAAAGTAATGAAAGTACTACATACCAATTCGTGAGCATAACGTGCGAAGCTCTTTGATCCTGCAGTGTGGACCGTCGTTTGGAGCGATCTATTTTGTTTTCCAGCATGACTTCGATGCTGTATTAACATCAAGACAGTTAAAATTTAATTGAAGTTATATTCCTAAAAATTATAATACGAATAAATAAATGTCATACCCGTCCTGCATCAGAATACCAAAAATCGACTAATTTGCAAAATTGCTCTAAATTAACGTCTGTTGGAGCATTATTTTTCACATACTGAGGCGTAAAGGCCTCATCAAAATATTTGAGCTTTAAACTACACTTGTAATTCCTCCATTTCTCTCCTAAATCTTTGAGGAACCAGCTCTTGACAATATCCCCCAATGGAGGCTCGGGGATTGTAAACCGTTTCTGCAAAATATACCCAAACAGTTAGGTGAGTCAATTATTAAATTCATATAGTTGAATAACAATTGTGACAAATAACCAAAATTATACCGTCATGAGGCTCCAACAGTCCTCTTTTATTGACATTGGGACTTTACGCCAGTCCGCCGCATCTAGGGGGATTTGATTCGCAACACGGGCAACACAGCCAGTGAATTTGTTAAATATTCCCCCTTCATCACCCAATGGTTGCCCATTGCCATTGAATTGTACTGGAATCAATTCGTCTTCCTTCAGATTCCAGACGTCCGTCATCCGCGTGCCGCCACGCACTTTCCGGACTTCAGTATGACCTGCACATTTAGCATGTGAAACGAAATCGAGTAACATATTTCCCTTAGATTATCTCTATTGTGGTTATGAACATACCAATTATTTCATTATCGTTCAAAGATTGATCATTGTCGGACGATGGCATCGTAGCCTGTTCTGAAGGATGCGCAGGTGGCTGTGACGGCGTTGCTTCTTGTGATGCCGTTGCTTCTTGTGATGGTGGCACAGGTGGCTGTGATGAAGAAGATATAGTCCTGAATCTCTTCCTCGTCATTGTACCTATACAATGTATTGACATGCATAAAAGTGATTTCAGCAATCAAATTGAACAATACAAAACACATTTCCTTAAACAAAACATCAACAAAACGAATATATGGTAAATCTGAGCATGTAAGAAAAAAATATTTCAATCACAAAAACAGAGACATATTTGACATACCATAGGAAATTCCTGAGGTATATCTAGTGTTGTTCCTTCCACCTCATTTCTAAACCACGTCAAATCATCGTGTACATTCTCGATGTTTTGCTCAACGTTGAAATTGTAAGGTTCATTTTCACAGTAGTCATCTATGTCGTCATCATTACCAGCATCAAACACATCTCTTGGTTTGGTCTTGACAACTACTTCCCAATTTGGATGTCTTTCATCTGCTACATAGTATACTTGAGATGCTTGTGGTGCCAAAATGAATGGATCATCGCTTAATCGATCTCCAGTATGCACTAAACGCGAAAAATTAACAAGTTCGAATCCAAACTCATCAACTTTATATCCCCTACCAATAGCGGTATCAACCCAATCACATTTGAATAGTACAAAACATTCTGAACCAAAATAGTTTAACTCAATGATACTTATGATTCGCCCGTAATATGTGGTGCCCCCTTCAACAGTCACACATACTCCACTATTTTGAGTTGTTCTGCCTATTTCATTGTCTTTTGTACGAAATTTCACACCATTATATACATATCGGCTAAATGATCTAGCTTCGGGGTTTGGACCTTTAGCAAGCCATCGAACTCTATTTGGAAGTTGATGCTTCATCATCTCGTCCATATTTTGTACCTATTTTCCTCGAACAACAAGTCAAGATTAAATTAATTGTAAGTTTCAAAGTAATCAGCCAATACAAAACATTTTAAACATAACACATACATAGTTTCGAAACCAGTCACAAAATTCATCCCTATGCATCTTATCGATGACATAATCTGGTGGTCGACTACTACGATTTCTTGCCTTCAATCGCTCCTTATGCATTCTACACATCGACCACCAATTCTCGTCAAATTAATTTCACCATCGAAAAAAACATGTTGAATGAAATAGTTAGAAGTGTAACATCACTTACGTGCGAATTTGAATTAACTCATCGCAATTAAAAAGGATATATCGATGAGCCTGCATGCATGTTTTCATATCAAGACGAACAAATGATATTCCTCCCATAGTATCGTCTACATTTCTTGGTGATCTATTAAAGATCGTTGGGACTGATTCTAAATATCTTGAACAAAATGTTAAGCATTCATCTGCTATATATCCTTCAGCAATAGAGCCTTCAGGTGCGGCCGTGTTGCGCACGTAAGATTTGAAACGGTGCATGCACCTATATCAATAATATTAGACTTTATTAAATACAACACGTGCAAAGAAACAAAGATATAACATATCTCTATAATTCATATTACCTTTCAATAGGATACATCCACCGAAGTTGAACCGGTCCACCCATCTTACATTCTGCAACCAGATGTACGACCAAGTGCACCATAACAGTAAAGAATGCAGGCGGAAATATCCTTTCAAGTTGACACAATGTTATAGGGATTTGAGCCTCAAGTCGATCTAAGTCCTCTATCCGTAATGTTTTGGAACAAATTTCTCTAAAGAAACATGCCAATGAGATCAAAGGAGAACAAACCATGCTTGGCAATGATCTTCGTATTGCAATAGGCATCAAATGCTGCATCAAGATGTGACAGTCATGACTCTTCAAACCTATGATATTACGTTGTTGAAGCTTGACACAACGTGATATGTTCGAAGCGAAACCATCCGGAAATTTCGCATTCTTTATCACTTTTAGAAAGCATTCTTTCTCTTCGCGAGTCATTGAGTAGCAAGCACCAGGCAAATGAACCTTTCCTGCATCAGTGATCTTTGGATGGAGATCATGTCTTATTCCCATGCTTTGTAAGTCAAGACGTGCCTTATAGTTATCTTTTGTCTTCCCGTCCACATCTAACAATGTACCAATGATATTGTCCATTACGTTTTTCTCTATATGCATGACATCTAGATTATGGCGTAACATGTTATCTTTCCAATAAGGCAATGTGAAGAAAATACTTTGCTTCTTCCATACACTTGACTCAAAATGTAAAGTACCCTGTAATTCCCTGAAAATGTCATCACCGGTCATAAAATAGGGTGGTGGAGTCATTTCATAAGTACCGTCAAATGATCTTTGATCTCTTCTCCACCTATGATTTAATGGTAAGAACCGTCTATGCCCCATGTAGCAAAATTTTCTACCATTATCCAACCACCGTGACCAAGTCTGATACATACAACATGGACATGCAAGACGTCCCTTTGTACTCCATCCAGAGAGGTCACCATATGCAGGGAAATCGTTAATTGTCCACATCAATGCCGCACGCATCTTAAACATATCTTTCGTAGCAATGTCATAAGTATCTAATCCAACATCCCACAACTCTTTTAACTCTAATATCAATGGTTCTAGATATACATCTATCTTGAAAGAAGGAGATTTCGGTCCAGGAATAAGTAATGACAACATTAAAGATGAACGTTTCATGCACATCCAAGGAGGCAAGTTATATGGTACTAATATCACTGGCCATGTGCTATGACTAGTGCTCATGTTTCCAAAAGGATTAAACCCATCCGCTGCTAACCCAAGCCTAACATTACGAGGATCAGAAGCAAAATCAGCATACTGTGCATCAAATGCCTTCCAAGCTTGACCATCGGCCGGATGCCTTAACAACCCATCATTTGCACGTCCATCGTGATGCCATTTCATATGAGAAGCAGTTTTTGAGGACATGAATAATCTCTGCAAGCGGTGCTTTAAAGGAAACCACCGCAAAACTTTCATCGGTTTTTTCTTCGATCTCTTAGATGATCCACCTTCATTCGCTGAGAAAATATTTCCCTCCCCATTGCCCTTCCATTTTGAAGCTCCGCACTTTGAACAAACTTCTAATTTCTCATTCTCATTCCAAAACAACATACAACCGTTTGGACAAACAGGAATCTTTTCATAGCCAAGTCCTAACCCTTTCATGTATTTTTTAACTTCATAAGTGTCCTTCGGTAATTTTGCACCCGCAGGGAGCATATCACCCAGTGTTTGGAGTAACCACGTAAAAGAGGTATTACTCCATCCTCCCATGCACTTCAAATGATATAACTGTACAATAGCAGTTAACTTACTAAATTTTATGCACCCTTCATACAAAGGTTCGTCTGCATCTTTAAGCATGTCATAAAACTTTGCAGTATGTTCAGTAGGAAGTGGATCTCGTTGTTCTCGTACATTATGGGATTGTGTTTCCGGTACTAATGGAAATACATCGTGTAATAGTTCATGCATCCCAGATGAGGGTTCACACATTTCATTATCCCCAACAGAAATAGAAGGATGACTAGATGCTGCCCTATCTCGCAATTCACCATGCGCAAACCAATAATCGTAACCCGGAGACATCCCATATTGGACCAAATGATCATGTACCGTACTGATGTTATACCTCTTGTAATTGACGCACTTTACACAAGGGCAACAAATTCTCTCATCACTACCCATACTCTTAGATGCAAAACCCAGAAACTCATTGACTCCCAACACATATTCACTTGTCCCGCGTTTCTTTTTCATCCAACTCTTGTCCATGAGCGACAATAATAACTATATGAAATGCAACAAAAAAGATTATGCATAAGATTAAATTTTTTTCACATTTTATCAAGATTTTTCAATAAAACTAACATAGATTAATAAAACAACACACGTAACGAACATCATATAACAATTACCCCTCCAATCTCCAATAAACTCCACAGAACCAACAACAAATAATAGTTAGCCCTACCCTAGCCTACCCTCCGCCTTCCAACAAAACCCACAAACACCAACATCTCCAATAACTCCACAGAACCAACAATAAATAAAAGTTAGCCCTACCCTCCGCCTTCCAACAGAACCCACAAACACCAACATTTCCAATAAACTCCACAGAACAACAACAAATAAAAGTTAGCTACCTCCGCCTTCCAACAAAACCCACAAACACCAGCATCTTCAACAATAGTTAGTTATTCCGTCCACCTTCCAATAAAATCCACAAACTCTAATCTCTAAAAAAAAAAGGAAAAAAGAACAAACAATAGTAATTGACGAAGAGATTCAAAATACCACTGACCTGTGAAAGAGTAATATGTGAATGGCAAGTCACCTAGTGTCCCTCAATCACAGTTACGAAAACCACGGTAGTTGAGACTATTGAGTTCAACTGTGAAAGAAATTTAGAAAATAGATTTTTAATAACGATACCTGGTCCAAAAAAACATACTAAACACAGCGGACTTTTGGACATCAATAAATTCATACATTCCAATTCATATATTTTCAGCAATCAAAAGATATATTTCCAGCAATGAATTCATACAAAACAAAAAATATATTTTCAGCAATCAATTCATACAAACCAATTCATATATTTTCAACAATAAATTCATACATTATAATTCATATATTTTCAGCAACCAATTAATACATTGATTAATTATATATTTTCAGCAACCAATTCATACAAACCTATGCATATATTTTCAGGAATAAATTCAAATATTTCAATTCATATATTTCCACCGATGAATTCATACAAAACAAAAAATATATTTTCAGCAATCAATTCATACAAACCAATTCATATATTTTCAACAATAAATTCATACATTATAATTCATATATTTTCAGCAACCAATTAATACATTGATTAATTATATATTTTCAGCAACCAATTCATACAAACCAATACATTTTCAGCAACAATTCATATCTGAATTCATACAAAATATATTTTCAGCAATAATTCATACAAACCAATTCATATATTTTCAGCAACCAATTAATACATTCAGCAACCAATTCATGCATATATTTTCAGGAATAAATTCAAATATTTCAATTCATATATTTCCAATGAATTCATACAAAACAAAAAATATATTTTCAGCAATCAATTCATACAAACCAATTCATATATTTTCAACAATAAATTCATACATTATAATTCATATATTTTCAGCAACCAATTAATACATTGATTAATTATATATTTTCAGCAACCAATTCATACAAACCTATGCATACATTTTCAGGAATAAATTCAAATATTTCAATTCATATATTTCCAGCATACAAAACAAAAAATATATTTTCAGCAGCAACCAATTCATTTTCAGGATAAAAATACAAACAATTCATATGCAATCAGGCAGCATGAAAATGCAGAGTCATCAAAAAGCAGCAAGTAAGTAATGTCTCAAAGTAAACAACAAATCATGAAGTAAAATACCAAGTCAGTAAAAGAAAATAAAGCTAAAAGAACCGCCGCTATAGACTTAAGTCGCCTGGTGCTTGATCTATAGCGGCGGTCAGTGACCGCCGCTATAGAAACCGCTGCCATAGGCGGTATATAGCGGCGGTCTATGACCGCCGCTATATCAACCGCTGCTACTTGGTCTATAGCGGCGGTTTTTGACCGCCGCTATAGAGACCGCCGCTAGATGTATATTTTTCTGTTGCGGTTTTGATAAACCGCCGGTATATAGGGCATATAGCGGCGGTTTTGGTGACCGCCGCTAAAATGACCGCCGCTGTAGACCTGTTTTTTTGTAGTGATTCCTTTTTTAATGCCTTCAAATACCATTTATTTCCAAAATAAATAAGACAATTTAATGCTTTGAAAATCATACCCTTTAACATAACAATAAATTAAAATATCTTTTAAAATAACAACAAATGCTAAAGAAATTAAAAGTTCACCAAAAGATACAATTTATTTTATGATGTAAATGTGGGTTTTTGTTTCTATTTTGTTATTTATTTATCTCATTTCGCTTTTTTCAAAAAATATATATATATATATTTATTTTGTCTCACCCTTAAAAAAGTTAACATACGACCCAACCCACTAAGTTTTTTCTTCCACTTTACATATGATAACTTTTAACTTGATTTTTTTTTTTCTTTTCTGTTTACGTTGTCTTGGTTCATTCTCTATTTTTAGTTTCCAATCTAATTCGATCTCAAGTTTTTTTTTTCTCTTTTTGCTACTAATTTTAATTTAAAGTAAAACATTTATGAGATAATATTGTAGTACACTCCTTAATTATAGATCAAAATCAATATCGTTCTCTTAATTTTCTAACATAATTAATCATCGTCTTTTGTTTGATTTGACGATAATTCATATGTAAAATGATCCAAAGACCCATTAAAATACATAAACATATTGTGCAAACAAAAAAAGTGTCACTATTACACGATATGGATTGAATAAATTTAAATATAGGCTCACAATTGATGGTGATTTTTTTTTTCTTTAACCACGTAGTCATTTTGTGTCGCCGCAATGCTCAAATGGGACGGAAACACCTCTTCAAGAGAAATAGTTAACTAATATTAAAAACTTAAAAAGAAAAAAAATATTGGAGAGCCACGGAACTCTTCTCGCGAGTCACGACGCCAATGTAGTGTCATTATTTTACGGGCCATTATTTTGCTGAATTGAGTTATAAAACGCCACCTAAATTATTGGAAGGAGATCGATAAAATGATTCGAAGTGGCTGAGATAGATAGCTTTGAAAAAGGAGCTTTATTTATTTTTTAATTTTTTATAAATTTGACAAAACCAAAGAATACGTGGAGAACCACCCACATCAAGACAGGGCCCACAAATTGATGGAAGAAAAAAGTTTTTAGGCGCTGTCTAATTCTACCACTTTTCCTCTGCGCTGTCTGACAGTCAATTGACAAGAGAACTCTTTTGAACCAGTCGCAGGGCAAAGCAAGATGTTTCCATTTTTGAGTGGAAGAATATGTTCATAGTTGGACAAAACTTGTCCACATGACACCAAAACTAGCAACGTTCCTAATTTACGAACTTTGAGTTGAATGCTCTGCTCTCGTGCAAAGCATGAGGTAACGCCCCTCAGTACATGAGTTAAGTTGAATCAAGAGAAACCACTGACATCCAGACAAGGCCGGCCCTCAGGCCCACAAACTGAAGGAAGAAAAAAAAAAGAAATCTTTTATGCTTTGATTTTTTTTTTTTTCGTTTTCTAAAAAATGGTAAGATTTTTAGAATTTTTATAAAAAATTATGAATATTTATGTAGATTGAAGTTTTATAGGTTTTTGTGTAAAAGTTTTAAATATATTTAATTTTTGTTAGAGTTTGTAAAAAAGTGCAGAGAGAGATAATTTGATGTAATTGTTGAATAAAAAAATATTAGAATTAGGTGAAAAAGTATAGATAGAGAATATTTGTTATAATTTTTTTAAAAAGTAATTGAAGTTTGTGTGAAAAGTTGTTGAAGATTGTGTAAAAGGTATTGGTATTTTTGTATAAATTTTTGAGATTTTAGATGTTTGTTTTACAAATTTTGTAGAATACATTTATATTTTAGAATACTTTTGCAAACGAACATGCCCCTAGCCTACTAAGTTTTTTCTATTATTCTACATATGACAAATTTAACTTAATTTTTTTTTTTTCTGTTAACATTGTCTTGGCGTATGTAAGTTCATTTTCTCTTTTTAGCTTCTAATCTTTTTTTATTTTAAGTGTTTTTTTCTCATTTTGCTGATAATTTCAATTCAGAGTAAAACATTTAGAGTAGTATCTTATTACGCCTCCTAATTATATGTCAAAATTAATCTAGCTCTCATAAGTTTCAAAATGGTGATTTGTCTTTCATATGTTTCAAACATGATCAATTATCTTCTTCCATTTGATTTGACCATTAATCCACATGAAAAATGACCAAAATGTCCCTCTAAAACATAGGCATATTGTGCAAATGAAAAATGTATCACTATTAAATAATATGAATTGAGTGAATTCAAATGTCGACTCACAGTTGATGGTGACATGTTTTTTCATTAACCATGTAGGCATTTTGTGTAAAACTACGGAACCAAATTGTTAAAAAAAAAATTAAACTAAAGAGATTAATAGATTAATTAAACCCAAATTAAAGTTGAATATTTAATAAAATAGAGAATTAAAATAATTAAATGAAAAATTTAAAGTTAAAAATATTAAAACTTAAAAAAAAAAAAGATTGGAGGGCCAAGGAACCCCTCTCGCGAGTCGCGACGTGGTGTCATTATTTTACATGGCCATTAAAATTTTGAAAGGAGATGATGGAATGATCCAAATAGCTGTGATAGTTTTGAAAAAGGGGCTTTATTTATTTATTTAAATTTGACCAAAACCAAAAAGACGTCGAGCAGTGAAGATGGTTCGAGATTATACTAAAAGCATGCGGGTAGTAAAACTCATAAGAAATTTGACACCCAGACAGGGCCCACAAATTGATGGAAGAAAAAAATTTTTAGGCTTGATTTTCATTGTCAAATTAATTTTTATTACCTCACGTGTATTTTTTGTGAGAGTGTGACATGCAAGTCCGTTAAGTGGTGGGATATTTTACTAATGAAACTAGATGAAAAGATCAAATTAATAAATAAAAATAAATTATGGATGAAATTGATAAAACAGAAACTCGGAAAATTTTTAATATAATGTAAAAAAGACAATCAACAGGCGAAATAATAGAAAGTCCTTATTTCAAAAAATTATTGAAAAAGGAATACAGAATTTTAGGATGAAAAAAAAGTATTAAAAAAAAAAAAAACAAATAAACACCCGCCTCCCCGGCCATATAGATTGATACCTCTAGAACGCCTTCGCCCTTTTTATTCCGTCTCGAAGTAATTGTTCTCCTTCCTGACGTGTATGGCTCTTTCTGATTAATATTATATGTATTACGTTCTAAAAAAAAAAAAATGGGCCAACCAAAATCGTGGGAGGAAGTCATATTAGGGAGTGGGATGCTTTTCAAAGTTTGGCATAGAGTTGCCCACTTTGGAAGTTCATGGGCGCTAGAGTTAAGAGGGGGGAGCCTGTGGCCTGGATTCTGACATAAACTGGGTTGGACTCCCAAGGACAGGAATGGGTGGAGCTCGATTTGAGGCAACTTTCCTCATAATTCTAGCTCTTCTCCTCTACGCTGTCGACGGTCAATGACCAGAGAACTCTTTGATATCCAGCTCTATTCCCAGTTCAATCCGTCGGACGCACATGGGCAAAGGGTCCACCACATCTGGCCGCATTCACTGACCAGATCACTACTGTGATTTTTAAAGTTAGCATTATCCGAACAAAAGGGACATTATGATCACTACTCTCTCCCCCCCCCCCCCCCCCACCCACCCCCCACTTTTTCTTTTCCTTTGATTGATTATGGGGTAATTTTTTTTTGAAATAAATTCTCTTTGCAAGGTCAAAAATACTATTCCTTTTGTACGTACGCCTTCAAATACAATATATTCTCAAAATAAGTGAGACAAATTTAATACTTTAAAAAACGCACCCTTTAAAATGACAACAAATAAAAATAAATTAAAATATCTTTTAAAATAACAACAAATACTAATAGAATTTAAATTTCACCAAAATATGCAATTTATTTTACGAAGTAAATGCCGGTTTTATGCTTCTAATATGTTATTTATTTTCTCAATTTTTAATTTTTAAAAAAATCTCTTTATTTCGTCTTACCCTTGAAAAAGTAAACAAAAAGTCCTGGGTTACTAAGTTTTTTCTATTGTCTTACATATGACAACTTCAACTTGATTTTTTTTTTTTTTTTTTTTTAACATTATCTTGACGTATGTAAGTTTATTCTCTCTCTTTAGTTTCCAATCTTTTTTGATTTCAAGTTTTTTTTTCCTCTCTCTCTTTTTGCTGATAATTTCAATTCAGAGTAAAATATTTATAAAGTAATGTTGTAGTATGCCTCTTAATTATATACCAAAATCAATCTCGTTCTTATAAGTTTCAAAATTGTGATTTGCCTGTCATATGTTTCAAACATAATCAATCATCTTCTTTTATTTGATTTGACCATTAATCCACATGCAAAATGATCAAAATATCCCTTTAGGACATATAGGCATATTGTGCAAATGAAAAATGTGTCTCTATTAAACAATATAAATTGAGCGAATTCAAATGTTGACTCACAATTGATGGTGATATGTTTTTCATTAACCACATAGGTATTTTGTGTAAAACTACGGAACCAAGTTGAAATTGGACAGAAAAACCTTTTTGAGAGAAATAGTTGACCATAGGAGAACAGAAAAAACGTTTTCGAAAGAAATAGTAAACCATAAGAGAAGAAATAAAATTACGGAACCAAATTGTTAAAAAAAAAAAAAAAAATAAATAAAGAGATTAACTGATTAATTAAGCCTAAATTAAAGTTGAAAATTTAATAAAATAGATAATTAATTAAATGAAAATTTTAAAGTTAAAAATATTATAAATTAAAAAGAAAAAAAGATTGGAGGGCCAAGGAACTCCTCTCACGAGTCGCGACGCAGTGTTATTATTTTATAGGGTCATTACATTTTTGAAAGGAGATCGATAGAATGATCCAAAATAGCCATGACAGTTTTGAAAAAGGAGCTTTATTTATTTATATAAATTTGACCAAAACCTAAAAGACCTCGAGCTGGAAACAATGTCACCCAGACAGGGCCCACAAAATTGATGGAAGAAAAAACTTTTTAGAAAGGCTTGATTTTCATCGTAATGGGTCCTCCAGGAAATAACTACCGACACCCAGACATAGGCATATAGTTTCTGTCTTCATCCCCTCGCAATAATTCGCATCCTCTGTAACCTATCGGAAAGGAAGCTAACCACTTCATTGAGTCGACTTCCATTACTCTTATGGCAGTCCACCGCGGGATTTACAAGCGACACCTATGGAAGACAGCTACCCAGCTTAGTCAGCAATTAATTCATTTTGGATATTATACAAATACCGACATTCTATCATTCTTATTATTCTTGTTAATCATTCAGATATTTAGCAGTATTATTACTGTATAAAATAAGGGTTAATGACTTTTTAGTCTTTATGTTTTCCAACTTTTTAAAAAATAGCCTTATAATTTTCGTTTCCATCAATTTCGTTCTTAATTTATTTTTATTTATTAATTTAGTTTTTTTTATCTATTTTCGTTAATAAAATGTTCAATCACCTAACGACTCTGTATGTCACATTCAATTACTTTAAAACGTCATATCAATTTTTATTGCGTTACATGTTATTTTTCAAAAGAGTGTGACGTGTAAGGCGTTAAGTGATTGAATATTTTGTTAATGAAACTAGACTAAAAGACCAAATTAATAAATAAAAATAAATTAGAGATGAAATTGATCAAAATAGACATTCGGAGATCAGTTTTTAAAAGAATGTAAAAAAGATAATTAACCGGAGAAATAATAGAAAGTACTTCTGATTTCAGAAAATTATTGAAAAAGGAATACATGAATTTTAGGATGAAAAAAAAGTAAAAAAAAAAAAAAAAAACAAACATCCGCCTCCCCGGCCATATCGATTGATACCTCTAGAACGCCTTCGCACTTTTTCTTCCGTCTTGGAGTAATTGTTCTCCTTCCTGACGTGTATAACTCTTTCTGATTAATATTATATAAGACTGATAGAGTCAAAAACTGGGTTGGACTCCCAAGCAGAGGAAGAGGTGGACCTCGATTTGAGGCAACTTTTCTCACTGATTGATTATGGTACAGTTTATTTTTCTAATATTTTAAAATATAAAAATTTTCAGTAAAATAAATATATTTTAAAATTTTTAACTTTTACACATATATATTTCATCTTTTACAAATCTCAATAAATTTTAATAAATTAAAAATTTTCAAAATTTTAAAAATATTTTTCAAAATTTTAACAAACAAACACTCTCTCTGAAAAAAAAAAAAAAAAACTTTCCTCACTAATTCCAACACTTATCCTCTACGCTGTCGACGGTCAATGACCAGAGAACTCTTTCATATCCAGCATATTCCCAGTTCAATCCGTCAGACGCACATGGGCAAAGGGTCCACCACATCTGGCCGCATTCACTGACCAGATCGCTACTGTGATTTTTAAGTTAGTATTATCCGATCAAAAGGGACATTATGATCACTACTTTCTCCCCACCCCCACCCCATCTTTTTCTTTTCCTTTGGCTGATTATGGGAAAAGATGTTTTATATGGGATTTGCCGTTGGTCAGATTCAATTATTTTTTCGTAGTGCACGCCACCTGTTTCACCTTTTCTGTGATGCATTAACGTGGTTCACTCTCTTGAATAGGACATAGAAAAAGAACGGAGATTCTTAACCTAAGAAGAAAGATGGTGTTGGGTTTGCGTCTTGGAGCCTCTTCCTTTGTCTGCTGGCCGTTATGGTAAATCTCAAAATTATCCTTGATTCTTATTGCAATCTACATGTCTTTCAGAAGATTAACACAACATTGCTATTAACATATATACCACAACTTTTTAACTCAGTACAAAGAAAAGTAGAAGGTCTAGCAAGTATACAAACCACTGGCAAGCAAACCAAAAGTAAATAAACAAATGTGGAGTCAATGGCGTTCACCAATCTAGCAGTGCCCTCTCCAATTTCCCTATGAGCCTTTGGCACCAACCTCAAGTGCCAAGGTCCAACAAATTAAACGAGTCAATCCAAGGTTCTCAAATCACCGACAACTGCTTCATAGGTGTTCAAGCATGAAATGGGTCTTGAAATTAATTGAACTATATTGTCACACGAGAATAAAGTAAACAAATGTATGATATAGCCACAAATAAACAAATTAACTGAACTATGTTGTCACTCGAGAAATGGATAGCTTAACAGATAGCCATGAGTCTTGCAGACCGGAAAAGGCCATTGTGGTGGAAGAGGGAGAAGAAGAAGATGAAACTGCTTTGATTGAATCCAAAGACATAAATGAAAATTCAAACAATTGGGACAATGAGATAGGTAAGTGGTCAACAAGTAATTGCAGCTTGCGCACAAACTCAGTCATTCCACTGCTCAACAAATAGCTACAACAGGGATTAATGGGAGTTCTTAAAAGACAACAACGGTCATTTCTCAAGTAGATTGTTAGAAGTGCAATAACATTCCTAGCAAAATATTCAGCTGAGAATTGAAATTCTTTTGAAGGAAATGATGGCATCTATGACTGATAATTCTGCCAGCCAAAGGACATGAGTTAAGGCCTTAAGTCCCTAAAATTGTCCTACATCAGTAAAAGTTTATCTCAACTTTTCAGGATTAGAGCTGTTAGGCAGTAGTGTGCAAGGGTTGGATTTCGTTTCTCCCCTGTACTATTGGGGTGGTATACAAGGGTTGATCAAAACTTTTTACATTTTAGGAGTAAACTCATAGTTAGCCCTTATGTTTGGGTAAAAATCAAGTTTTACTTTATTTTTCAATCCAACAATTTGAGACCCATATCTTTCAAAACCTATCAATCTTCGCCCCCCGTCTAAATCAGAAGTCCGAAAAATCGTGCAAAATGACTGAAATGCCCCTCCAATGCTAAATTTTTTTTAAAAAATAAAAATAATATAAATTTAAGAAATAAATTAAAAATAAATAGATTATTGAAATATAGTTTCAATAGTTTTATTTAAAAATATTATTTTTTAAAAAATATATCATTTTTATTTTTAATGAATTTTTTTAATTTTTTGTAATTTTATTTTGGAGGGGCATTTTGGTCACTTTTCCGTTTGATTTAACGTCTAATTTAGACGGAGGGTGAAGATTGATAGTTTTGAAAGTTATGGGTCTCAAATTGTTGGATTGAAAAATAAGGGTAGCAACTTGATTTTTGCCCAAACATAGGGGGCTAACTATGAGTTTACGCCTATATTTTACTTTGAAGTGAAAAAATACCTACACCCCACCCCACCCCACAACTTTTTATCTTTTGGGGACTTATGAACACGGTGCAAAATCTTAAATGCCAAGAAACCAGGGGCATCTTCGTTTTCATGTTTTTATTAGGATTCTGATGGTTTTGTGAATATTTAGGTGGTATTAAAGTTGTATAAAAATGCGTGTAGAAGTTGTTGAAAGGGATTGGTGTGTGTAGAAAAAGTAATAAAATGTTGTATAAAAATGCGTGTATGTTATGATGTTTGGATTGTAAAAATAAAAGTAGGATTCAAATCCTACAAAAATGATGAAAAGGAACATGCCCCGGAGGCCACTATCATTGACGAAATTGAGTCAATTTTGCATTCAGACCAGCATCCTACAATCTAAGGATAGACGTTAAGCGCATTGTATTCCTATAGACTACAATTGATTTGATTATTGGAAAATAACAAAAAAAATATGAACATCGCAGGAACTTCGAGCGGAGAAAAGATAATTGGAGAAAAGCGCAGAACAAAAAAAAGAACACCTGCCTACCACAGAAAGACTTGATCAGAAAGCATACGACTCTTACAGGCACATCATTTTTTCACCGAAACAAAAACATGCCAATAAATATGCGCTAAATAACCTCCATCAACCAGATTCAAACAAGGGTCCAATGTTAATAATACATTGATCAGCAAGTGCTCTGTATTGGTAACTGAGAAAAAACAGAGCAAATATAAATCCTGTTTTCCAACTTCAAAATCAGTAACCAGGTATCTTAATTGATTCAAATGATGGCAATATAGATAGATAGATAGATGAGAGAGAGGGGGGGGGGGAGAGAGAGAGAGAGAGAGTGGATAATTTTATCTGTTATCAATTTCTCAAAGCAACCAAATAGCATCGTTAATGATCGAGCGGTGGAAAATTCGAAAATTAGAGAACCAAACCAGAGAGAGGGAGATTACCGAAGCAAGAGCAGTCCAATTTGAGCACAGAGAATTTGAGAGGATCAGCAGGAAGCTTGCTGTTGGGAAAACCCTATCAACAATCATCAAAAAAACAAGCCGTCGCTGAAGGGATTGCAGCGTCGGTGAAGACTTAGCTCCGTCGGCGATTCCGTATTCTCAACGACGGCTGATGGAGCGGTGGATATTTCAAAGGATTCCAACTGTGTCGACGAACAGACCGAATATTGCCGACAGATATGGTCGATGACTATTCGAAGTTGCACTTTCTCATCTATCGCCTGCGGGAGTTGCTTTCTGGTCGTTGTTGCGAAGGTTTCGGCGATGTTCAGTTAAGTTGAATCAAGAGAAACCACTGACATCCAGATAGGGTCCCCGGGCCCACAAACTGACGGAGGGAAAAAAAAAAAATCTTTGAGTCTTGCCTTTAATCATCGTGGTTCCGTCCAAGAGATAATTGCACTGTACTTTGGGCTCCGGCCCTTTTTATATTCATTTTCAGCCTTCGTCCCCGCATCCTCTTTAACGCTTCTCCTCATAGACAGCAAATGGAAATTTGAAAGTCTCAGTTCATAGCCTCCTTAACTGCGTGTCGGTGGCTAACCATTTTGGTAGACAGCTCTTCCAGACCTGTAAGTAGTTTCTTTTGTTTTTCGGAGCAGAACTTTCGTTTACATCAATCTATTGAATAGCAGTTAGCAAGGTGCTTATATATTAGGGATGGGATGATGCCGACGGATGCCGTGATGGCCTGGATGGTTTCACCAGTACTTTATCGAGATTCACATTTGATTGCTTTCCTTTAAATTTTCGTTAGTTTCTTTAATTATTCTTAAGCCCCCCATTCATTACCAGATCAGATCCCAGTTACAATAAACAATAAGGTTGGATTCCACCAATGTCTTCTGACTCCCTCAAACGTATGACAATGCAGTTTGTTGGCCTATAAACTAGTTTTTAGGTTTCCTGCTGATTTCCAGATGTTGAGATCTCTTTGGCCTTCACAAAAGCGAGTTTGGACAAATAAAAAACCGACAAAAGCACTACGGAAGTCCCAATTATAAGGGGCAAGTTGTCCTTAATCTATTGAATAGCAATTATCGAGGTGCTTTGTTAATGACAAATTTACCCTAATTAGCTTCTTAACTTCAGGTCATTGGCTAGCCATTCCAGTCCAGTTGAGTTAATCTACAGCTACAGGCTACAGGCTACAGGGGATTTCCACTCTTGGTGATTTACAAGCGGCAATTTGGACACAAACCCGTACGTTCAGCCCCTGTAAGTAATTACTCTATAGCTTGCACCATATTTTTCGTTTACATCAGTGTAGGTTGATTCTTCCTTAATTTCTGCGTTTTTTAACTGAGCAAGTTCTTGAGAGAAAGATTGAGAGAAGCGAATGAACAAACCAGCTGAGAGTGAAAGTAAAGTAGAAATTCTGAGTAGTTTGAAAAACACAGCTGGTGGACTTCAAGTGTGAGAATTTACAGATTTTGATTTAATGGGGTTCAGATTTTTCTTTTTTCTAAGGTAATCATGGTATTTGGATTTTGAAATTGAAACTTGGGCAACGTATATTGATGTAACTTCTTTGTCTTTGTCTTAATTGCCGTTTCCATGTTCAATAAAGTGAAAATTTCAAAGCATAGCGTTACTACTCATAACAGAGAAAGACATCTATTTAAAAATAAAAATAAACTTTTAGTGCAGTAATTTCTTCATAAATTGATGAGTTAAATACGTTTGTCACCCATGAATCATTGATATATTTTTTGTTAAATTGACACGAAATTGAGAAAAAAAATGACGAGATTGTATATATATATGTGTGCTCTTTAAACTTAAAATGATGAAGTTACTTCTTCTTTTTCTTTTTCTTTTTTCTTTTTACGTTGGGTCTTTTCCTTTTTTTTTTTCTTTTAATTTTTTTCTTCTATTTTTTCTTTTGGAGTTTTCTAAGTTCAAGGTATTAATTTCATAAATATTTCATTCAAATAGGACAACAAAAACATATATAATTCATTTTTTTTAATTATCTAATTTTGTGTTCAATTTAACTAAAATATCAATAGTTTAAGGATGTAATATTATAAAATTAATATTTTAGAGTGTAAAGTGTAAATACTGTAATGTTCGAGAGTAAAAAATTTATTTAATTCAACCTTTATTTTTCTGACATACATGGATAAAAATTTTATTTTTTCCATTCTTCTTCTGTTTTGGAGAAAGTGGCCCGGTCCTTTAAGACATACTTAATAAATCTCTTTTCGGCTGTGAGGTTTTTTACATATCGAAATTTGCGTATTTGAAGGGAAATATTTGGCACAACTTGGCTTAAGGGTCTTAAGGTATTCAAACCTTTTTCATCCTTCACGCCTTGATATACTGCTCATGAGGAGCTTCAATTTACTAGCTAACAAACATTCAGCGTGTTAAAAAAGAGGGGAAATAAAAGCTCATCAGATCAACGAAAAAGCAACAAGGAGATCATATATGACATGATCACTCTCTATTTGTTCCAAGTTTCACCTACTAACATACAAACTGCATATTGCGCAGATTAAGCACGACAACAAATATTCTTCAAGCACAATGGCTCTTGAAGTTCTTAGAAATGACAATTATGTAAGCTGGAGTGCTTGCTTAAGAGACTATTTGTTGGCTCATAATCTCTGGGACATTGTTGAAACAACGAGAGAGCCTCCTAAACCCGAAGATGATGTAGTTGAATTTGAGGCTTGGAGAGAGAAGAATAATGCGGCTTTGGATGCAATTCTCTCTTCATGTGGGACGGACATTCTTTCTCAAATTAAGGGAATTAGTTCTGCCAAAAATGCTTGGTATTCATTGGCGGAACTGTGTGGGCAACCTTCGCAACAAATCCACACGGTGGTTGATCAAATCATCTCGGTAAGCAAACAGGTCAGGCCAGCACTAACTGGGAACACTCAACGTCTAGGTGAGCAAGTAAACTCACCTAACAACACAGGTTGCTCTCTTATAACCTCTCTCTCTCTCTCTCTATGTTCGTTATCATGTCTAAGACCGTTCTTCTTTTTAGTTGGTTTTAGCTTTATTTTTTTCTAAACGAATTACACTAATTGATCACTCTTACAAGCTACCAGGTTCTACTTGCAATGGGTCTTACAAGCTATTGTTCTTGGCAACTAACTACGTAAACTACTATTTTTTCATATAATTTTTCTGCTTGATATTGTAAAAATGGATAATATTATGATTATTTAAAAATAGTTCAAATGGCACAAAATGTGAACGACTAGATCTTAACGAAATTCTATATATCGGTGGTCTCATATATATAGAATTTCATAATTTGCGAATAAAGTTATCTGGTAAAAGAGTCTTTGCAAAAAGAATAAATTCTATTTCAATAACATGACAGGTAGGGCCGACGGCAAGAACCAAGACTATCTTAAGTATGCATCCTTCCTAAAGGCTGTGCGAAATGGTGATTTGGATGCAATGAAGGCTTTCCTTGTGCTACATCCTGAAGCCTCGAGTGCCAAACTCACATTTGGGGATCAGACGGCTCTTCACATTGCTGTTCTTGCGGGGCATGTACATATAGTGGAGGAGCTGGTGGAGAGAATCATGTCCAACGAAACCTTAGAAATGCAAGATGTTGAAGGATATACAGCTCTAGCTAGGGCAACTTCCAATGGAGATTTTCGGATGATACAGTGCATGATTGACAAAAATCCAAAGTTGGTCAGCATTCCAGAGAAATCCTGTGGAAGCATTCCGGTTGTTATATCTATGTGTTTCGACTATAAAGAATTGTCTCGCTATCTCTATCTTCGCAACTCCGCTGATGGATCTAGAGCCAGAAAGGTCACCATGGTGCCTCACTTATTTCCTTCGCTATATACACCCTTACTTTAGGTAAGAAGTTTTTGTCTGACCATTTGTTTAGATTAGATCGATGTTATCTATGATGACTTTGGACTCTTTGAAATATAATTCTCCTTTTGTTTGTTGTTCTGTATGCATGGTATACAACAAAATAGATATTGCTGTGCATTTAATTCGACGTCGCCCACATTTAGCTTTCGCTATAGACAGAGAGCAACGCTCCCCCTTGTACGTGTTGGCTTCTACGCCTGATGCATTCCCAAGCGGAAAGAAGTTTGTGTTTTGGAAGCGCTGGATTTACTCCTGTGAGTATCGTTCTCTTTTTCTGTTGCTAATTTTTGTCGAGTTTTTATTAGCTTGTGATGAAAAGAAAATTGCACCAATTGCCAATTATTATTCGATATTCATTGGCCTTTTTTTTTTGTTATTGGAAGGGATTCACATTCGACCTTCTCGTGCAACTGATGAAATTCGTGTCAACATTCAAAACCTTCAAGAAAAAACTAGCAGAACATCAGGTATGTTGTTCGGTAAACTTTCTTAATTTCCTACGTACGGTTTGTCTTTTATGATTAATTGCAAATCATAAATAGACTATGCTTTATTTATCTCAGTTAATAAATAGACTGCGCTTTATTTAAGAAACTAATTGTATTTAATTACATAAGGTAATCACAATTGATCTTTATCTCTATGGTCTCTTTTCTTAATTCTGACGGCTTTTTTTGTCACTGAAAAGTTTCTGAAACGAAAAGGGTGTTTTCCGTAACAAAAATATTCGTAACTAAAGAGTGAAACCGTTGCAATTAATTAAAATTAACTAGATGGGAAGGTCCCTCTTTTTCGTGAACGATATCTACCTTTCCAGGTGCTATTTCTCTCATCTACTATTGTTTCTGAAGCAGACCTTGTTCTATTAGCTAGCGTTCTATTTTCAGTCCATTTTATTCCTCTCTTTTCTTGCTTCATATGTTCATAACAAGTCAATATATAGAAAGAAAGGACGTGCCATGTCGCGCGTGGCCAGGATTATGTGGATTTGACTGATTCTAGTAGGAAGTTCCTTAATTAACTACTACTAATTACGGAGCAAGCTGAGATATTAGTAATGGCAAAGGATATGCCTAAAACTGCATAAATAGTATGGTCGTATATATACTAAAGACTCAATTTTTTTGCTTTTATTTTTATATTTTGTTTATCATGTGTGATGAAAAAATTTCATGACTACTTTGCAGCAAGAGCACTCTTTCACCACTAGATCCAAATCTACTTTCGGGTAATATTCTAATCCGTTGAATTATTATATTAATGTCATTTATTGACTAATTTTGAATTTTCTTATTCTTATTCTTCTTATTCGATTTTGATTTTTTTTTATTATGCTTTGATATTGTTGAAAAAGTATTCAAGAAATTAAGCGAAATGAAGTTGCTCCATGTCCAATCGCATGAACTTCTGACCGCATGTGCGAACCGATATCAACTTTGAATGCTGAAGAGAGGAGTAATGGTGGGGTTTATGCAGCAATCTTCCGTGCTATCAAGGAGGGAAACTTTGAGTTTGTTTATGAGATAGTGAGAGCAAATCCAGACCTTCTCTATGTCATTGAATATCCAACAAAAAGAACTATATTTATGCTCGCTGTCCTACATCGTCAAGCAAAAATTTTTAGCCTCATCTACGGTGTACAACAGATGAAAACTTCACTATCTGGTTCTGACTCAAGTTACAACAATATATTACACATGGCTGGGATATTTACAGCGTCCACTCCGATTCAACATATCCCAGGTGCAGCTTTGCAAATGCAAAGAGAACTTCAGTGGTTTAAGGTCAGCTCTCTCATTTTATGTCTATCATCATGTCTTGGTTATAAGCCCTCTATTTACTGCATATATTGTTGATTAACCTTAGCTCATGCATGTGCACACGTATGACGTATGTGTATGCGGGTAAAGTGTTCCTCTATGTTTTCCAAGTTACGGGTAAATCATCATAATTGTGGGACACGGTTGAGACCCTACAATTACCTAGAGTGGGCGCATCAGAATTTAAAATTTTTTAGCACAATCTAACACACCCAAATGCTTAAATCCTAAGTCAAATCTTCACCATTCTGGCATGATCGAAGAAGTTATGGCTGACCTAGTCCCCATTGAAAGTCTAAATAACAACCCAAGAGGGGGTGAATTGGGTTTATCAAAAATTTAGTCATTTTTCGATAAAAACCCAGATCTGAAAAATACCCTTTTAACAATAAAAAATGCAGATCTGAATGTGTATAATGCTAAGCAAAATATAAGCAATAATGATAAAGCATAAAGCACCACAAATATGAATATGGAACAAAAAATAAGAGAGATAGAGTTATAGAGATAACACCGTAATTTTAGGTGGTTCGGCCAACACTTGCCTACGTCCACTCCCAAGGCTATTGACTTCCTTGGGCTTCCTTCACTATTCTCCAAATAGCAAATACACCTTAGCTTCCAAGTGCTAAGGAACCTTTACAAAACGTTTTTCGAGCTCAAGCTTCAACTCTCTCACAAATCCCAAAACCCAAGGGATTTCTTCTACTCTCACAAGTAGGACAAGTGTTTTCCCAACACTCAAATGTTTACAATAGATGGGTACAATGAAGAATGGCTCACTAAGCCGAATATGCAAGTGGAAAGCTCACAACGTGTGGAATGCCCTCTAGCAAATCAGAAAGTGAAAAGCTCAATAGAGTGTAAGAAGACAAGATTCTTGAATGAAAGCTAAAGTTTGGAAGGTGTGAGCACAAGCCTTTTTGGTTGGTGAGTTCTTTTCTCTTCTTCAAGGCACTTTCTCTCTCTAGAAGTTAGGGCAAGATAATAGCAAGTGTGTTGTCTCTTCTTCAAGAAATCTCTCTCTTTGGAGGCTAGGTCTCAATGAAGAGCAAGAGGAGAAGATTCAACAATGAAAGCTTTTGTCTTGAACGAATCAGCAAGTGGGTTTTTTAGATCTAACTTTCTCTCTCTTTGGAAGGATAGATTTTGAATGATGATGCAAATCCTTCTTTCTCTCTCTATCTCATTCTATATATAGTCCTCTAGGCTTCAAGGGTCTTCAAGTAGTTTATTGTACTGTTGGAAGGGTTTAAAAGTCATTTTAGAACCATTTTGGATGATCTGGCGTCATTCTAGGATTTCTGCAAATTCACACCATGTGTCGACACTTTAAACTTAGTCTGAAATTTTGCTCTCGGGAGACAGTGCAATGTGTAGACACTTATAAGTGCTGGAGAGAAAAATCAGCATCTTGAAAGTGTCCAATCCATTCCAACACTTCTTTAAACACCTACAATATAAAAATTGATCTTATCAACTTGTGTAATGGTGTTCAAGTTTAGAAATATTCAATATTTGAAATAAATCCTTTAGAAAAGTGGATTGACAATGTAAAATCTAAAATCCTTCAAAACTTAGAATTTTTGTTATCATCAAAATCAATTATGGATTGTTTGCAAAACAACCTTGGGCTAACACCTTTGAAGACAAGACCTTCCACACAATCAATGAGTTGTTGAATATGAAAAAATTTGCAATATGTCAGTCAGCTCAAGACTCCATCAATAATTGCACACTTTGATCAAATCCACAAACTTTATGGTCAACAAGACTTTACCTCAAACACTTGGTGTACAACTTGATCTTGGTCTAATCTTTTTAATCAAGAATCATACCTAACAAACCAAGATTCGAAATTAATTA
The DNA here is from genome assembly GCA_003952965.2 of Morella rubra. NCBI lineage: Eukaryota > Viridiplantae > Streptophyta > Magnoliopsida > Fagales > Myricaceae > Morella > Morella rubra. The sequence goes on from CM025851.1 coordinate 30,358,361, forward strand.
AATCAATCGGTCAACAAGCAACTTTAAAGAGGTAAAGAACACAAAACAATCACACAAGTGATTTGTTTACGAAGTGAAAAAGGAACTCCTTCGATAGGGAAAATCACTCTCTTAGAACCACCACGTCATTTAACCGATCCACTAGAGAATCAACACTTACAATTGGTGACTTGAATACGGCAAAATCTTTGCTAAACTTACAAGATCTAATTGAAGTAATTCGAATGACCCGTTCGAACTGGCACCAAGCAGTAGGCGCAAAACTGCATCCTTTAAAACATCAAAACTTTGATCCTTACCCACTGCTAGAGTAGGATTTTCTTATGGTGATCGATTTTCTTGAATAATCCGGTAAAGAGACAAACAATGATTCTTGAATCTTCAAATCTTTTTGCTTTTAATGATTCTGGTAGTTTCTTTGTGTCTTTGGACGTCAACTTTATGTTTCTAGCAAATAAAACCACTTAATTATAGCTACAAAGATGCCAGCTCTTTTTTAGTTATTTTGTCGACATTAGGGCTTAAGACCCAATCGCCTTAAGCTAACTCCATTTTCAGCTTAAATCTCCTAGGCTTGTCCTAGGCTAGCCCAACACAACTGGAACCACTTTAAGAGCTCTGTAAATTGACACGGAACTAGAGTGACAACACTTATACATTAGGAACTAACGTTCTCTCCCTTTGACAATTCTGTGACAAAAATAGATACATCTAATTCTACCAAATTTTTTCAATCACCATAACAGAATTCAATTTACAAATGTACACAACCCTTTCTAAGCGTTAGGACAAAATGAAATGTGTCTTGAGTCTTTTCAATACCTGCAATTAGTCATAAAATGAAAAATTAATAATAGGCTAAATTAGTCCGCTCGTTCCTGGGATTTGACCTTTTTCCAGATTGGTCCTCAGGGTTCGATTTTCCCTAAAAATATCCCTGGGTGAGGACCCATTACCAAATAGATCCTGCCGTCAATTCATTGGACGGAAATGCACACGTGGCTAACGCTTACACGTGGGAATTGACAGCTGGATTTTAAAAAAAATCTTGCCCAATCGCAATGTGACACGTATCAGTAAAATAAATAAAAATAAAAATATTTAAAAAAAATAAAAAATAAATCTAAAATTAATAAAAAAAAATAATTATTTTTTTTAATGTAAAAAAAAAAAAAACCAGATCGAGGAGCCTCGATCCTTTCTCGGTGGAGGGGTCAAGGCCCCCTCCATCGGCCGCCGAGGGATTCTGGCCGACTAGAATCCCCCGGTGGAGGGGGCCTCCACCGGGAAAGGATCAAGGATCCTCGATCTGGCTTCTTCTTTTTTTTTTTTTTATAAACATTATTTATTAATTTTAGATTTATTTTTTATTTTTTAAAATATTTTTATTTTTATTTATTTACTGACACGTGTCACATTGCAATTGAGGATTTTTAAAAAAAATCAGCTTTAAATTCCCACGTGTAAGCCGTTAGCCACGTGTGCATTTCCTTCCAATGAGTTGATGGCAAAATCTATTTGGTAATGGATCCTCACCCCAGATATATTTTTAGGAAAAATTGAACCTTGTGGACCAATTTGGGAAAAGGTCAAACCCCAGGGACATACAGAATAATTTAGCCTTAATAATATCATATTCGCATAAGCAATTAAACAACCAACTACCAGTTTAGTTTAGATTTGCATGAGTTTAATAATAACATCAACAAAACAACTATACTTCCAATAGTATGTAATATTCAAACTGAAAAACAAGAGCTTAGGTTAGTAACATCACTTTCTCCTTTATTAACAACAACTAACAAACTAACTTCAATTAAATTACCCATCTCTCTCCCTCGATGGTTAACCCTCCCCTTGAATTTCAACAGCTTTCTCTGAGGGAATTTCAAAACAACTTTCTCCCCATTACAACAACTTGCAACAATTCTCTATTGCAACTACTCTCCCTTTCTGTGATGAATAAACAAAGGGGTTACTCATCTATATCTTCACCTTCCTTTATAGATGACTTCTCATCTTCCTAAACATAACCATATGAACTTATAGAGGAACTAGAGAGCCTTTCCCCTAAGTTAGTTCTAATATTGACAATATTTTGGTAATCTTTTTTTTTTCCTAAGGTTTTGCTTAACAATGCAGGAACTGGAGAGACTTTCCCCTCCCATGCTTCAAAAAGCTTTAAACAGTGATAGTTTGACTCCCAGACAAGTGTTTTCAAGGAACCATGAGGAGTTAATGAAAAAAGGAGAGGAATGGATGAAGAATACTGCAAGTTCTTGTACAGTCGTAGGTGCTCTCATTGTCACGATTATGTTTGCTGCGGCCTTCACTGTTCCAGGCGGCAACGATCAAAACACAGGATTGCCAATGTTCCTAAATAAAAAGGTGTTCATACTCTTCGTGATATTCGACTCCTTGTCACTGTTCTCTTCCTCAGCTTCGGTATTGATGTTTCTGGGAATCTTAACAGCACGTTATGCAGAGGAAGATTTTCTCAAATCCTTGCCCAAGAAAATGATAATAGGCCTATTTGCTCTCTTTTTCTCCATTGCAACTATGATGGTCGCATTCTCTGCTACTCTTTTGCTAATGCTTCGCGGAAAGTCATCTATTATTCTTCCTATAATTTGTTTAGCCAGTCTTCCAGTCACTCTTTTTGTATTAATGCAATTTCCGCTTCTTGTGGACATGACCATGTCAACTTATGGGCCAGGGATCTTCAAAAAGAAAATGGAGCGGTGGGTTTAATTTTGTTCCTTGTCTAATTTTGTATGATGTACAGGTTCCACCCATAGAGATACATTCGTTCAAATTAATGAGATGTTTATGCCTCTTCCCTGACAATGGATTGAGGAACTTTTAATAGCTTTTGATCATATCTTTGTATACTTTAATTTTTTTTCTTTTTTTCTTTTTAATTAGCTACTTTGAGAAGGATATTATGATTCGTAATCAAAAAAAAGACCTTAGAATTTAGCTTAAAAAGCGTCACTAGCATCAAACCATCTAGCTTAATTATAAGTATTCAACATTATAAGGGTAATGTCATTCTTGAAACCAAAACAGGCATATGGGAATAATTTTATCAAGAAATTATTACTCGTAAAGATTTTAAATTAGCTAAATATCTCCTTTATAATTGGTTTTAAAAACCTTATAATTCATTTATTATAAATATCACAGTGCGAGTTATCTGTACAAAGAATGAAGATCCTCTAGAATTTCTAAGGTTCTCTATCAAAATAGATTCTTACATATCAACAATTTATTTTGAATTATATTCAATTTTTTCTTTTCGTATTAGCATTTGTCACCTTGAAATGTAAATTTCTTATCATTGATATAGATGTACTAATGCTGATGCATGGTCGAAAAAATTATTTTAAAAATTTATTAAGATTTAAGAAACCCATATATAGAATGCAAATTAAATTTCAGAGGGTTTTGATTCTAGTCATTAAAAGTACATTACCTTTAAATATTCCGATCTCGTTAATAACCGTGGCCTCAAATTTCTAGATCCTTCGACCCAATATGCTCTTTCACAAATATATTGACTCTGCAAACTCCAAACCGCCATGAGTAGTATACAGCCTAAACTAAAAAATTATGAGATTTTGACGGCCCAGTTAGCAGTATGTTTTCGAAGTATAATGGCCCTAGCTAGCTTTGTGGGAAGTCTATATGTTACAAATTACCAAATCTTCAGTTCTTATGTGTGTTTCTAATGCCCCTAGCTTCTTGGGTTAAGTCTATATATTACAATTTACAAGCTTTTTTTCTTTTGCTTTTGTCCGTTTTGGTCATAAGTATATTTTATGTTTTTGGAAATCCAATTCTATGAATTTTGTCCAATTAGCACGTAAACTATTTAAATTTTGTAATTTCTACAGTCTCACACTCCTATATTTAACAGGTTGGGGATAAATATTGCTGTTGCAGCCAAACCTACCATGCAATATTAAATGTAGAAACAATATGATAGTTTGCCATTTGAAAAATTCTACCACATATATAGAATACCCTTAATTGTTTAAGAATATCTCCATCCTAAAACACATATCATATTCAAAAATATTCGGATCCGATTAACAATTGTAGTATCCAATTTATAGCTCCTTATAACATTACTATTTGGTCGCTATACCATGATCTTGAGTCTACATATTCACAAGCCCATCATTCGTGTAAAACAGCAACTAAGACACTTTTGCCACTATAGTACTCTTCATCAAAAGACTAAAAGCCACCAGTTATTATTCGTTACATTACATATCTGATTTTTAATTAATCTACCGAGATTTGACCCTGTTCGTCTAGTTGATTAGGTCCAGTCAGTCACGTTTGGCAGGCTGGATAATTATATTTTAATAGCAGGGATGGGATGGTGCCGTGATGGGCAATATGGTTTCACCTGTTTATCGAGATTCACATGCATTTGATTCCTTTCCTTTAAATTTTCTTTTGATTTCTGTAATTAATCTGTGTCGGGGTCGTAAGCCCCGACAACATTCCACATTATAATAAAGGCTAAAATAATCCAAAATGTCATCTGGTTTAGCCTTTTTCCCAGTTTAGTTCTCGAGAGTTTTTTTGTTTTTTCACTGTCTTTAGCTTTCAGTAGTCAACAATGCGACGTTGGACAAATAAAAAGCGACAAAAGCACTACGCAAGTTCCTAAGAACTGTTTAGTGAACCATGAGGAGCAAGTTGCTCTTAATCTATTGAACAGCAATTATCGAGGTGCACTTAATAATGACAAACTTGTTCAAATTAGGTTCCTTAACTTTGGGTCGGTGGCTAACCATTTCATTCAGTTGAGTTAACCCACAGGGGACCAAATTAATCAACAATATGGAGCAAATTGCTCTTAATTTATTGAATGGCAATTATCGAGGTGCTTTATTAATGAAAAACTTGCTCTAATTAGTTTTCTTAACTTCGGGTCATTGTCTAAGCTAATGGGTTTTGGATTTGAAATTGAAACTTGGGCAACGTATAGATGAAAGTAACTTCTTAATTCGTCTTTGTCTTAATTGTCCTTGTGCATCCTTCACACCTAGGTGTACTGCTGAGGAGCTTCATTTTACCAGCTAACAAACATTCAGCGTGTTAAAAAAAGAGGGGCAAACAAAAGGTCAGATCAACGAAAAAGCAACAAAGAAATAAAAGATTATTCCATCTGAGGTGCGCTAGCCTTTAGTGCAACCACCAACACTCAAAGCAACAGAAAACTAAAGATTACCCCAGAGGTGCCTTTAACATTCGAACCAACAGAAAAAAGAATTTGTGTCTTGCAGAAGATAATGAGCTAGATGGCCAAAGAGTTTAGCAAGGTATGTAGAAATGGACTATATATGACATGACTGTCTATTTGTTCCAAGTTTCACCTACTAACACACAAACTGCATATCGTGCAGATTAAGCACGACAACAAATATTCTTCAAGCACAATGGCTCTTGAAGTTCTTAGAAACGACAATTATGTAAGCTGGAATGCTTGCTTAAGAGACTATTTGTTGGCTCATAATCTTTGAGACATTGTTGAAACGACGAGAAAGCCTTCTAAACCCGAAGATGTAGTTGAATTTAAGGCTTAGATAGAGAAGAATGATGCGGCTTTGGACGCAATTCTCACTTCATGTGGGACGGACATTCTTTCTCAAATTAAGAGAATTAGTTTGGCCAAAAATGCTCGGTATTCATTGGCGGAACTGAATGGGCAACCTTCATAAAAAAAAAAGAGTAATGCTTGGTGTCCTTCTTGGGTTCTTCCCAGATTCTTCTAAGAAAAATCCAACGGCTCAGGATTAATTTTAAAAGTGAGTCTTATACACTCAGAGATCCTGAGCCGTTGGATTCTTCTTAGAAGAACCTAGGAAGAACTCAGGAAGGACACCAAGCATTTCTCAAAAAAAAAAGACTCACCTTTTCCCTTCCCCTTCCCCCTTCACGGCCCCTTGCCTAGGCGCCTCTGCAGGCGTGGCATCTCCCTTGTCCCTGCTTTTGGGGGTGGCCAATGGGTATGGACTCTATTCAATCTAGCAGCTCTCGTGTAGGAAATGGAGAGATGATTTTGCTAGAATCGGAAAACCAGCTTGTGGTTGATTTGGGTGGGATTCATGCGAAGGAAACCCAGGTAAGCCCAAGAGTGGTCGAGACCCCGTTGGGGAGAAAAGGGATTGTTGTTGGGCTTGAGGTTGGTAGAGGTAAGGTGGGTCACTCTGAAGGTGAACTGGTCCTTGAGAAATCCGTACTATCGCGACTATGGAAAGAGTTGGATGTTGAGAATCTGGAGTTGCGAGCACAGCTGGAGTTGTTCCAGAAACAAAGAAATGAGAGGCAGAGGAGTAGAGGAAGAGGGCGATCTGGAGTTCGAGGCAGGGATCGTTCAGGCCATGGACAGTCAAGGCCAGCTGTAAAATGCGTTGATTCTTGAGGTCTGCAAAATCGGGTGGAAGTAGATCAATCGAAGAAATCTTTTGTGTATAATAGCCCAGACAGTGAAGACCTTAGCACTGTTTTATAGTAATGGACGTTACAATTAAACTAAGGTTACAGTTAGTGAAAGCATCATTAAAGTAATAAGATTCTAAGAAATAAACATCATTAAGATCCTTTATTCCAACCTTTGCAAAACAAAAGAGTACCAATTTCACCTTTTATGAACGTCTACAAAACACGGAAGAATAACTATTACATTAATTACAATCCACACAGGTCTTGATCTTATTCTCTTCTACTCTTTCTCTTCATCATCATTAGAAAATATAATCAGGAGATCCTGAACCAATCCATCTATGGATGCTCTCAACGACGATGTCTAGGTTCTCAGTGACTAGACCCAACTACCAACTTAGTATCAAGACCTCATGAGTCAAACTCTAAGTAAATTCTCTTAGGTACATTTTGAACTTCTGCTAAAAGAATTTAACAAATAATGGTGAGTCCAAATGACTCAGTAAAACTAGTGGTTAGTAGAACATGTAGCAGATAACATGAAAAAGACATTGAAGAAACCAGTTAGTCAATTCAACAACATAACAAAAGATGAAATAAAGGAAAAGACTCAATTCTTTAAAAAAAAAAAAAAAAAATGATCTTTTCAACTTTCAACCCCCTCCCTTTAACATTACTCCCGTATTGTGCGGCATTACTCCTAAAGTAAATCACTGGGTTAAAGTGATATATGCGACATTAGTCCTAGAGTAGAATACGATATCCTTATTTAGGATCTTTCCGAGTAAGACGGAGCACCATGATGCCACAACATGTGGTATACATCCTCTTATGCACAGTACTGTCACGACTTCAAAGTACAAGTTAAGTATGCATGTCTCATGTCAATGCTCATACATTACATGATATGCCATACCTTAACCCTCAACCTTTCCTTGGAAATCATAAAAATATTTTTCAAAAGAAAGGTATTGTGAAAGAAAAACAACACGTTCATTTCACGATTAAAAACCTGATTAACCTCCATGTAGAAAAAACAAAAATTTTGACAAAATCAAAAGACATAGAGTTTTAAAAACCCGAAGAATATTTTTAAAAGAATACATTCAAGTTTTGAAAAACATAGTTTGGGAAATTTTTTGAAAAGAAATGGATTAAAACTTGAAAAACACCATAAAAACGAATCAAACTTTGAAAATGAACTACTTTGAAAAGATGAGCTTGTTCTTTATCAAGAATACGAAAAACAACAAGAACATGAAGAACGCGAACAACATCAATAGATTCTAGAATAGTTTTGAAAAACACAAGAGATTCACACAACCTTCTTGAAAACGTTTGAATCAAAATCAAAGATAACCAAGCTAACTTTACCTCTAATGTAGCTAAATCTTCACTAGACTTTTTCCTCCTCTTTCTCCCTCTTCACTTCACTCTTGCTCTCAATTTTTAACTCACAAAAATTTGGATTGAAGGTGTACTCTACAATGGCCGGATTTCACCTCTATTTATTGGAAAACAAGGCCGGTTACATTCTGACACGTACCCGACCTAACTAGGCTAGCTTTGGCGAGTCAAAAAGCTATGTTCACCTCACGTCAACACCTAGTAACCTACAATAGTTGCAAGGCAAGGTTATAGCCAAAATCTACCTAGGTAGCTATGGCAAGTCACGGTCGATTCACTTGGTGTTCGACGCTTCGTGCTCTCTAGGTTTTAGCCTTTTTCGTCTCCAAAATTGAACCATAAACTCGTGGATAAACTCCCGACATATTAGTAGAATAAAAATCACGTGTTATGGTTTTTTACAAAAACTCGTCCTATTAGCTTAAAAAATTAAATTGACTCAAAACTTGCACCTAACATTCTGAATAAAACATTGGTCATTAGTGAACTCCAAGTCTCACTAAATTAGGCCCTAATCAAGGTTTTGAAATTAATGCGTCAAGTACTAATTCTTCTCCAAATCACCATGTAATCAAAACACTTATCCACTAAAGCACTACTAAACTCAAACGTGTATTTTACAGATATATGCATGCTATGTTAAACAAAAGCTCGGGGTATGACAATGTGGCTGTTGCAACAAATACTACAAGGGGGTCGCCACCAAGCCAACATTGATGAAGTTGAACTTTGTTGTACCATTGAGGCAAGAGGGGAAGATTATTGTAAATCCCCCTCCAAGTGTACGAGAAAAAGGCTATAAGGATTGGCAGAGCACGCTGGTGGGGCACTTCATAGGGAAGAGGTTGAGTTACCTAACGGTGAATGCTATTGCTAGGAGGATGTGGGGGTTGAAAGGCCTAATGGATATTTTGTCGATGGACAACGGTTTTTTCTTCTTCAAGTTCAAGAGTGAGGAAGCAGTGGAATCTATATTGGAGGAGGGGCCATGGCACATGGTCAACCAGCCCTTTTTCTTAAGGAATTGGCAGCCTAACATGTATCTTCTAAAGAAAGATATGGATAAGCTGCCCCTATAGGCAAAATTGCGGGGAATTCCTCTTGAATACTAGATGGATGAAGGGTTAAGCGTTGTAGTGAGCGGGGTAGGTCGTCCTTTGTACACAGATAGGAGAACATTGGACAAGTCTCGGATAGACTTTGCTAGAGTATGAATTGAGGTGGATGCTGGAGTTGAATTGGTGAGAAAGTTTGAAATTCTAGACTCGGAAGGGGAAGTGTTCGCGGTGTCTGTGGAATATGATTGGGAGCCAGAGTAATGTCTTGCTTGTAAGTGTTTTGGGCACTCTCCAGCAACTTGCAATTGATGTGTTGACCGAAGAAATTTTATGGAAACAGAGATCAAGAGTGCAATGGTTAACATTGAAAGAACTCAACACCAGATTCTTTCATGCCTCTACGGTAATAAGAAAATGCAGGAACCAAATCCAGAGCTTGAAAGATTATGAGGAATAATGGGTGTCAGGAAGACAGGATATTGGGAAGCTTCTACAGACTTTATACGAATCCCTCTGCCAATCAGACTGTCAACCATTTCTGAATGACCTTGAAGAGCTGGTGGAAGTGGCGGTTAATGGGGAGGAAAATGAGTGGCTAACCCGCATACTTGACAATGAAGAAACCCTTGGACACTACAGAGAATGAAGCCGGATAAGGCCCCAGGACTGGACAGGATGACGATGATTTTTTTCCTTCATTTTTGGGAGCTAGTGGGACAAGATGTCATCTTCACGGTTCAACATTTTTTTGAGTCTGGGTAGCTGCTACCAGAATTAAACCAGACAAATTTGGTTCTTATTTCGAAAACGGATACCCGGACCAAGGTGTCCCAATTCTGCCCTATTAGTCTATGCAACGTGGTTTATAAGGTGATTTCCTAAATCTTGGTGAAAAGAATCAAGACCGTGCTCCCGAAGTTAATATCTCCCCACCAATTTGCCTTTGTCTCGGGAAGGTAACTCCATGATAATTATATTGTCACTGCGGATGAGCCTCTGCTCAGCGAAACATTTTTATCTAGGTGCTAACTATATGGCACACCACCTTGCTCGTTGGGCTGCATCCAGAATTACTTCTGGAGATTACCCTCTTCATTTTGAGCTTTTGACTAAGTTAACCTGGTTGCACGAGGGTTTTGAACCTCCGTAGTTTGCTTTAGCTTGTTGTTCTGTTTTTTTGCCTGCTTTTTTTAGTTTTCTGTTGTGTTTGAACTTATTTGTTTGGTTGGCAATGGATGACGGTGTTCTGCTCTGGTGGCACAACGTAGTTTCAAAAAAAAAAAAAAAAAATCGATGTGCTGACCAATCGGTTCCACACGAGAAAGAAGCTTCTGAGGAGAATGAATGGATTGCAGTCCAAAAGAGAAGAAAAGAGGAGGTAAAATCTAATTCAGTCATAGCAGGGGGAAACAAAGCGACTGAACTGAGGCCGGTGATAATAGATCAGGAGGAGAAGAATGTCAAGGTGGATGGGCGAGTGGAGGTTGTTCAGAATTTTGAATTGTCTAATTCTCAAGACTTTGGGGATGGTGAGGTGTCACCGATCTTGAACAGCAAGCTGGCAGTATTGGCCAAAGACTCACTGACCAAGCATGTGATGGGCAAGCCTCGAAGTAGAAATCGAGAAAAGAGCCCACCCTCGGCAGGGGGTTGTAGGATCTAGTTTGTGTATTTTTCTGGTTTTAGTCCCCCCTTTTTCTATTTTTTATGTTAATGAGCAGTTGGAATATACGGGGTATGAATGACCCCATAAAGCAAAGCGAAGTTAGTAGATTTATTTTTCAGCAGAAGGTTTCCTTTATCGGCATCTTTGAGAATAAAATTAGAGAAGAAAATGTGGATTCGGTGTGCAATTATGTGGCGAAGGATTGGAAATTTGACAGTAATCTCTCTGTTGCTGTTGGAGGTAGGATTTTAATTCTATGGAATGAGGAGGATTTGGAGGTTCGGGTGTTGCTCAGGACTGTCCATTTAATGCACTGTGAGATTAGAAGCAGAGTAGCTGATTGGTCCTGTTTGGTGTCTGTAGTGTATGCTGCTAAATCGTCGGAAGGCAGAAGGAGTCTTCGGGACTCAATGTGGGTCATTGCGCAGGATACGACAATATGGTTGATGGTGGAGGATTTTAATGCGGTAAGATTTCCAAATGAGAGAGTGGGACGTGGTTCCGACAATTGGCCTGGTTGGATGAATGATTTGGACTCTTCTTTGTGCTGCAATAGGTTAGAAGATTTGAGATTTGCTGGTCATTTTTTCACTTGGCACAATAAACAGGAGTCGGCTCCGATTATGTGCAAGTTAGATAGGGTGGTTGTTAATGGGTGTTGGAAAGATTTATTTGGTGCTTCTGAAGCGGTCTTCCTACCTGCTGGAGTCTCTGACCACTCCTATGGTGGTTCGACTTGAGGCGATAAGGAGAGTACCTCAATCTTTTAAGTTCTTTAATATGTGGAGTGAGCATCCATTATTTTTGTGTGGTAGAGGAGATCTGGAGGTGTGAAGTGCAGGGCAACCCAATGCTTATTTTATACTCAAAGTTGAGGATGCTGAAGAAAGAGCTGCGGAAGTTAAATAGAGTGCACTTTTCTAGCATTTCCACTCGGTTGCAGGAAGCTAAGGTTGCGCTTGACGAGGCACAAGTTGAGTTGCAAAGGCATCCAAGTGAGGCTTTAATGAGACTGGAAAAAGAGTTAGTGACAGAATATGTGCGCCTCCGAAGGGACGAGGAGTTGTTTCTACGCCAAAAATCTTGCAATCAATGGCTGAATCTTGGGGACCAAAACTCGCGATTTTTCTTCCAAGCCGTGAAGAGCTTTCAGAGCAGAAGTAGAATTAGTTCCATATCCCTTGAAGATGGCACTCATATGACAGATCCGGAGCAAGTAAAAGACACATTAGTTAACTATTATGCAAATTTGAGGAGTGTTCCTAATCATCAATCACATGTAAAGAGGAGTGAAGTAGAGAATGCATGTAAGAAGAGATTGTCTCGGCAGCAAAGGGAGAGTTTACAGCTTGAGGTTACAGAGGAGGAGATCAAAGAGGCCTTGTTTTCTATTAATCATGACAAGGCTCTTGGGCCAGATGGGTATAATGCTGTGTTCTTTAAAAAAGCATGGAGCGTTGTTGGTCGAAGTGTGGTAGAGGCAGTCGGATCCTTCTTCAAGGACGGGAAGTTATTAAGGGATGTGGATTGTGCTGCTGTATCCCTAATTCCTAAAATTCCTAATGCCACCATGGTGAAGGATTTTCATCCAATATCATGCTGTAACACTGTTTACAAGTGTATAATTAAGATATTTGCAAAGCAAATGAAGAACTTGATTCAAGATTTGGTGGGACCTCACCAAACTGCTTTCATAGCGTGGCGCAGAATAGGCTGACAATATCCTCTTGGCACAAGAGATATTTCAAAATTATCACAGAAATTTTGGAACCAATGCGGAGTCAAGGTGGATATTATGAAGGCATATGATCATGTGAGGTGGGACTTTTTTATTTATAGTGCTAGATGTCATGGGATTTCCTTTGTGATTTGTGAATTGGATTAAAGAATGCATCTCTAAGGCCTAATTCTCTATCAAGATTAATGGGGCGTTATGTGGTTTTTTTCCTGGAGAAAGGGGGCTTCAACAAAGGGACCCGATGTTCCCATGTTTATTTGCCTTAGTTATGGAGGTGTTTTCTGGGTTAATGGATAACGTGAGTAGTCATCCTGATTTTATAATTAATTGGAGATGTAAGAAGACTAAGCTGTCGCATTCGCCGATGACTGACTTATTTTCTCTAGAGGTGATGTTGGTTATGTTGCTTTAATTCAAGGCTGCCTTCTCAAGTTTGGTGCATTATCAGGGCTAGTACTGAATAATGGAAAAAGTCAGGTTTTTCTTTGTGGAGTCAATACTAGGGACAAACAGCAGATCTGCAATATTTTGGGTTTCTCTGTTGGGGATCTTCCAATTCGATAACTTGGTATGCCTTTAATATCTACTAGCTTCGAAGCATTGATTGTAAAGTTTTGGCAGATAAGATTGTTGCGCGAGCGAAGAGTTGGACTAATAGATTTCTCTCCTATGCAGCCAGACTCCAGTTGGTCAAATCCATTCTAGTTGCGACTCGATCGTTTTGGTCTTCTCACTTTGTGCTTCCTATTGCTACTTTGAACCAGATTAGGAAAACTCTTCGAGCGTTCTTATGGAAGGGCGGAGATCTGTGTGGAGAAGGGGTCAAAGTAGCTTGGAAGGTCACTTGCCGACCAAGAACACATGGAGGTCTTGGAATTCCTAATCTTAAATTGTTGGACCAAGCATGTAATCTCAAACACATATGGTACCTTATCACGTACTCTGTTGACTCAGTTTGGGCTGTTTGGGTTCACAGTAATCTAGTAAGGGATATGCATTTTTGGAACCTCAATATTGCTTCACATTCTACTCGGTGTTGGAGGAATATTTTGCATCTTCGCGATCTAGCCCAAGACAAGATTAAGGTCGCGGTGGGCAATGGGGAGAGCACATCTATATGGTATGAGAATTGGCATCCTAGCGGTCACTTATATAAAAAAGTTAGCACTGAGTTTATTAATTCCTCTGTGTTAGGACCCAAAGCTGTTGTGGGTCACATCATTTCTGGTACCACTTGGACTTGGCCAAGGGGCGACTTCTGGAAAGGGTTTGCTTGTCAGATGCCATTTACTTTTCATCCTTGGCCTAACAGACCTGATCGTACTACTTGGCTTCCTAATGTCAATGGAGATTTCTCTGTTTCTTCGAACACTGGCTTCCATCTCTCACCTACCCCTTAAAGTGCCCTGGCACCACATTCTATGGGGGCCAAGCCATGTGCCTCGTTTTTCATTTATTACCTGGTTAGTGCTTTTGGATAGACTTTCTACACGTAGTCTTAAGAGACAGAGGAATGGGGATTGATTGAGAGATCCGGGCCGGACTTGGATTCTCTTTTAAGAGATAATTATGTAATGAGGTTTAATATGTAATTAGATAGATAAAAGTACGTTAATAAATCTATTTAATAGTTTATATTAAAATATCCAATGAATTCATCTAATAATTTTTTATTCAGAAATTTTTTTTTTTTTTTTGTATTTTAATATAAACTATTGGATGGATTTATTATTGTACTGTCATCCATCTAATAATCTGTTATGACTATTAAGTAATTCTCTTTTAAGAGAAAATCTCTATCTGGCCGGAGAATGCTGACCACATTTTCTTTGAATGTTCTTTTCTCAACGTATCTCGATCATTTTGCTACATAGGTGTAACTTGTCTAGAAGATTGTTCAAGTGGAGAGAAGTGGTTGTGCTCTTGAAGAGGCACAAGGGCAAGACTATTTTGGCCAAAATATTGAGGTTGATGTTTTTTGTAGCCATTTATTACTAATGGAGGGAGCGTAACAGTCGAATATTTAGTGGACAATCTGGAAGGCCTATACACATTCTCAGTGATATTTCTTCTGCAGCCTTGTCTAAAATTAACATTCTCACAGGCATGAAGCGTACAAATATTTTAATGTTCAATGAAGTGAAATTTTCTAAGCATAGCACTCGTAAAGAGAAAGACAACTATTTTAAACGATATAAATTATTTTAGTGCAGTAATTTCTTCTAAAGTTTATGATAAGCAATTACTTCACTTTTGGATATGCTATAAATACCGAGTCATATATGTTGTTGACTTGTTGTCAATGTTTCTCTGTATTTGGTCATAAATTAAATGGGCCCCACCAATAAGATCCCGGGCTTTTCAGAAAGAAAAAAGACATCTTGTAGCCACGAATTAAGTCGGGCAAATGAAGGAAATCTTGGCCAGCACAACTTGGCTTTAATGGCCCGAAGGCATCCAAACCTTTTGCTTTCATCCTTCACACCTTGATGTGCTGCTGAGGATCAGCTTCATTTTACCAGATAACAAACATTTAGCGTGTTAAAAAAGAGGGGAAACAAAAGCTCAGAGCAACGAAAAAGCAATATGCATCACTTGATGTACACATTTTACTGTTCTACACACACCAGACACAAATTGCTTTTTGAATCAAGAAAGACAGAATCAGTGTATTGCAGTAGATAATGAGTTAGCTAGAAGGGTAACTAGAAATGGACTATATATATATGACACTGTCTATTTGTTTCAAGTTTCACCAAGTAACGCACACTGCATATCCTGACAGATTAAGCACGTAAACAAATTATCTTCAAGCACAATGGCTCTTGAAGTTCTTGGAAACGACAATTATACAAGCTGGAGTGCTTCCATAAGAGATTATTTGTTGGCTCATAATCTCTCGGACGTTGTTGAAACAACTAGAGAACGTCCTAGACCCGAAGACGATGTAATTGAATTTGAGGCTTGGAGAGAGAAGAATGATGCGGCTTTAGATGCAATTCTCACTTCATGTGGGACGGACATTCATTCTCAAATTAGAGGAATTAGTTCGACCAGAAATGCTTGGTATTCTTTGGCGGAACTCTATGGGCAACCTTCACAACAAAGCCACACGGTGGTTGATCAGCTAGGGAGCTCATCAAATATCTCAGTAAGCAAACAGGTTAGGCCAGCACTAACTGGAAACAAACGTCTAGGTGATCAGCAAGGAAACTCAACTAACAATACAGGTTGCTCTCTAACCTCTCCATATATATGTTCGTTATCATGTCTAACACCGTTCTTCTTTTTAGTTGGTTTTAAAATTATTTTTTTCTAAACGAAATTATGCTAATTGATCACTCCTACAAGCTGCTGTTCTCTACTTGCAATGGATCTTACAAGCTATTGTTCTTGGTAACTAACTACGTAACGTTTCTATTATTTTTTCAAATAATTTTTCTGCTTGATATAGATTACATGTATTATTATGATTATTTAAAGATAGCTCAAATGACACAAAATGTGAAAGACTAGATGAAATTCTATATATCGGTGGTATAATATGTATAGAATTTCGTAATTTGTGAATAAAGTTGTCATCTGGTGAAAAGAGTCTTTTCAAAAGGAATAAATTCTATTTCAATAACATGACAGTTAGAGCCGACGGCAAAAACCAAGACTATCTTAAGTATGCATCCTTCCTAAAGGCTGTGCGAAATGGTGATTTGGATGCAATAAAGGCTTTCCTTGCACTACATCCTGAAGCCTCGAGTGCGAAACTCACATTTGGGGATCAGACGGCTCTTCACATTGCTGTTCTTGCTGGGCATGTACATATAGTGAAGGAGCTGGTGGAGAGAATCATGTCCAACGAAACCTTAGAAATGCAAGATGTTGAAGGATATACAGCTCTAGCTAGGGCAACTTCCAGTGGAGATTTTCAGATGATACAGTGCATGATTGACAAAAATCCAAAGTTGGTCAGCATTCCAGAGAAATCCGTTGGGAGCATTCTGGTTGTTATATCTATGTGTTTCGATTCTAAAGAATTGTCTCGCAATCTCTATCTGCGAACTCCGCTGATGGATCTAGAGCCAGAAAAAGGTCACCAGGGTGCCTCACTTATTTCCTTCGCTATATACACTCTAACTTTAGGTAAGAAGTTTTTGTCTGACCATTTATTTAGATTAGATGTTATATATGATAACTTTGGACTCTTTGAAATATAATTCTCCTTTTGTTCGTTGTTCTGTATGCATGGTATACAAAAAAATAGATATTGCTGTGGATTTAATTCGACGTCGCCCAAATTTAGCTTTTGCTATAGACAGAGAGCAACGCTCCCCCTTGTACGTGTTGGCTTCTACGCCTGATGCATTCCCAAGCGAAAAGAAGTTTGTGTTTTGGAAGCGCTGGATTTACTCCTGTAAGTATCATTCTCTTTTTTTGTTGCTAATTTTTGTCGAATTCTTATTAGCTTGTGATGAAAAGAAAATTGCACCAATTGCCAATTATTATTCGATATTCATTGGCCTTTATATTTTTCGTTCTTGGAAGGGATTCACATTCGACCTTCTCGTGCAACTGATGAAATTCGTGTCAACATTCAAAACCTTCAAGAAAAAACTAGCAGAACATCAGGTGTGTTGTTCGGTAAACTTTCTTAATTTCCTACGTACGGTTTGTCTTTTATGAATTGCAAATCATAAATAGATCACTATGCTTTATTTAAGAAATTAATTGTATTTACATAAGGTAATCACAATTCTTAATTCTTACGGCTTTTTTTGTCACTCAAAAGTTTCTGAAACGAAAAGGGTGTTTTCCATAACAAAAATATTCGTAACTAAAGAGTGAAACTATTGCAATTAATTAAAATTAACTAGATGGGAAGGTCCCTCTTTTTCTTGAACGAGAGCTACCTTTCCAGGTGGTATTTCTGATTTCATCTACTATTCTTCCTGAAGCGCACCTTGTTTTATTAGCTAGCGTTCTATTTCCAGTCCATTTTATCCTCTCTTTTCTGTTTCTTAATGCTTCATATGTTCATAACAAGTCAATATATAGGAAGAAATTAAAGGACGTGCCATGTCGCGCGTGGCGAGGATTATGCGGATTTAGCTGATTCCAGCAGGAAGTTCCTTAATTAATTAATTACCACTAATTACAGAGCAAGAGATATTAGTAATGGCAAGGGATATGCCTACAACTGCAAAAATAGTATGTTTGTATATATACTAAACACTCAATTCTTTTGCTTTTATTTTTATGTTTCGATTATCATGTGTGATGGAAAAAATTCCATGTCTACTTTGCAGCAAGAGCACTCTTTCACCAACTAAATCCAAATCTACTTTCGGGTAATACTCTAATCCGTTGAATTATTATATTAATGTCATTTAATGAATAATTTTGAATTTTCTTAATATTCTTCTTATTCTATTTTGAGTTTTTTTTTTTATTAAAGTAAATTGACATGGTTTGATATTGTTGAAAAAGTATTCAAGCAATTAAGCGAAATGAAGTTGCTCCATGTCCAATCGCAAGAACTTCTGTCCCGCATTTGCAAACCGATATCGACTTTGAATGCTGAAGCGAGGAATAATGGTGGGGTTTATGCAGCAATCTTCCGTGCTATCAAGGAGGGAAACTTTGAGTTTGTTTACGAGATAGTGAGAGCAAATCCAGACCTTTTGTACGCCATTGAATATCCAACAAAAAGAACCATATTTATGCTCGCTGTCCTACATCGTCAAGCAAAAATTTTTAGCCTCATCTACGAGTTACAACAGATTAAAACTTCACTATCTGGTTCTGACTCAAGTTACAACAATATATTACACATGGCTGGGATATTTACAATGTCCACTCCAATTCAACATATCAGAGGTGCTGCTTTGCAAATGCAAAGAGAACTTCAGTGGTTTAAGATCAGCTCTCTCATTTTACGTCTATCATCATGCCTTGGTTATAAGCTTTCTTTTTATTGCATATATTGTTGATTAACCTTAGCCCATGCATGTGCACACATATGACGTATGTGCATGAAGGGTAAAGTTTTCCTCTATGTTTTCCAAGTTATGGGTAAATCATCATAAATTTTGAGACACGGTTTAAACCCTACAATCACCTAGAGGGGGCGAATAGGAATTTAAAATTTTTTAGCACAATCTAACACACCCAAATGCTTAAATCCCAAGTCAAATCTTCACCATCCGACATTATCAAAGAAGCTATGGCTGACCTGGTCCCCTTTGAAGACAAGGCCTTCCACACAATCAATGAGTTGCATATGAAAAAATTTGCAATATGTCAATCAGCTCAAGACTCCATCAATAATCGCACACTTTGATCAAATCCACAAACTTTATGGTCAACAAGACTTTACCTCAAATGCTTGGTTGCAACTTGATCTTGGTCTAATCTTTTTAACCAAGAATCACACCCAACATAATCAAGACTCGAAATTAATTAAATCAATCAGTCAACAAGCAATTTGAAAGAGGTAAAGAACACAAAACAATCGCACAAGTGATTTGTTTACGAAGTGAAAAAGGAACTCATTTGATAGAGAAAATCACTATGGGTGCCACGCCATTTAACCAATCCACTAAAGAATCAATACTCACAATCGGTGAGTTAAATACGGAAAAACCTTTGCTAAACTTACAAGACCTAATTGAAGCAATTCGAATGACCCGTTTGAACCGGCACCAAAAGGTAGACCCAAAACTCCAATCCTTCAAAACATCAGAACTCTGATCCTCACCCACTGCCACAGTAGGATTTTCTTGTGGTGATCGATTTTCTTGAATAACCCAACAGAGAGACCAACAATGATTCTTGAATATTAAATCTTTTTGCTCTCAATGATTCTGGTAGTTTCTTTGTGTCTCTGAGTGTCAACTTTATGTTTCTAGCAAATAAAACCACTTAAGTATAGCTACAAAGGTCCAACTTTTTTTGAGTTATTTTGTCCACATTAGGGCTTAAGACCCAATCGCCTTAAGCTAACTCCATTTTCAGCTTAAATCTCCTCGGCTTGTCCTAGGCTAGCCCAACGCAACTGGAACCACTTTAAGAGCTCTGTAAATTGACACAGAACTAGAGTGCCAACACTTATACAATAGGAACTAACAATCTCTCCCTTTGGCAATTTCGTGACAAAAATAAATACATCTAATTCTAACAAATTCTACCAATTACTAGAATAGAATTCAGTTTACAAATGTACAAAATTTATTGAAAACATTAGGACAAAATGAAACGTGTCGGGTCTTTTCAATACCTACAATTATACTTAATACAACAATGATTATACCAACACTAAAATCAAAATAAACAAATAAGTGTAATCAAGCAGTCGTAACATGAAATTTAATAATATCATATTCACATAAGCAATTACAAAACCAACTACGAGTTTAGTTTAGATTGGCCTAAGTTTAACAATAGCATTAACAAAACAACCATACTTCCAAAAGTATGTAAAATCCAAACTTAAAAGCAACAACTTAAGTTAGCAACATCACTTTAGCTCTCCCTTTATCAACAACAACCAACAAACTAATTTTAGTTAAATTAACCAACTCTTTCACTCAATGGTTAACTCTCTCTTTGAATTTCAATAGCTTTTTCCGAGGGAATTTCAAATAACTTTCTCCCCATTACAATAACTTGCAAAAACTCTCCATTGCAGCAACAACTACTCTCCCTTTTTGTCATGAATAGACAAAGGGGTTACTCATCCATATCTTCATCCTCCTTTATAGATGACTTCTCATCTTCCTCAACATAACCATATGAACTTTGGAGGAACTAGAGAGCCTTTCCCCTAAGATAGTTCAAATATTGACAAAATTTTGGTAATCTTTTTTCCCCTAAGGTTTTGCTTAACAATGTAGGAACTGGAGAGACTTTCCCCTCCCATGCTTTAAAGAGCTTTAAATAGTGATAGTTTGACTCCCAAATAAGTGTTTACACGGAACCATGAGGAGTTAATGAAAAAAGGGGAGGAATGGATGAAGAATACAGAAAGTTCCTGCACAGTCGTTGGTGCTCTCATAATCGCGATTATGTTTGCTGCAACATTTGCTGTCTTAGGCGGTAACAATCAAAACACAGGCTTGCCAATGTTCCTAAACAAAAATGTGTTCATACTCTTCATGATATTCGACTCTTTATCATTGTTCTCTTCCTCGGCTTCGGTGTTGATGTTTTTGGGAATCTTAATATCACGTTATATAGAGGACAATTTTCTCAAGGCCTTGCCCAAGAAAATGATAATAGGCTTATTTGCTCTCTTTTTCTCCATTGCAACTATGATGGTCGCATTCTCTACTACTCTTTCGCTAATGCTTTGCGGAAAGTCATCTATTATTCTTCCTATAATTTGTTTAGCCAGTCTTCCAGTTACTCTTTTTGTATTAATTCAATTTCCGCTTCTTGTGGACATGACCATGTCAACTTATGGGCCAGGGATCTTCAAAAGGAAAATGGAGCGATGGGTTTAATTTTGTTCCTTGTCTAATTTTGTATGATGTACTGGTTCCACCCATAGAGATACATTCATTCAAATTAATGAGATGTTTATGCCTCTTCCCTGACAATGGATTGAGGAATTTTTAATAGCTTTTGATCATATCTTTGTATTTTTTAATTTTTTTTCTTTTTTTTTTTCATTTTAATTAGCTACTTTGAGAAGGATATTATGATTCGTAATCAAATAAAGGACCTTAGAATTTAGCTTAAAAAGCATCACTAGTTTCATCAAACCATCAAACTTAATTATAAGTATTCAACATATAAGGGTAATGTCATTGTCGAAACTAAAACAGGCATATGGGAATCGTTTTATCAGGAAATTATTACTCGTAAACATTTCAAATTAGCTAAATATCTCCTTTATAATTGGTTTTAAAAACCTCATAATTTATTCACTAAATACCACAGCGCAAGTTATCTGTACTAAGAATGAAGATCCTCTGGAATTTCTAGGTTACTCTATCAAAATAGATTCTTACATATCAACAATCTATTTTGAATTATATTCAATTTTTTCTTTTTGTATTAGCATTTGTCACCTTGAAATGTAAATTTTTTTTTATCATTGATATATAAGTACTAATGCTGATGCTCGAAAAAATTATTTTAAAAATTTATTAAGAGTTAAGAAACCCATCTAGCTAGAGAATTCAAATGAAATATCAGAGGATTTTGATCCTAGTCATTAAATGTCCATTACTTTTAAATATTCCGATCTGGTTAATAACCGTGGCCTCAAATTTCTAGATCCTTCGACCCATTAATATGCTCTTTGACAAGAATATTGACTATGTAAACTCCAAAACCCCATGAGTAGTATACGTCACAAAATAAGTGAAATCTTATACAGCCTAAACTAAAAAATTATGAGATTTTGATGGACCAATTAGGAGTATGTTTTCGAG
This sequence comes from Morella rubra, assembly GCA_003952965.2. NCBI lineage: Eukaryota > Viridiplantae > Streptophyta > Magnoliopsida > Fagales > Myricaceae > Morella > Morella rubra. Next base: position 30,380,123 of record CM025851.1, read on the forward strand.
GTAGCTAATGCCCCTAGTTAGCTTTGTGTGAAGTCTATATATTACAATTTACCAAATCTTCACGAGTTCATGTAATGCCCATCTCTATTTTCACCTACTTAATGTTTATATTACTTTATATATCATCTTATATCTAGTATGCTATTTGAATTTCCTTTTCTCAAATTTTCTCATTGACAAAACTTTATTAGATTCATATCTAGCTAATATTTTATTTTTCTTATTATTTAGTTAAATATTTTGCTATGTGCCATGATTTTTTATTTCTTGAATATGTTGGTTTAATTCCTTGCATTCATCATGCATTAGAGAAAACCTAGTTTTATCACTATTTTATCTTTTGGGTAAATGCATTAGGAAGGTTGTAAATAGACACATTAATTCTCCTTGGTTATCATTATTATTTTATTTCATTATGCCTAAATGAATCTAAAATTCTTGTTCATCAAGAGATTTATACATGTCTTGATTAATTTAAGTTTTTACACTTTTTCACTATCTTAGGGTAATTTTTTTTACAATAGTTACTTAATCCTATGTAACTTGAAATTCTATTATTTTTCTCTCCTTCTACTATGTTCAACCGGCCATTAGATTCTTTTTGGTTGATGAGTTAAATTTTGTCTCCATTTGCTTGCAATTCACGTTAAAAGCAAGAGATTTTTGATAAGAATTGCCTTTTGTTGGAAGAATTGAGAAGCTTTGAGCTTTCTCTAGATAAGAGAGGAGAGACATGTGGCATAACCCCCCTAATTACTTATCTTAGTAAAACTCTAAGCTATAATTACCTAGAACTAGGTTAGGTTACTAAGGTGGTAAGGAAGTCATTAATGAGCTAGAGGCCAAATAAGTGTATGCGGCCGTTTATTCTCTTACAATTGCCGACATTAGTGAAGAGATAGTGAAGTGAGAGTGGCATGTGAAACAAAGAAGCAGAAGAGGAAAAAGAAAAGAGGAAGAAGAAGAAAGTGTAACCAAAAAAGGAGAAAAAGAAGTGGAGAGAGAGGTTCGGCTACCCCCTTCCTTTTGGTCCCTTTCACCTTTTGCTTTCTTTTCCTCACTCTTGTGTTGCTTTTAGGGTGCTTTGGTACTTTGTTCAAAGTAAAACAACTTATATTCACCAAAGAAGAGAGGTAAGAGGTTAGTTTAATTTTTAAAGGTTATGAGGTATGATTTGTAAATTATCTTCATGCATGTAAATTAGGATTGTGATCATATAACATGACCATTATCATGTTAAAAGAGAGATTAGGTTGCTGGAATAGGGAAATTGTAGAGGTTTTCTTGAGAAAATAGAGGAAGTCAAGAAATAGGTCAAATAGGGCTCCTTTGTGCTAACTTTGAAGTCAGTACGATTAGGCTATGTTCGCATGGGCCAAATGGAAACATTTCGACCCCCAATTTTGAGTATTAGCTCATAACAGGTTAGGAAATCTCTGGTTAAAATTTCAGTTCATTTGGAGATACGGTTAAGAAGTTATTAGCTTTCAAAGTTAGGGGTAAAACTGAAAAGTTTTCTAAAACGAGTCACTTTAGGTATACTCGAATTGGGTTTTGATTTTTGCTTTTAGGGCTGACCTAGCTGGGCCCTAGGATCCTTGAACCTCCTTCTAAGATAGCCTTGCAGTGAAGCCCCAAGTAGTGTTCCTTATTGGACTTAGAGTCTTAGATCATTTTAGGTGCATAAGTTGTTGGACTTGCCTGTTAAAGTTTTAAACCATTTTGCATCTCGTGATTTAGTTGATCTTCATATCTTCATTATATAAGGCATGTTATGATTATATTGTTTTAGATATGATGACTTAAATCATTAGATCTAAGGATTATAGCATATGAACATCACATGAAATAGAAAAATTAGGTCTTTTTAGTTTAAAACCCTTGCTGTCCAAAACGTCCCCATGAAATCCTTGAAATTTTTGCATGCAAAATTGGTGTACGTGTAGTATATGGTCACAGTATGTCCTAGTAAAACGTTTAGCTTAATCGAAGCTTAGGAAAGGTCAAAAATGCCCCTGGAGGTCTCTATGGGCAGTTTCGACATTTCACATAAAACGTTAGGGTGAAAGGTCCAAACTGGGAAAAAAAATTTATGGATGTGTAGAGCATGAAAAATAGATGGGGAAGCCCAAATTTGAGTCCAAAATGAGTAGAATTAGGGGCTTAAATCACAAAGCCCGTTTAGCGACCTAAATGGACTTTAGGCCCGTTAACCCTAAACAAGCCCAATAAACCTTGAAACCTTAAGGATAGGCCCAATAGGGTCTAATGAGGCCCAAGAGACCTTCACTCATGTATTTTAATAAAGATTTGCAATTACTTAATAATTTACATGATTAAGACATTGTTAAGCCAATTTAAAAGAAAATGGTTATTAATTCTTATCGAAGGAAAGACTTTAAATAATGTATTCTTATGCTATGTCTTTACATTGAAAAGTAAAAAGGGCATATGTGCATTTTATGATCGACTTATGTGAATTATAAATCTGTTTTGCTTATAATATGTCAATTGCATTGTTAGTTTACTATGTGCATTCCAATGATCGTTTTTTTTTTTTGGTGAATTATTTACTGGTGATGCATGTGATAAGTCATGTTGCATCAGCATATCATGGGTATGTGGATACTGTTAACTGAAATAATCGAAATGAAATCCATACCTTCAGGTGGTCCTGAGATCGGGTGACGGTACCGTTCATAGTGGGATAGTGCAAGCCACCACTGAGAGGATAGTGGTAGGTCTCCCTAGGCGATGAAACAATTATGCCTAATTGCATCCTGGTGCTGGGGCACAAGACAATCCCAGAAGAGAGGAGGGACCCACAACCAGACTTTGGGGGTTAAACAGAGCGAAGAAAAGACACCTCTAATGACCGGAAAAAGAAAGAAAGAAAGTGAAAGAACCAGAAGATTGATGCATTCATTCTTCATTACATCATTCATAATGCATTTATTGGTTTACTATGATCATTGCTGTATGATTGCTTATGCTATAATTTTGTTACTTCTGTTTTATATCGCTGCATGTTTCATTTCCCTTTTCCCCTTATACTGAGTCAGTAGGACTCACCCCTTTTATCTGTTTATTATTTTGTATGTACTGCGGCGATCATCGGACTTGACAGATGAAGATATTCATGAGCGAGCAGATTTTAGATTTTGACACGCATATGTTAGTCATCAAGATTTGAACGTATGTCACTAATACATTTGATGTGTATGTGAGGTATGAGCTCAAGTGGTACCTCAAAGATCCACCCTTGCCCCTTTCTTTCCCGCGTGGAAGACTTTGGGTTAGTAGATGTAGATCCAGCCCTTCTACACATTGTCCCTCCCCACTGACGGAGGGTACCGGAGAGATAGAGTTTATAGACCTGACCTCCGACACCGAGCCAGAGGATTAATCAACTTTAGCAGTTGTCACTTTTTGTTTAGTTTTGGATCAGTCAGTTGTTTCGCGGACACTTTAGTACAGAAAGCTTTAGGCAGTTTCTACTTTTGTACTATTTCCTCTTATTTTTGTTTTCCTCATGAACGATGTTTTGTAAAAGAGAAAATATATGATCATAGTGGAACTGTTTATATTTTCAAAAAAAAAAAAATTCTCTTATTCTATTTCTCGTCCTATGCCATTTTGATTTTATTTTCATAACTTTTCATTTCTTCTCTTAATCTTTTTCAGTTAATTTCTAATGTCAAATTCCTTAAATATCTCATTTTGTCATAGTTAATTTTTTTTTAAGATAGGATTTTTCACTTCTATAATTATTTGAAATGTCATAGGTCTAATTTCAAAATAAATTTTCAAGTAAACGTTTTCTGCTAAGCTTTCTTCAAAGCCAATTACTAGGATTTTATTGGACTAATTCGTGCCGTAATCTCCGCTTGTGTACATATCATTACTATAGGTGAGTCTATGAGGTAAGTACTGACATGGGGCGTGACAGTTCATATGTGTGTTTCTAATGCCCCTAGCTTCTTGGGTTAAGTCTATATATTACAATTTACAAGCTTTTGTTCTTTTGCTTTTGTCCGTTTTGGTCATAAGTATATTTTATGTTTTTGGAAATCCAATTATATAAATTTTGTCCAATTAGGACGTAAACTATTTAAATTTTGGCTACAATCTCACACTCCTATATTTAATAGGTTGGGGATAAATATTGCTGTTGCAGCCAAACACCTACCATGCGATATTAAATGTAGAAACAACATGATAGTTTGCCATTTGAAAAAATCTACCACATATATAGAATGCCCTTAATTGTTCAAGAATATCTCCGTCCTAAAACACATATCATATTCAAAAATATTCGGATCCGATAAACAACTGTAGCATCCCAATTTAGAGCTCCTTATAACAGTACTATTTGGTCGCTATACCATGATCGAGTCTACATATTCACAAGCCCATCATTCGTGTAAAACAGCAACTAAGGCAATTTTGCCACTATAGTCTTCTTCAACAGACTAAAAGCCACCAGTTATTATTCGTTACATTACAAATCTGATTTTTAATTAATCTACCGAGATGTGACCATGTCCGTCTTGTTGATTAGGTCCAGTCAGTCACGTTTGGCAGGCTGGATAATTATGTTTTAATAGCAGGGATGGGATGGTGCCGTGATGGGCAACATGGTTTCACCTGTTAATTAATTATCGAGATTCACGTTTGATTCCTTTCCTTTAAATTTTCTTTTGATTTCTGTAATTAGTCCGTGTCAATCGGGGTCGTACGCCCCCGTAACATTCCACATTATAATAAAAGTTAAAATAATCCAACAATGCCATCTGGTTTAGCCTTTTTCCAGTTAGTCTTCAAAGACTTTTGTCGCTCTATGGCCCATTTTTCATGTTGGACGTCCTGTCTTCCACTACCGTCAATTTCCAAACATAATCTGTTATGTGATTAACGTTGATTACGTCACACCTAATTGACACATGACACATGACACATGACACATGTCCTTGATTTAACATGCAGATCACGTCTGCGCCGAAAATTTATAAGGAATAAATTGAAAAAAAGTATAAACTCCGAGAACTATATTAGAGTCAATAATATTGAAAAAATGAAACTAATATATTATCGAAAAAATTAAAAATCAAAATATTTCGAAAAAATAAGTCAAATTAATAAGTTTAACATTAGTTCCTGCTATTTGTATTTTTTCTAGTTTGGTTCTTATAAATTTTTATTACAGATCGCGTGGGGTGGATATTGAATTAAAAGAGTGTACGTTTATTGGACATGATGTGATCAGCATTCACCACACTAGTAGATTTTATTTGAAAATAGACCACAGATAGGGACCAACATGAAAAAGGAGTCATACCAAGCACAGCAGAAAAAAAAAAAAATTTAAGAACGAAATTGCTAAACGACAAGGACTTGTAGATGATTTTAATTAGCCTATAATAAAATCCTAGGTGTACAATTTTGGGCCGAAATTGGGCCAAACTGGGAACCCGACCGATCGGTTTTCAGCCCTTAAATTAACAACAAAATTGGATTCCACCAACCGCGAATGTACGTCTTCTGTCTCCCTCAAACGTATGACTCTACAAACGTGCAACAATGTTTTTTGTCCTAGAAACTAGTTTTTAGGTTTCCTGTTGATTTTCCGATGTTGAGATGTCTTTGGCTTTCAGTAAGTAGTCAACAAAGCGACGTTGGACGAATACAAAAGTGACAAAAGCTAGCACTACGCTAGTTTCAAGAATTTTTTTGGTGGATCATGGTGTGTTTGTTTGTCAAAATTTTAAGGAATATTATCAAAATTTTTAGAATTTTTATTTTATTGAGATTTATTGAAGTTTGTGGAAGATGAAATGTCTACGTGTAAAAGTTAAAAATTTTAGAGTGTGTTTGTTTTACTGAAAACTTTCATGTCCCAAAATATTAGAAAAATAAACGTCACTTATAAGGAGCAAGTTGCTCTTAATCTATTGAATAGCAATTATCGAGGTACACTTGATAATGACAAACTTGTTCTAATTAGGTTCCTTAACTTTGGGTAGGTGGCTAACCATTTCATTCAGTTGAGTTAATCTACAGCCTACAAGCTAGTGGGGACTTCCAATGCTTGGTGATTTCCAAGCGACAATTTAGAGACATCCTCGTAAGTTCAGCCCTGTAAGTATTACTTCTATTCTTGTATCATATTTTTCGTTGATTCTAACTTTATCCAATTTTAATCCGTCAGATGCATATGGGCAAAGGTCCGCCACATCTGGCCGCATTCGCAAGTTGGGTTGCACCGATCGCAAGGCAAAGCAACAAGATTCTTCCATTTTTGGGTGGACGGAGATGTTCATAGATGGATAAAACTAGTCCCCAACGTTACTGCGTTTGAAAAGCACCAGCTATCCTGAAATTTTTCACCATTTTAAAATTTTAATTTGTAAAAACAATTAATTTAAAATTTTTATCAAATAAAATAACTTTAAAATAATCTATCTCCCTTTCAAATAATCTATTTTTATTATAATAAATATAAAAAATTTACTCAAATAATCTCTATTTTCACCTTTTCATCAACTCTCATAAAATTTTATTTCTTTCTCTATACTTTTACACCAACTCCTATAAAATTCTACTTTATTCACTACTTTCTCACAAAATTTAATAAAACTCTAATTTTCACAATTTTCCTTAAATATTTCACTTAATTAGAATTAAATATTTATTTGATTTGCTACCCCAAGTGAAAAAGGCCGATAACTTTTAACTGTTTTAATTATTAAATATTTGGGTACAAATTGCTGCTTTTTTTTTTTGGCCTTTTCGTTTATCGGTCATCGTCAAACTTCATCTCGCACAAGCAAAAACAAGAGGGTTTTGAAAAGAAAACGATAGGCTATGTTTGGCTATGAAAATTTTTCTTAATCACTATTTCATTCATTTTAATAATTTTTATAAATTTCAGTAACTTTTTATAAATTTCAGTAATTTTTTTCAAACTACAATAACTTTTAATAAATTTTTCACCAATCTCAAGATACTCTATATTACTTCTAACGAAAAATAAAATAAAATTTATCTTAATAATTATAAATATTACCAGTCAAAGAAAGTGGAAGAGTCCACTTTCTCTTCCTCTGCCACATTAATGAAGCTTATCAATATTACCAGTCAAACATGACCAGGTCAACTTATGGGACATGCATCTTTAATAAGAAAATGAAGGGTGGGATTAATTTTGTTCTTTGTCTAGCGTGTGATGTACCATGGTTTACACAATATTGTCTAAAATTAATAAGATGTTTATTTATTTTCCATGATAGTGAATTGAGAAACTCTTAGTAGTTTTTCCGATGCATATCTTTGTAATTCTTGTCATTTAATTATCATCTCCATTAAACCAACCATTTGCCTCGTATAGGCTTGTGCACTTTATTTTTTTAACTCTTTCTTTTTCTTTCAAATATATAAAAGCTGAATATTAATTTATGGAACGAAGATCCTCCAGAATTTCTAGCCTACTCTATCAAAATAGATTTCTTACAGATCAAGTACAATTCGTTTAGAATAAAATTATATTCATTTTTTCATATAAGCATTTAATTAATTATCACCTTGAAATTTTAATTTTTTATTGTCTAAAATTGATTATACTTTTTTAACGTCTATCTAGAAGTCCTAATGCTGATGCTTAAAAAAAGTCATTCTAAACAATTATTAGGATTTTTAAAAAAACCACCCAATATAATGCCATACAAATTGCTGAGGACTTTAGTCATTAAATTTACGTCATATTTCAATTTTTCCACCTCCTTCTACAGGTATACTTCACAAAAAAAGCCAAGCTCATACAGCCTAAAAGTCTACAAAATCATGATAATTTGATAGCCCATGCAGTGTGCTTTTAAGTTCAATTCAAATAATATGTTCAGAGACGCAGGACCAATTCAAATAATATGTTCAGAGACACAATACGTATGGTTTATGACTCGCTTCTAATACCGGTTAATAGGTTGAGGGATTTGCGACTTATAAATTTGTCTATTCTCATTAAAGAACATATCTTTTTGGTGGTTAAAATATGAGCTTGTATAACTTGCTTGTTTGTACCCTCTTGTTGTGTAGTTATTCTCCTATTTACCTCAAAAGAACAAAAAAAATAATAATCTTGGGTGTAATGTATGTTGTCATGCGCATGCATGGTTCCATCACATTTAAAGGCTCTAGTTTTTGACAAAGGGCACATAATTTGGGATCGAAATTTCAAATTTAAGACTCAATTGCAGTGAAATTATATAATTTTGAATTGGTAGTGTATTTGAGAATGAGATTTCAATTTTAGGTGATGTACTACCATCCATCACAAAATAATTGAGAGCATCTAAAGTTCCAAGTAAATATGGTTGAAGGGTAGAAACAATACCTTAATTGTTTGGTTATATCAGATAAATATTTATATGCTCCATATCATTACTTGCAATATTTGATTGAGCTTTCTACTCTCTTCTACACACTCTGTTGCCCCTAACTTAGTAGGCTAGGTCAAAAATGCCCACAGAGCTACAACCAGCATGAGTCAATGTCTCTACGCCTCTAATAGTACCCCAGGCAATGGCGGAGATAAGGGACCAACGTTTTTAAAAAAATCTCCTTTTAAAAGTTAAAAATATCATCTCATCCCCCTTTCACACTTTTAAATACTATTTTACCCTCTTCCTCTCCAAATTTTTTGAAAAAATTCTCTTTCTTTTTAACGCCTTCAAATACAATATATTCACAAAATAAGTGAGACAAATTTAATACTTTGAAATCATACCCTTTAAGATAACAACATATAAAAATAAATTAAAGTATCTTTTAAAATAACAACAAATGCTAATAGAATTTGAAGTTCACCAAAGATGCAATTTATTTTATGAAGTAAATGCCGGTTTTATGCTTCTAATTTGTTATTTATTTCTCTCAATTTTCACTTTTAAAAAAAATCTTTTTTTTTCTCACCCTTGAAAAAGTTAACATAAAGACCTAGCCTACTAAGTTTTTTCTATTGTTTTACATATGATAACTTTAACTTGATTTTTTTTTTTCCCTTTTGACATTGTCTTGGCGTATGTAAGTTCACTCTCTCTTTTTAGCTTCCAATCTTTTTTGATTTCAAGTTTTTTTTCTCTATTTTTGCTGATAATTTCAATTCAGAGTAAAATATTTATAGAATAAAATCGTAGTATGCCTCCTAATTATATGCCAAAATCAATCTCGCTCTCATAAGTTTCAAAATAGTGATTTACCTCTCATATGTTTCGAATATAATCAATCATCTTCCTTCATTTGATTTGACCATTAATCCATATGCGAAAATGATCAAAATGTCCCACCAAGACATATAGGCATATTGTGCAAATGAAAAATGTGTCACTATTAAACAATATGAATTAAGCGAATTCAAATGTCGACTCACAATTGATGGTGACATGTTAACATTTTGTGTAAAACTACAGAACCAAGTTGTTAAAAAAAAATAAACTAAAGAGATTAACGGATTAATTAAGATTAAATTAAAGTTGAAATTTAATAAAATAGATAATTAAAATAATTAAATGAAAATTTTAAAGTTAAAAATATTAAAACTTAAAAAAAAAAAGATTGGAGGGCCACGGAACTCCTCTTGCTAGTCGCGATGCAGTGTCATTATTTTACAGGGCCATTAAATTTTTGGTTTTGGTTTTGGTTTTAAATTTCAAATTTTAAGATTAAAATATTGTTTTGTTGTAAGGTTTGTTTGGTTGATTAGGATTTTGACTGATTTATGTTTTATTAAATTAAATTAAATTATAATATTATTATAATATTCAAAAAATAAATAAAAAATCAGAAAAAATATATAATTAAAAAAATAAGTAAAAATGGTTTTATAAATATAAAAAATTATAAAAATAAAAATATCAAACTAATAAAAAATATAAAATTAAAAAGATAAGATAAAAATCGTGCAAAATTTTATAAAACAAATAAAATTTTACAAAAATAATAAAAACTATAAATTCAAAAAAATTGATTCAAATTTTCAAAAATAAAAACTTAACGATAATTAGCAAATATAATCATTATCAAAATTTTGTTTACATCAATACCCGTTGTGTAAAGAAAACAAGATTTTGTGTGTCCTCTATCCATCTTTGATGAATGCCCATGAGTTTTCCCTCACTGGCCTTCCGCAAACAAATACAATTGCAGCTATCCTCTTTGCTGCAGTGCAAATCTATCCCCCCACACTATAGCCTATCCTTCACGCAGCGCTTTAGGGGACTTTATGCATGGAGAAAGGGGTGAGGGGCCCCTCCCCCACATATAGCACCCTTCCTCCCCCACGTATAACACATTACAGAGCAAATTAGGAGATGCCTTGACCATATAGACCTATTGTGAATACTGATTGAGATGTGTTATTGGAAGTGATAGCACTAGTCATTCGTTGGTGGAGGAACATGCAGACAAGCTACAGCCGAATCTTTCAACTTTAAGATATACAAGAAACATACTCAAATAAAAAATTATATATATATAATTAAAAATCTTAACTATTGGTACAGTTTTATAATAAATTAGAACTGTGGTTATACAACTATTTATTACTTTTAAGTTAGTTCATTGGATGCTTTAAATGATTGTAATAATTTTGATAATGATTATATTTGCTTTGTTAAGTTTTTATTTTTGAAAATTTTAATCAATTTTTTTGAAGTTATAGCTTTTATTATTTTTGTAAAATCACGATTTTTATCTTTTCTTTTTATTTGTAAGAATATTTTTTATTAGAGTTGAGAGGGGGAGCCTGTGGCCTGGATTCGGAGATCAACAAGACTGATAGAGTCAAAAACTGGGTTGGACTCCCGAGCAGAGGAAGAGGTGGACCTCGATTTGAGGCAACTTTTCTCACTAATTGATTATAAAAAAAAAAAAAAACTTTCCTCACTAATTCCAACACTTATCCTCGACGCTGTCGACGGTCAATGACCAGAGAACTCTTTGATATCCAGCTCTATTCCCAGTTTAATCCGTCAGACGCACATGGGCAAAGGGTCCACCACATCTGGCCGCATTCACTGACCAGATCACTACTGTGATTTTTAAGTTAGTATTATCCGAACAAAAGGAACATTATGACCACTACTTTCTCCCCACCCGCCTCCCATCTTTTTCTTTTTCATTTCCTTTGGTTGATTATGGGGAAAACATGTTTTATATGGATTTGCCGTTGGTCAGATTCAATTATTTTTTCGTAGTGCACGCCACCTGTTTTACCTTTTCTGTGAAGCATTAACGTGGTTCATTCTCTTGAATAGGACATAGAAAAAGAACGGAGATTCTTAACCTAAGAAGAAAGATGGTGTTGGGTTTGCGTCTTGGAGCCTCTTCTTTGTCTGCTGGCCGTTATGGTAAATCTCAAAATTGTACTTGATTCTTATTGCAGTCTACATGTCTTTCAGAAGATTAACACAACATTGCTATTAACATATATACCACAACTTTTTAACTAAGTACAAAAGAAAAGTAGAAGGTCTAGCAAGTATACAAACCACTGGCAAGCAAACCAAAAGTAAATAAACAAATGTGGAATCAATGGCGTTCACCAATCTAGCAGTGCCCTCTCAATTTCCCTATGAGCCTTTGGCACCAACCTCAAGTGCCAAGGTCTAACAAATTAAACGAGTCAATCCAAGGTTCTCAAATCACCGACAACTGCTTCATAGGTGTTCAAGCATGAAATGGGTCTTGAAATTAATTGAACTATATTGTCACACGAGAATAAAGTAAACAAATGTATGATATAGCCACAAATAAACAAATTAACTGAACTATATTGTCACTCAAGAAATGGATAGCTTAACAGATAGCCATGAGTCTTGCAGACCGGAAAAGGCCATTGTGGTGGAAGAGGGAGAAGAAGAAGATGAAACTGCTTTGATTGAATCCAAAGACATAAATGAAAATTCAAACAATTGGGACAATGAGATAGGAAAGTGGTCAACAAGTAATTGCAGCTTGCGCACAAACTCAGTCATTCCACTGCTCAACAAATAGCTACAACAGGGATTAATGTGGAGTTCTTAAAAGACAACAACGGTCATTTCTCAAGTAGATTGTTAGAAGTGCAATAACATTCCTAGCAAAATATTCAGCTGAGAATTGAAATTCTTTTGAAGGAAATGATGGCATCTATGACTGATAATTCTGCCAGCCAAAGGACATGAGTTAAGGCCTTAAGTCCCTAAAATTGTCCTACATCAGTAAAAGTTTATCTCAACTTTTCAGGATTAGAGCTGTTAGGCAGTAGTGTGCAAGGGTTGGATTTCGTTTCTCCCCTGTACTATTGAGGTGGTATACAAGGGTTGATCACAAACTTTTTATATTTTACTTTGAAGTGAAAAAATGACTTTTTATATTTTGGGGACTTATGAACACAGTGCAAAATCTTAAATGCCAAGAAACCAGGAGGCCACTATCATTGACCAAATTGAGTCAATTTTGCATTCAGACCAGCATCCTACAATCTAAGGATAGACGTTAAGCGCATTGTATTCCTATAGACTACAATTGATTTGATTATTGGAAAATAACAAAAAAAATATGAACATCGCAGGAACTTCGAGCGGAGAAAAGATAATTGGAGAAAAGCGCAGAACAAAAAAAAGAACACCTGCCTACCACAGAAAGACTTGATCAGAAAGCATACGACTCTTACAGGCACATCATTTTTTCACCGAAACAAAAACATGCCAATAAATATGCGCTAAATAACCTCCATCAACCAGATTCAAACAAGGGTCCAATGTTAATAATACATTGATCAGCAAGTGCTCTGTATTGGTAACTGAGAAAAAACAGAGCAAATATAAATCCTGTTTTCCAACTTCAAAATCAGTAACCAGGTATCTTAATTGATTCAAATGATGGCAATATAGATAGATAGATAGATGAGAGAGAGGGGGGGGGGGGAGAGAGAGAAGAGAATTAAGAGTGGATAATTTTATCTGTTATCAATTTCTCAAAGCAACCAAATAGCATCGTTAATGATTGAGCGGTGGAAAATTCGAAAATTAGAGAACCAAACCAGAGAGAGGGAGATTACCGAAGCAAGAGCAGTCCAATTTGAGCACAGAGAATTTGAGAGGATCAGCAGGAAGCTTGCTGTTGGGAAAACCCTATCAACAATCATCAAAAAAACAAGCCGTCGCTGAAGGGATTGCAGCGTCGGTGAAGACTTAGCTCCGTCGGCGATTCCGTATTCTCAACGACGGCTGATGGAGCGGTGGATATTTCAAAGGATTCCAACTGTGTCGACGAACAGACCGAATATTGCCGACAGATATGGTCGATGACTATTCGAAGTTGCACTTTCTCATCTATCGCCTGCGGGAGTTGCTTTCTGGTCGTTGTTGCGAAGGTTTCGGCGATGTTCAGTTAAGTTGAATCAAGAGAAACCACTGACATCCAGATAGGGTCCCCGGGCCCACAAACTGACGGAGGGAAAAAAAAAATCTTTGAGTCTTGCCTTTAATCATCGTGGTTCCGTCCAAGAGATAATTGCACTGTACTTTGGGCTGCGGCCCTTTTTATATTCATTTTCAGCCTTCGTCCCCGCATCCTCTTTAACGCTTCTCCTCATAGACAGCAAATGGAAATTTGAAAGTCTCAGTTCATAGCCTCCTTAACTGCGTGTCGGTGGCTAACCATTTTGGTAGACAGCTCTTCCAGACCTGTAAGTAGTTTCTTTTGTTTTTCGGAGCAGAACTTTCGTTTACATCAATCTATTGAATAGCAATTAGCAAGGTGCTTATATATTAGGGATGGGATGATGCCGACGGATGCCGTGATGGCCTGGATGGTTTCACCAGTACTTTATCGAGATTCACATTTGATTGCTTTCCTTTAAATTTTCGTAGTTTCTTTAATTATTCTTAAGCCCCCCATTCATGACCAGATCAGATCCCAGTTACAATAAACAATAAGGTTGGATTCCACCAATGTCTTCTGACTCCCTCAAACGTGACAATGCAGTTTGTTGGCCTATAAACTAGTTTTTAGGTTTCCTGCTGATTTCCAGATGTTGAGGTCTCTTTGGCCTTCACAAAAGCGAGTTTGGACAAATAAAAAACCGACAAAAGCACTACGGAAGTCCCAATTATAAGGGGCAAGTTGCTCTTAATCTATTGAATAGCAATTATCGAGGTGCTTTATTAATGACAAATTTACCCTAATTAGCTTCCTTAACTTCAGGTCATTGGCTAACCATTCCAGTCAGTTGAGTTAATCTACAGCCTACAGGCTACAGGGGATTTCCACTCTTGGTGATTTACAAGCGGCAATTTGGAGACAACCCCGTACGTTCAGCCCCTGTAAGTAATTACTCTATAGCTTGCACCATATTTTTCGTTTACATCAGTGTAGGTTGATTCTTCCTTAATTTCTGCGTTTTTTAACTGAGCAAGTTCTTGAGAGAAAGATTGAGAGAAGCGAATGAACAAACCAGCTGAGAGTGAAAGTAAAGCAGAAATTCTGAGTAGTTTGAAAAACACAGCTGGTGGACTTCAAGTGTGAGAATTTACAGATTTTGATTTAATGGGGTTCAGATTTTTCTTTTTTCTAAGGTAATCATGGTATTTGGATTTTGAAATTGAAACTTGGGCAACGTATATTGATGTAACTTCTTTGTCTTTGTCTTAATTGCCGTTTCCATGTTCAATAAAGTGAAAATTTCAAAGCATAGCGTTACTACTCATAACAGAGAAAGACATCTATTTAAAAATAAAAATAAACTTTTAGTGCAGTAATTTCTTCATAAATTGATGAGTTAAATACGTTTGTCACCCATGAATCATTGATATATTTTTTGTTAAATTGAACACGAAATTGAGAAAAAAAATGACGAGATTGTATATATATATGTGTGCTCTTTAACTTAAAATGATGAAGTTACTTCTTCTTTTTCTTTTTACGTTGGGTCTTTTCCTTTTTTTTTTTTCTTTTTGGAGTTTTCTAAGTTCAAGGTATTAATTTCATAAATATTACATTCAAATAGGACAACAAAAACATATATAATTCATTTTTTTTAATTATCTAATTTTGTGTTCAATTTAACTAAAATATCAATAGTTTAAGGATGTAATATTATGAAATTAATATTTTAGAGTGTAAAGTGTAATACTGTAATGTTCGAGAGTAAAAAATTTATTTAATTCAACCTTTATTTTTCTGACATACATGGATAAAAATTTTATTTTTTCCATTCTTCTTCTGTTTTGGAGAAAGTGGCCCGGTCCTTTAAGACATACTTAATAAATCTCTTTTCGGCTGTGAGGTTTTTTACATATCGAAATTTGCGCTTGATATTCTTACATATATTGCCTAAATTACATTCGTTCAAGCAGTACTACTGCACCCGAGTCATATTGTTCTTGTTAATGTTTCTGTTTTTGGTCATAAATTAATGGGCCCATCCAATAGGATCATTGGACTTTTCAAAAAAGAAGAATCTGTCTTAAGGTAAGGTATCAAACCTTTTTCATCCTTCACGCCTTGATATACTGCTCATGAGGAGCTTCAATTTACTAGCTAACAAACATTCAGCGTGTTAAAAAAGAGGGGAAATAAAAGTCATCAGATCAACGAAAAAGCAACAAGGAGATCATATATACTATTCCATCTGAGGAGCGCTAGCCTTTAGTGTAACCACCTAACATTTCAACAAGAAAAAAGCAAAAAGTATGATCTGATTAGGAACCCTTTACTTGCAATCAGTATCTTGGAAAAGGTAATGAGTTAGGTAGAAGGCAAAGAGTTTAGCAAAGTATCTATAAATGGTCTATATATGACACGATCACTGTCTATTTGTTCCAAGTTTTACCTACTAACATACAAACTGCATATTGCGCAGATTAAGCACGACAACAAATATTCTTCAAGCACAATGGCTCTTGAAGTTCTTAGAAATGACAATTATGTAAGCTGGAGTGCTTGCTTAAGAGACTATTTGTTGGCTCATAATCTCTGGGACATTGTTGAAACAACGAGAGAGCCTCCTAAACCCGAAGATGATGTAGTTGAATTTGAGGCTTGGAGAGAGAAGAATAATGCGGCTTTGGATGCAATTCTCTCTTCATGTGGGACGGACATTCTTTCTCAAATTAAGGGAATTAGTTCTGCCAAAAATGCTTGGTATTCATTGGCGGAACTGTGTGGGCAACCTTCGCAACAAATCCACACGGTGGTTGATCAGCTAGGGAGCTCATCAAATATCTCGGTAAGCAAACAGGTCAGGCCAGCACTAACTGGGAACACTCAACGTCTAGGTGAGCAAGTAAACTCACCTAACAACACAGGTTGCTCTCTTATAACCTCTCTCTCTCTCTCTCTATGTTCGTTATCATGTCTAACACCGTTCTTCTTTTTAGTTGGTTTTAGCTTTATTTTTTTCTAAACGAATTACACTAATTGATCACTCTTACAAGCTACCAGGTTCTACTTGCAATGGGTCTTACAAGCTATTGTTCTTGGCAACTAACTACGTAAACTACTATTTTTTCATATAATTTTTCTGCTTGATATTGTATAAATGGATTAATATTATGATTATTTAAAAATAGTTCAAATGGCACAAAATGTGAACGACTAGATCTTAACGAAATTCTATATATCGGTGGTCTCATATATATAGAATTTCATAATTTGCGAATAAAGTTGTCATCTGGTAAAAGAGTCTTTGCAAAAAGAATAAATTCTATTTCAATAACATGACAGGTAGGGCCGACGGCAAGAACCAAGACTATCTTAAGTATGCATCCTTCCTAAAGGCTGTGCGAAATGGTGATTTGGATGCAATGAAGGCTTTCCTTGTGCTACATCCTGAAGCCTCGAGTGCCAAACTCACATTTGGGGATCAGACGGCTCTTCACATTGCTGTTCTTGCGGGGCATGTACATATAGTGGAGGAGCTGGTGGAGCGAATCATGTCCAACGAAACCTTAGAAATGCAAGATGTTGAAGGATATACAGCTCTAGCTAGGGCAACTTCCAATGGAGATTTTCGGATGATACAGTGCATGATTGACAAAAATCCGAAGTTGGTCAGCATTCCAGAGAAATCCTGTGGAAGCATTCCGGTTGTTATATCTATGTGTTTCGACTATAAAGAATTGTCTCGCTATCTCTATCTTCGAACTCCGCTGATGGATCTAGAACCAGAAAAAGGTCACCATGGTGCCTCACTTATTTCCTTCGCTATATACACTCTGACTTTAGGTAAGAAGTTTTTGTCTGACCATTTGTTTAGATTGGATTGATGTTATCTATGATGACTTTGGACTCTTTGAAATATAATTCTCCTTTTGTTCGTTGTTCTGTATGCATGGTATACAAAAAAATAGATATTGCTGTGGATTTAATTCGACGTCGCCCAAATTTAGCTTTCGCTATTGACAGAGAGCAACGCTCCCCCTTGTACGTGTTGGCTTCTACGCCAGATGCATTCCCAAGCGGAAAGAAGTTTGTGTTTTGGCAGCGCTGGATTTACTCCTGTTAGTATCATTCTATTTAGCTTGTGATGAAAAGAAAATTGCACCAATTGCCAATTATTATTCGATATTCATTGGCCTTTCTTTTTTTCGTTATTGGAAGGGATTCACATTCGACCTTCTCGTGCAACTGATGAAATTCGCGTCAACATTCAAAACCTTCAAGAAAAACTACCAGAACATCAGGTATGTCGTTCGGTAAACTTTCTTAATTTCCTATCTATGGTCTTTTTTCTTAATTGTGATGCGTTTTTTTTTTGTCACCAAAAAGTTTCTGAACAAGTGTGTTTTCCGTAAGAAAAGTATTTGTAACTAAAGAGTGAAATTGTTTCAATTATTTAAAATGATGGGAAAAGTCACTATGAGCCTTCTAACTATTAAAACAATATTAAACAGGGTTCTCAAATACCACCTTTCACATTGAGTTCAAACTACCAAATTTCATTAATTTGTGCCACTAAAAAGATCCAACGATCAAATTTGTAAAATTTGAATTCTTGAGTTCAATGTGTCAAGATCGGTAGTATAGACACCAATTTAAAATTGCATTGGTAGTTAGAAGGCTCAAAGTGACTATGCATAAAACTTACCTCCTTTTTCTTTTTCTTGCTTCATATGTTCATAACAAGTCAATATATATATAGAAAGAAAGGACGTGGCATGTAGCGCGTGGCCAGGATTATTTGGATTTGGCTGATTCTAGCAGGAAGTTCCTTAATTAATTACTACTAATTACAGAGCAAGAGATATTAGTAATGGCAAGGGATATGCCTACAACTGTACATAGATAATATGTTCGTATATATACTAAACACTCAATTCTTTTGCTTTTATTTTTTATGTTTTGAGTATCATGTGTGATGAAAAAATTTCATGTCTACTTCGCAGCGAGAGCTCTCTTTCAGCAACTAGATCCAAATCTACTTTTGGGTAATATTCTAATCCGTTGAATTATTATATTAATATCACTTATTAATTTTGAACTTTCTTATTCTTCTTTTTTATTTTGATTTTTTTATTATTTAAGTTAAATTGACATGCATGGTTTGATATTGTTGAAAAAGTATTCAAGCAATTAAGTGAAATGAAGTTGCTTCATGCCCAATCGCATGAACTTCTGTACCGCATGTGCGAACCGATATCAACTTTGAATGCTGAAGCGAGGCGTAATGGCGGGTTTATGCAGCAATCTTCCGTGCTATCAAGGAGGAAACTTTGAGTTTGTTTATGAGATAGTGAGAGCAAATCCAGACCTTTTGTATGTCATTGAATTTCCAACAAAAAGAACTATATTTATGCTCGCTGTCCTACATCGTCAAGCAAAAATTTTTAGCCTCATCTACGGGTTACAGCAGATTAAAACTTCACTATCTGGTTCTGACTCAAGTTACAACAATATATTACACATGGCTGGGATATTTACAGCGTCCACTCCGATTCAACACATCCCAGGTGCAGCTTTGCAAATGCAAAGAGAACTTCAGTGGTTTAAGGTCAGCTCTCTCATTTTACGTTTATGATCTTGTCTTGGTTATACGCTCTCTACATACTGCATATATCGCTAATTAACGTTTGCCCATGCATGTGCACATGTATGATGTATGTGCATGTACGGGTAAAGTTTTCCTCTGTTTTTCCAAGTTACGGTTAGATCATCATAATTGTGAGGTACCCTACAATTACCTAGAGTGGGTGGATAGGAATTTAAAATCTTTTGCACAATCTAACACACCTAAATGCAGAAATTTGAAGTCAAATACACAATCAATGAGTTGAATATGAACACATTTGCAATATTTCAATAAGCTCTAGACTCAGTCAATAATCACTCGCTGATCAAATTCACAAACTTTATAGTCAATAACTCAAACACAGCGTTGAATTTCTAACAAAACAACAACAGCAGAGACCAACAATGAGTCACAATTGGAATCTAAATCTTTTTGCTCTTAATGATTCTGGTAGTTTCTTGGTGTTTCCGATGTCAACTTTATGTTTCTAGCGAATAAAACCACTTAATTATAGCTGCAAAGGTGCCAGTTGTTTTTAGTTATTTTTTCAACGTAAGGGCTTAAGCCCGAGCTCGCCTTAAGCTAACTCCATTTTCAGCTTAAATCTCCTAGGCTCACCCTAGGCTAGCCCAACACAATTGGAACCACTTTGAGAGCTCTGTAAATTCTAGAATTTCTTCATTTCCTTAGTTATTTCTAATCAAACCACTTCTCTTGATCAACTTATTCAAGACCACGTTTTTTATACATCAAAATTGACACGGAATTAAAATGTCAACATTATACTTAGGAACTAACAATCTCTCCCTTTGGCAATTTTGTGACAAAACTAAATACATCTAATTCTACCAAATTCTGCCAATCACCATAACAGAATTCAATTTACAAATGTACACAACCCTTTCTAAACGTTAGGACAAAATGAAACGTCTCTTGAGTCTTTTCAATACCTGCAATTACACTTAATACAACAAAGATTATACCAGCATCACTATCAAAATAAATCAATTAAGTGTAAGCAAGCATTCATAACAAGAAAATTTAATAATATCATATTCACATAAGCAATTGAGCAACCAACTACCAGTTTAGTTTAGATTTGCACGAGTTTAACAATAATTAAAAAAACAAAACAACCATACTTCCAATAGTATGTAATATCCAAACTGAAAAGCAAGAACTTAGGTTAGCAACATCACTTTCTCCTCTATTAACAACAACCAACAAACTAACTTGTATTAAATTACCATCTCTCTCCCTCAATGGTTAACTCTCCTCTTGAATTCAACAGCTTTCTCTGAGAAATTTCAAAACAACTTTCTCCCCATTACAACAACTTGCAACAACTACTCTCCCTTTTTGTGATGAATAGACAAAGGGGTTACTCATCCATATCTTCATCCTCCTTTATAGATGACTTCTCATCTTCCTAAACATAACCATATGAACTTATAGAGGAACTTGGAGAGTTTTTCCCCTAAGTTAGTTCTAATTTTGACAATATTTTAGTAATCTTTTTTTTCCCTATGGTTTTGCTTAACAATGCAGGAACTGGAGAGACTTTCTCCTCCCATGCTTCCAAAAAGCTTTAAACAGTGATAGTTTGACTCCCAGACAAGTGTTTACACGAAACCATGAGGAGTTAATGAAAAAAGGAGAGGAATGGATGAAGAATACTGCAAGTTCCTGTACAGTCGTTGGTGCTCTCATAGTCACGATTATGTTTGCTGCGGCCTTTACTGTTCCAGGCGGCAACGATCAAAACACAGGCTTGCCAATGTTCCTAACAAAAAGGTGTTCATACTCTTCGTGATATTTGACTCCCTGTCACTGTTCTCTTCCTCGGCTTCGGTATTGATGTTTCTAGGAATCTTAACAGCACGTTATGCAGAGGAGATTTTCTCAAGTCCTTGCCCAAGAAAATGATAATAGGCCTATTTGCTCTTTTTTTCTCCATTGCAACTATGATGGTCGCATTCTCTGCTACTCTTTTACTAATGCTTCGCGGAAAGTCATCTATTATTCTTCCTATAATTTGTTTAGCCAGTCTTCCGGTCACTCTTTTTGTATTAATGCAATTTCCACTTCTTGTGGACATGACCATGTCAACTTATGGGCCAGGGATCTTCAAAAAGAAAATGGAGCGGTGGGTTTAATTTTGTTCCTTGTCTAATTTTGTATGATGTACAAGTTCCACCCATAGAGATACATTCGCTCAAATTAATGAGATGTTTATTCCTCTTCACAGGAACTTTTAATAGCTTTTGATCATATCTTTGTATACTTTAATTTTTTTTTTTCTTTTTCTCATTTTAATTAGCACTTTGAGAGGATATTATGATTCGTAATCAAATAAAGCACCTTAGATTTTACCTTAAAAAGCATCACTAGTTTCATCAAACCAACAAACTTAATTATAAGTTATGGGTGAGCAAAAATTCTGACCAATATCAGAATTCCAGGTTTCGATTCTAGCCCCGTAATTCTGGTTCCAGTTTTAACATATACCGAAATGAATTTTTGTATATTTCAGAATTAGAACCGAAAATTTCGAAGGAATTAGCTGAATTTTCGGTTTGGATTTTTTTACTATTTTGATAAAAAAAAAAAGGCTTAAAACCTTATAATTTTACTTTAGATTTTGAGTGAATATTTATTTATTTTAGAAAATTTTAATTTTAAATTTTTTTATGCCCATAATTTTAATGTGTAATTTATTTTGATGAATATTTATTTTAGATTTTAGGTGAATATTTATTTTAGATTTTATTTATTATTAATTTATGATGTATAACAAAACAATTTGTTCAAAATTTCGGCGCAAAATGCTTTAAGGCCCAAAAAAATCTAGCCAAAAAAGCTCATGTAAAGAAACTGGAATTTTCGGTTTCCAATTCTGAAAATTTCGGTTCCATTCCGGTATTTATCGGAATGAAACTTGAACCAAATATTTGATTTCGATAAGTAGCAGAACCGAAATAGACCATTCCGGTTCTATCTGTTCCGATACTCACCCTTGTTATAAGTACTTAATATTAGTTATAAGGGTAGTGTCATTCTCAAATCCAAAACAGGTATATGGGAATCGTTATTTGACATTAATAGTACATCACATTTAAATATTCGGATCTCGTTAATAACCACGACCTTAAATTTCTAGATCATTCGTCCGAATATGCTCTTTTATAACGATATTGACTCCGCAAACTCCAAAACCCATGAATAGTATACTTCACAAAATAACTGAAGTCTTATATATATCCTAAACTAAAAAATTTGAGATTTTGCCGGCCAAATTAGTAGTATGTTTCGAGGTGGATAATGCCCCTTGCTTCTTGGGTGAAGTCTATATATTACAATTTACTAACCGGATCTGTATCCAGTCCTCGTTTTCTGTTCTTTCCACCTTTTCTTCCTCTGTTCATAACTTAATTCGACTCGTGTGATAAGAACCCATTCGTATACTAAACAATAATTTTATTTATTGTGTATATGGGTTAGTTGTGCAATTGTTATGTTGTTAAAATATTTTTGCCCCTATAGTCATAGTATGGATTCAATGTGCTGTTCACTGTCTTTGTTCATATAAATTATCATGTATATGGATGAAAGTGATATTTTGATTGGAAAATATGTTGACATATGTTTATTTGTATTTCTTTTGTGATCATAGTGTGCTGGAAATATTTTTTAGTTAGTTGAAAATATATTGGGTTGAGCTGGAACTATATTTTGATGTTGATTTTTGAATAGCTTTATTGTCTTAAATGTCTATCATATGACTTTGAGTTGGATTATGATATATTTCTATGAGCTGAAAGTTATATTCAATTTGGTATTATTCTTGAAATTGATTAAGAACTTACATTTGATGGCATTGTGCAAGTATATGTTGTTATGTTGGATTATATATTGACCACATTCTAAAACTATGTGCTAGAAAATTTTGTTTAAGCTTATAAGTCTTACATACTGAGATTATGTTGGCTGAGCTTATTAATTTCATATATTGTGGTTAGTTTTGACTTCAACATCTCTGGAAAGTTATTTTGAGATGGCATATTGTGTAGATTTTGGTTTAATGTTCAGTTGATATGGAGGATAAACACCTTTGTCTTTTCCATGACAAAAAGGGGGAGAAATTAGAGTAAGGGGGAGCAGGAGCTTATAGCTTAGCTAGTCAAATTTGCTGATATTGGTGTTAAGGGGAGTTTGAATATTGAAGTGCTTATTTTGAGTTCATCTCTCTGTGCTTAGTGTTTATGACCTAATCTTTATGCTTTATTTGATGACATGAACATGTGCTATGTTGATGTATCCATTTACTTGATGTTAGTAAGATTAGTTTGCTGAAATTTATGATTTTTAGCTAATTCTTTATCTGATTGTTTAATCTGAATTTTATAATGATTAGGGGTAGTCATTATAAATGCTTTTGATGGATATATGATATTGCTCTTCTTTCGGTATCTAGTGATTGTATATTCTTGTTGGAAGTTGCAATATATTTTGTATGTGATCTTATATGTTCAGATTTGATAACATTGAGTATATTTAATCACGGTTGAGTTTGAGTGTTTGTTTTTCAGGTACTCAAACCATTAATCAAGTTGCTTAGGGACTTTGTTAGTTTTAATTAGGCTGCATATTCTTGTAAACTAATTTATGTTTTGGTGATAACAGATCTTGGATTAGAGTTGTGTTTATCTTAAGGTTTTGTCATGGAAATTGCCAAAGGGGGAGATTGAAAGTGTTTATGTAAAATTGGCATCATTTCCAGGACGGGAAGCATGGAGCGTTGTTGGTCGAAGTGTGGTAGAGGCAGTCGGATCCTTCTTCAAGGACGGGAAGTTATTAAGGGATGTGGATTGTGCTGCTGTATCCCTAATTCCTAAAATTCCTAATGCCACCATGGTGAAGGATTTTCATCCAATATCATGCTGTAACACTGTTTACAAGTGTATAATTAAGATATTTGCAAAGCAAATGAAGAACTTTGAAAAATTCGGTTTAGACCCTAATAACACTTAGAAGGAGTGAATACGTGTTTTCCCTCTAATTAACAAATCAATAACAATTTTAAAACATGTTCTAAAATTGTTTAGCCTAGATATGCATAATAATCAACTCAATCAACAAATAGGCAGCGGAAAATTAAAACAAACTTCAATCACACAAAGAGACAAGGATTTGATGACGAAGTGGAAAACCTTTGAAATACCATTCAAAGGAAAAACCACTCCGGGCTAGCAGCCACCTAGAAATCCACTAAGAAGAAAACCTTACAAACAGTGATTCAGACACGGGCAACCCCAGTTGCTTGACTCTGACAACCCTGGTGTAATAATCTAAACCTCCCTGCTTAGACCCGCTTCGTGCGGCATTCCCCTCAGACCTTTGAGGATCTTCTTATGGATTCTTCACGAACAAATCTGTAACATCAACACCATGAAGGCAAAGAAAGGA
Source organism: Morella rubra (assembly GCA_003952965.2). Classification (NCBI taxonomy): domain Eukaryota; kingdom Viridiplantae; phylum Streptophyta; class Magnoliopsida; order Fagales; family Myricaceae; genus Morella; species Morella rubra. The sequence continues at coordinate 30,404,637 of CM025851.1, forward strand.
GGAAGAATTGAGAAAAACTTTTTGAAACTCACCTTTAGGTGTTTGCTAAGCACAAGTATCACAAAGGAAGTTGCAATAAAATTAACCAGAAATATATTTCAACTTAAAAGGAAAATAAAACTTAGGAATAAGAAACTAGCCAATGTAATGAGATGGGGAGCGCATCAAACGATGATTTTTCAAACCTGGCAAACCACCTAATCCAACCCTCAAGGCTTTCAAACTTGTTTTTTGTCAACCAAGGGAAGACTTTTTCCTCTAACTTTGAACTGTGAGAAAAATACAACTCTTAAGCATAGACACGAATTTGAATACAAAACACTAACAAACTTGATTCTTTGATGGGACCTCACCAAAATAGCGAAATAGGGACAATATCCTCTTGGCAGAGATATTTCAAAATTATCACAGAAATTTTGGAACCAATAGTCAAGGTGGATATTATGAACGCATATGATCATGAGAGGTGGTTTTTTATTTATAGTGGATGTCATGTTTTTTGTGATTTGTGAATTGGATTAAAGAATGCATTCTAAGGCCTAATTCTCTACAAGATTAATGGGGCGTTATGTGGTTTTTTTCGGAGAAACTTCAAAAAGGCCCGTTGTCCCCATGTTTATTTGCCTTAGTTATAGGTGTCGGGTTAATGATAACGTGAGAGTCATCCTGATTTTAGTTAATTGGAGATGTAAGAAGACTAAGCTGTCGGTTCGCCGCTTACTTATTTTCTCTAAGGTGAACATTTCAATAAGGCTGCCTTCTCAAGTTTGGTGCATTATCAGGGCTAGTACTTAATGGAAAAAGTCAGGTTTTTTTTAGTCAATCTAACTAAACACAGATCAGAAATTTTGGGACTCAATGTTTCTTCCAAGATAATTGGTATTTTAATATTAAGCTTCAAGCATTGATTTAAAGTTTTCAGATAAGATTTTGAGCAAGAGGTGGAAATGATTTCTCTCCTTGAAGATGCAGTTGGTTCAAATCCTTGTTGAAGAGATCGTTGGTCTTCCACTTTGTGCTTCCTTTGCACTTTGAAAGATTCACTCTTCGAGCGTTCTTTTGGATCTTTGTTTCACATCTCAATTACTTGGATACTTGTCATCAAGAACAAATGGATCTAATTCCAATCTTTTTGTTCCAGCACGTCTTCAACACATGAAGGTTACAGAGATAATTTGGAGAAAGAATAGAGAAAAACTCATCAATGTTTGAAACACAAATCTTCTCAGGTTTTTCTCTCAAGGAGGAGGCACAAGTATGCTCAATGGAGGCCTCAATAATCTTTTTGACGGCCCACCCCGAAACCTAGTAGGGTTTCACTAGTTTTCAAAAGGAAAATTAAAAAATTTGGCAATTTTTGAAATTTGCCGGAGGTCGCTCGAGCGTGGGTCGAGCGCTGATCAAACGCTATGTGTTGTCTGTCAAACGCTGGTCAAATGCTGTGACTCTGTCTGTATTTTTTCACGGTCGCTCGAGCGCTTGTCAAACGCTATGTGTTATTTGTCAAACGCTTGTCAAACGCAGGTCAAATGTGATGAAGACTTTAGACTGACCATCAACTCTAACTCTTGAACAAATGTGGAGACCAAATATACAACTCAATTAAGACATATTTTGACACGGAATTATGCCAATACAAAATGCACTAACAAACTTGATTCAAGATTTGGTGGGACCTCACCAAACTGCTTTCATAGCGTGGCGCAGAATAGGCTGACAATATCCTCTTGGCACAAGAGATATTTCAAAATTATCACAGAAATTTTGGAACCAATGCGGAGTCAAGGTGGATATTATGAACGCATATGATCATGAGAGGTGGGACTTTTTTATTTATAGTGCTAGATGTCATGGGATTTCCTTTGTGATTTGTGAATTGGATTAAAGAATGCATCTCTAAGGCCTAATTCTCTATCAAGATTAATGGGGCGTTATGTGGTTTTTTTCCTGGAGAAAGGGGGCTTCAACAAAGGGACCCGATGTTCCCATGTTTATTTGCCTTAGTTATGGAGGTGTTTTCTGGGTTAATGGATAACGTGAGTAGTCATCCTGATTTTAGAATTAATTGGAGATGTAAGAAGACTAAGCTGTCGCATTCGCCGATGACTGACTTATTTTCTCTAGAGGTGATGTTGGTTATGTTGCTTTAATTCAAGGCTGCCTTCTCAAGTTTGGTGCATTATCAGGGCTAGTACTGAATAATGGAAAAAGTCAGGTTTTTCTTTGTGGAGTCAATACTAGGGACAAACAGCAGATCAGCAATATTTTGGGTTTCTCTGTTGGGGATCTTCCAATTCGATAACTTGGTATGCCTTTAATATCTACTAGCTTCGAAGCATTGATTGTAAAGTTTTGGCAGATAAGATTGTTGCGCGAGCGAAGAGTTGGACTAATAGATTTCTCTCCTATGCAGCCAGACTCCAGTTGGTCAAATCCATTCTAGTTGCGACTCGATCGTTTTGGTCTTCTCACTTTGTGCTTCCTATTGCTACTTTGAACCAGATTAGGAAAACTCTTCGAGCGTTCTTATGGAAGGGCGGAGATCTGTGTGGAGAAGGGGTCAAAGTAGCTTGGAAGGTCACTTGCGACCAAGAACAAATGGAGGTCTTGGAATTCCTAATCTTAAATTGTTGGACCAAGCATGTAATCTCAAACACATATGGTACCTTATCACGTACTCTGTTGACTCAGTTTGGGCTGTTTGGGTTCACAGTAATCTAGTAAGGGATATGCATTTTTGGAACCTCAATATTGCTTCACATTCTACTCGGTGTTGGAGGAATATTTTGCATCTTCGCGATCTAGCCCAAGACAAGATTAAGGTCGCGGTGGGCAATGGGGAGAGCACATCTATATGGTATGAGAATTGGCATCCTAGCGGTCACTTATATAAAAAAGTTAGCACTGAGTTTATTAATTCCTCTGTGTTAGGACCCAAAGCTGTTGTGGGTCACATCATTTCTGGTACCACTTGGACTTGGCCAAGGGGCGACTTCTGGAAAGGGTTTGCTTGTCAGATGCCAATTTACTTTTCATCCTTGGCCTAACAGACCTGATCGTACTACTTGGCTTCCTAATGTCAATGGAGATTTCTCTGTTTCTTCGACACTGGCTTCCATCTCTCACCTACCCCTTAAAGTGCCCTGGCACCACATTCTATGGGGGCAAGCCATGTGCCTCGTTTTTCATTTATTACCTGGTTAGTGCTTTTGGATAGACTTTCTACATGCATAGTCTTAAGAGATAGAGGAATGAGGATTGATTGGAGGTGTGTTTTTTTGTGGTGAGAGATCAGGGCGGATTCGGATTCTCTTTTAAGTGAGAATTATTTAATGAATTTTAACATGTATTAGATAGATAAAGTATATTAATGAATTTATTTAATAGTTTATATTAAAATATCCAATGAATTTTTTAATAATTTTTTCAGAGAGTTTTTATTTATTTATTATATTTTAATATAAACTATTGATGGATTTATTAATGTACTGTCATCCATCCAATGGTCTGTTATGACTAATTAGATAATTCCCTCTTAAGAGAAAATTCCTATCTGGGCCGGAGAATGCTGACCACATTTTCTTTGGATGTTCTTTTTCTCAACGTATCTCGATCATTTTGCTACATAGGTGTAACTTGTCTAGAAGATTGTTCAAGTGGAGAGAGGTGGTTGTGCTCTTGAAGAGGCACAAGGGCAAGACTATTTTGGCCAAAATATTGAGGTTGATGTTTTTTGTAGCCATTTATTACTAATGGAGGGAGCGTAACAGTCGAATATTTAGTGGACAATCTGGAAGGCCTATACACATTCTCAGTGATATTTCTTCTGCAGCCTTGTCTAAAATTAACATTCTCACAGGCATGAAGCGTACAAATATTTTAATGTTCAATGAAGTGAAATTTTCTAAGCATAGCACTCGTAAAGAGAAAGACAACTATTTTAAACGATATAAATTATTTTAGTGCAGTAATTTCTTCTAAAGTTTATCGATAAGCAATTACTTCACTTTTGGATATGCTATAAATACCGAGTCATATATGTTGTTGACTTGTTGTCAATGTTTCTCTGTATTTGGTCATAAATTAAATGGGCCCCACCAATAAGATCCCGGGCTTTTCAGAAAGAAAAAAGACATCTTGTAGCCACGAATTAAGTCGGGCAAATGAAGGAAATCTTGGCCAGCACAACTTGGCTTTAATGGCCCGAAGGCATCCAAACCTTTTGCTTTCATCCTTCACACCTTGATGTGCTGCTGAGGATCAGCTTCATTTTACCAGATAACAAACATTTAGCGTGTTAAAAAAGAGGGGAAACAAAAGCTCAGAGCAACGAAAAAGCAATATGCATCACTTGATGTACACATTTTACTATTCTACACACACCAGACACAAATTGCTTTTTGAATCAAGAAAGACAGAATCAGTGTATTGCAGTAGATAATGAGTTAGCTAGAAGGGTAACTAGAAATGGACTATATATATATGACACTGTCTATTTGTTTCAAGTTTCACCAAGTAACGCACACTGCATATCCTGACAGATTAAGCACGTAAACAAATTATCTTCAAGCACAATGGCTCTTGAAGTTCTTGGAAACGACAATTATACAAGCTGGAGTGCATCCATAAGAGATTATTTGTTGGCTCATAATCTCTCGGACGTTGTTGAAACAACTAGAGAACGTCCTAGACCCGAAGACGATGTAATTGAATTTGAGGCTTGGAGAGAGAAGAATGATGCGGCTTTAGATGCAATTCTCACTTCGTGTGGGACGGACATTCATTCTCAAATTAGGGGAATTAGTTCGACCAGAAATGCTTGGTATTCTTTGGCGGAACTCTACGGGCAACCTTCACAACAAAGCCACACGGTGGTTGATCAGCTAGGGAGCTCATCAAATATCTCAGTAAGCAAACAGGTTAGGCCAGCACTAACTGGAAACATTCAACGTCTAGGTGATCAGCAAGGAAACTCAACTAACAATACAGGTTGCTCTCTAACCTCTCCATATATATGTTCGTTATCATGTCTAACACCGTTCTTCTTTTTAGTTGGTTTTAAAATTATTTTTTTCTAAACGAAATTATGCTAATTGATCACTCCTACAAGCTGCTGTTCTCTACTTGCAATGGATCTACAAGCTATTGTTCTTGGTAACTAACTACGTAACGTTTCTATTATTTTTTCAAATAATTTTTCTGCTTGATATAGATTACATGTATTATTATGATTATTTAAAGATAGCTCAAATGACACAAAATGTGAAAGACTAGATGAAATTCTATATATCGGTGGTATAATATGTATAGAATTTCGTAATTTGTGAATAAAGTTGTCATCTGGTGAAAAGAGTCTTTTCAAAAGGAATAAATTCTATTTCAATAACATGACAGTTAGAGCCGACGGCAAAAACCAAGACTATCTTAAGTATGCATCCTTCCTAAAGGCTGTGCGAAATGGTGATTTGGATGCAATAAAGGCTTTCCTTGCACTACATCCTGAAGCCTCGAGTGCGAAACTCACATTTGGGGATCAGACGGCTCTTCACATTGCTGTTCTTGCTGGGCATGTACATATAGTGAAGGAGCTGGGGTAGAGAGAATCATGTCCAACGAAACCTTAGAAATGCAAGATGTTGAAGGATATACAGCTCTAGCTAGGGCAACTTCCAGTGGAGATTTTCAGATGATACAGTGCATGATTGACAAAAATCCAAAGTTGGTCAGCATTCCAGAGAAATCCGTTGGGAGCATTCTGGTTGTTATATCTATGTGTTTCGATTCTAAAGAATTGTCTCACTATCTCTATCTGCGAACTCCGCTGATGGATCTAGAGCCAGAAAAAGGTCACCAGGGTGCCTCACTTATTTCCTTCGCTATATACACTCTAACTTTAGGTAAGAAGTTTTTGTCTGACCATTTATTTAGATTAGATGTTATATATGATAACTTTGGACTCTTTGAAATATAATTCTCCTTTTGTTCGTTGTTCTGTATGCATGGTATACAAAAAGATAGATATTGTTGTGGATTTAATTCGACGTCGCCCAAATTTAGCTTTTGCTATAGACAGAGAGCAACGCTCCCCCTTGTATGTGTTGGCTTCTAAAGCAAGTTTGTGTTTTGGAAGCGCTGGATTTACTCCTGTAAGTATCATTCTCTTTTTTTGTTGCTAATTTTTGTCGAATTCTTATTAGCTTGTGATGAAAAGAAAATTGCACCAATTGCCAATTATTATTCGATATTCATTGGCCTTTATATTTTTCATTCTTGGAAGGGATTCACATTCGACCTTGTCGTGCAACTGATGAAATTCGTGTCAACATTCAAAACCTTCAAGAAAAAACTAACAGAACATCAGGTGAGTTGTTCGGTAAACTTTTTCAATTTCGTACGTACGGTTTGTCTTTTATGAATTGCAAATCATAAATAGATCACTATGCTTTATTTAAGAAATTAATTGTATTTACATAAGGTAATCACAATTCTTAATTCTGACGGCTTTTTTTGTCACTCAAAAGTTTCTAAACCGAAAAGGGTGTTTTCCATAACAAAAATATTCGTAACTAAAGAGTGAAACTATTGCAATTAATTAAAATTAACTAGATGGGAAGGTCCCTCTTTTTCTTGAACGAGAGCTACCTTTCCAAGGTGGTATTTCTGATTTCATCTACTATTCTTCCTGAAGCGCACCTTGTTTTATTAGCTAGCGTTCTATTTCCAGTCTCTCTTTTTCTGTTTCTTAATGCTTCATATGTTCATAACAAGTCAATATATAGGAAGAAATTAAAGGACGTGCCATGTCGCGCGTGGCGAGGATTATGCGGATTTAGCTGATTCCAGTAGGAAGTTCCTTAATTAATTAATTACCACTAATTACATAGCAAGAGATATTAGTAATGGCAAGGGATATGCCTACAACTGCAAAAATAGTATGTTTGTATATATACTAAACACTCAATTCTTTTGCTTTTATTTTTATGTTTCGATTATCATATGTGATGGAAAAAATTCCTTGTCTACTTTGCAGCAAGAGCACTCTTTCACCAACTAAATCCAAATCTACTTTCGGGTAATACTCTAATCCGTTGAATTATTATATTAATGTCATTTAATGACTAATTTTGAATTTTCTTAATATTCTTCTTATTCTATTTTGAGTTTTTTTTTTTTATTAAAGTAAATTGGCATGGTTTGATATTGTTGAAAAAGTATTCAAGCAATTAAGCGAAATGAAGTTGCTCCATGTCCAATCGCAAGAACTTCTGTCCCGCATTTGCAAACCGATATCGACTTTGAATGCTGAAGCGAGGAATAATGGTGGGGTTTATGCAGCAATCTTCCGTGCTATCAAGGAGGGAAACTTTGAGTTTGTTTACAAGATAGTGAGAGCAAATCCAGACCTTTTGTACGCCATTGAATATCCAACAAAAAGAACCATATTTATGCTCGCTGTCCTACATCGTCAAGCAAAAATTTTTAGCCTCATCTACGAGTTACAACAGATTAAAACTTCACTATCTGGTTCTGACTCAAGTTACAACAATATATTACACATGGCTGGGATATTTACAATGTCCACTCCAATTCAACATATCAGAGGTGCTGCTTTGCAAATGCAAAGAGAACTTCAGTGGTTTAAGATCAGCTCTCTCATTTTACATCTATCATAATGCCTTGGTTATAAGCTTTCTTTTTATTGCATATATTGTTGATTAACCTTAGCCCATGCATGTGCACACATATGACGTACGTGCATGCGGGTAAAGTTTTCCTCTGTGTTTTCCAAGTTATGGGTAAATCATCATAAATTTTGAGACACGGTTTAAACCCTACAATCACCTAGAGGGGGCGAATAGGAATTTAAAATTTTTTAGCACAATCTAACACACCCAAATGCTTAAATCCCAAGTCAAATCTTCACCACTCCGACATTATCAAAGAAGCTATGGCTGACCTGGTCCCCTTTGAAGACAAGGCCTTCCACACAATCAATGAGTTGCATATGAAAAAATTTGCAATATGTCAATCAGCTCAAGACTCCATCAATAATTGCACACTTTGATCAAATCCACAAACTTTATGGTCAACAAGACTTTACCTCAAATGCTTGGTCTGCAACTTGATCTTGGTCTAATCTTTTTAACCAAGAATCACACCCAACATAATCAAGACTCGAAATTAATTAAATCAATCAGTCAACAAGCAATTTGAAAGAGGTAAAGAACACAAAACAATCGCACAAGTGATTTGTTTACGAAGTGAAAAAGGAACTCATTTGATAGAGAAAATCACTATGGGTGCCACGCCATTTAACCAATCCACTAAGAATCAATACTCACAATCGGTGAGTTAATATGGAAAAACCTTTGCTAAACTTACAAGACCTAATTGAAGCAATTCGAATGACCCGTTTGAACCGGCACCAAAAGGTAGACCCAAAACTCCAATCCTTCAAAACATCAGAACTCTGATCCTCACCCACTGCCACAGTAGGATTTTCTTGTGATGATCGATTTTCTTGAATAACCCAACAGAGAGACCAACAATGATTCTTGAATATTAAATCTTTTTTCTCTCAATGATTCTGGTAGTTTCTTTGTGTCTCTGAGTGTCAACTTTATATTTTTAACAAATAAAACCACTTAAGTATAGCTACAAAGGTCCAACTTTTTTTGAGTTATTTTGTCCACATTAGGGCTTAAGACCCAATCGCCTTAAGCTAACTCCATTTTCAGCTTAAATCTCCTCGGCTTGTCCTAGGCTAGCCCAACGCAACTGGAACCACTTTAAGAGCTCTGTAAATTGACACAGAACTAGAGTGCCAACACTTATACAATAGGAACTAACAATCTCCCCCTTTGGCAATTTCGTGACAAAAATAAATACATCTAATTCTAACAAATTCTACCAATTACTAGAATAGAATTCAGTTTACAAATGTACAAAATTTATTGAAAACATTAGGACAAAATGAAACGTGTCGGGTCTTTTCAATACCTACAATTATACTTAATACAACAATGATTATACCAACACTAAAATCAAAATAAACAAATAAGTGTAATCAAGCAGTCGTAACATGAAATTTAATAATATCATATTCACATAAGCAATTACAAAACCAACTACGAGTTTAGTTTAGATTGGCCTAAGTTTAACAATAGCATTAACAAAACAACCATACTTCCAAAAGTATGTAAAATCCAAACTTAAAAGCAACAACCTAAGTTAGCAACATCACTTTAGCTCTCCCTTTATCAACAACAACCAACAAACTAATTTTAGTTAAATTAACCAACTCTTTCACTCAATGGTTAACTCTCTCTTTGAATTTCAATAGCTTTTTCCGAGGGAATTTCAAAATAACTTTCTCCCCATTACAATAACTTGCAAAAACTCTCCATTGCAGCAACAACTACTCTCCCTTTTTGTCATGAATAGACAAAGCGGTTATTCATCCATATCTTCATCCTCCTTTATAGATGACTTCTCATCTTCCTCAACATAACCATATGAACTTTGGAGGAACTAGAGAGCCTTTCCCCTAAGATAGTTCAAATATTGACAAAATTTTGGTAATCTTTTTTCCCCTAAGGTTTTGCTTAACAATGTAGGAACTGGAGAGACTTTCCCCTCCCATGCTTTAAAGAGCTTTAAATAGTGATAGTTTGACTCCCAAATAAGTGTTTACACGGAACCATGAGGAGTTAATGAAAAAAGGGGAGGAATGAATGAAGAATACAGAAAGTTCCTGCACAGTCGTTGGTGCTCTCATAATCGCGATTATGTTTGCTGCAACATTTGCTGTCTTAGGCGGTAACAATCAAAACACAGGCTTGCCAATGTTCCTAAACAAAAATGTGTTCATACTCTTCATGATATTCGACTCTTTATCATTGTTCTCTTCCTCGGCTTCGGTGTTGATGTTTTTGGGAATCTTAATATCACGTTATATAGAGGACAATTTTCTCAAGGCCTTGCCCAAGAAAATGATAATAGGCTTATTTGCTCTCTTTTTCTCCATTGCAACTATGATGGTCGCATTCTCTACTACTCTTTCGCTAATGCTTTGCGGAAAGTCATCTATTATTCTTCCTATAATTTGTTTAGCCAGTCTTCCAGTTACTCTTTTTGTATTAATTCAATTTCCGCTTCTTGTGGACATGACCATGTCAACTTATGGGCCAGGGATCTTCAAAAGGAAAATGGAGCGATGGGTTTAATTTTGTTCCTTGTCTAATTTTGTATGATGTACTGGTTCCACCCATAGAGATACATTCATTCAAATTAATGAGATGTTTATGCCTCTTCCCTGACAATGGATTGAGGAATTTTTAATAGCTTTTGATCATATCTTTGTATTTTTTTTTTTTTTTCTTTTTTTTTTTCATTTTAATTAGCTACTTTGAGAAGGATATTATGATTCGTAATCAAATAAAGGACCTTAGAATTTAGCTTAAAAAGCATCACTAGTTTCATCAAACCATCAAACTTAATTATAAGTATTCAACATATAAGGGTAATGTCATTGTCGAAACTAAAACAGGCATATGGGAATCGTTTTATCAGGAAATTATTACTCGTAAACATTTCAAATTAGCTAAATATCTCCTTTATAATTGGTTTTAAAAACCTCATAATTTATTCACTAAATACCACAGCGCAAGTTATCTGTACTAAGAATGAAGATCCTCTGGAATTTCTAGGTTACTCTATCAAAATAGATTCTTACATATCAACAATCTATTTTGAACTATATTCAAT